>VYZX01023170.1:222-67108 GCA_013401335.1 Brachypteracias leptosomus | reverse complement strand
CTTTCCTAGGAAGTAGGTAAAATCAGCGAGAATGAATTCCATGGGCAGACCAAGTGCCTGTGTCCTTCTTTCCATCATCCAGGAATCTGTGTCTCAGTGACATGGCCAAAAAACTAAGAAACCCTCTTATAAATGCCATAACTGCACAGACTGTCAGTTTGAAAATTGTTTTATGACAGCAATGCATTTGTGGTTCAGCTACCTCAAATTGCTATAGAGGTCTCTGTAGTAGGTCAGTCTCATAATCCACTTCTACAAGACATGGTATTCAAAGAGATTTTTATCAATTCTTTCCTTTAGCTGTTGCTTATGATTTTCCTGAGATAGTGGATAACACACAAATGAACTTGCATTTGGTTCAGATTTTCTTTTTGAGGTGTGGAGAACAGAAAGTCTGATGCTGCTGTTTAGCAATGCTTACCCAGGATTTTTTGTGTAATACGCACTTTAGTTGTAGATTTTAATTTGGGCATTGTATCAAAATTGGTTTCCATGGTGTAACACTTCTGACCACCTTCTGGTTCAGCTCTTTGAAGGACCCCATGTGGCATTTTTGCACACAACTGTGGGGAAATTTCCCAACCACCAATATATTTTAAGATTTTTGTAGTTGTGACATGGCAGAGTTAAGCAGTAGCAGCATTAAAACATGTAGAACTAGATTAGTTGCATCTAATCTGCCCTATATTAATATCATCTGTCACTTATTTCCTGCAGCAGGTGCAACAGTGAAATGTGTGTATCATGATACTCTATTTTTCTTGTCTTGTGAGTCTCTGTAAATCAAAAATAGTGATTTCATGTGGAAATTTTTCACAGAAGTAAACCAAGAAAAGGATTCATGTGTTTCTTGACAGGCTGAATGCATGTGCTATGAATGAAATTCAGTTGCAGGTTTGTGTCATCCCTCTCAAGTAGTAAAACAGTCCCTCCATTCCATTCACAAAGCTGGTAAGAGTATTGGAGAGTGAGCTTGCCCAGGCTTTCAACCTTTATAGCCCTGCGTATTTTTACCCGTAATGAGACTTTTGTATTTTATAATTATTCGCTGTTTGGTGTCCATTTTTTGGTGGATTTGGAATATTTTTAAGAAATTAAGCTTGTCTTTACTGATTCTATGTTCTAAGAACAATAAACAGATGTAATGAGATGCCTAACAGAGCATTAGGTTGTGAATGTACAAGTGTTTTAATGGTCTGTGATGTTACTGTCTTGAATTCTATAACAATCAAGCCTACGTCAGAACACTTTCCAATTGACTTATTAAAATCCTGGTTTTCTGGACAAATCACAGTGTACTTAATGTGGCAGTAGCTTTGTTTTGGCAGTAATATATAGCTTATTGTTTCAACCAAAAGAATTCTTTCCCTGGGTGGGTTTCAAAGTGAGTACCGTAGGCTTTAAAAGCTGCTGTGCTTGCTGCCATTCACTCGAGGAGTTTGCTTTTCACTTCAAGCATGAAATTAGTCATTAGGGTCTCAGTGAAGAGGAAGCCTAGTGAGAGCAAACAGTGGCTACAGGAGATGTGGGCACGGGGTTAGGAAGACAAGGGTCATACTTGAGAAATTTCATTGTCTCCCGGTATAGAAGGTTAAAACAGAAGCTGCTTAAAATATTTCTTTTTAAATGCTTTTTAAACTCCGAGTATGAATTTTGCAAATGGTAATTACTGATTGATTAGGAAGCAGGAGAGAGAGGAATGGATCTGTTCAAATTCAAAGTAGTCCATTGGCCTAGGATTTATTTGAGGGCTCATGTTCTATGCAAAAAGAACTGTAGAAGTCTACACTCTTTAAACTCTTAGCAGTGAACCATTTTATTATAGATGGGGCATACGTATTTACATAAAAATAAAATTACAGGGATCCTGTTAAATTTATCTGAGAGCATAAAAGCAGTCTTCAGTTGCAATAAAATGTTTTGAGAATGAGTAATGGCGCTGTTTAGATGAGATTCTAAAACCCTTTAGGATTATCCAACTTCCATTTAAATTATGTAGTAACTGATGAGGCTGCTATTGGAATCGGATTTTTCTCTGCTTACTGATGCTAGACAATTCTCCTCAGCATGGTGTCTTCAAGCTCTCACTTATTTAATGATTCATTGTTCCAGTCAAGAAGAAAAAAACCAAACCACAAAATAATTACCCAGCAGCTTTTTAAAATTAACTCACTTGGGATCTAAAAATTGCAGCAATAAATTACATATTGTGGATTCATTTCTCCATTTTTACTTGTGCCTTTTGCTGTTCTAGTGTTGATGTCATGGGTGATGTAATCCAAGGGACTGAGCATTGCCAGCAGACTTTGAATGAAGTCTTAATGAGACCCAACTGCCGTTTTTACAGAGCACTTCATATTCCAGCAGAAACCTGCACTACTTTTCAAGCAGGCCAGGTAGTTCTCTGTCAGCAATGAAGTGAGCTTTATCTTGAGAGGAAAACTCTGCCTTATTCTTATTTAGCAAGAAGGAAAATTCCTTTTAGTCCAAAAAGAAAACACTTCATTGACTGACTGCATCAAAACCAGGAGCTGCTAGGTCAGACCTCAGAGAGGCTGGATAAGGTGTGTAGAAACTATCCCCTAAGTTCATCCTAATTTTGGAATTACAGGAGCTTTGCCAGGACCCTGAGTGTACCAATTAAGGGCACAGCTCTGCCAGCCCTGCCGAGTCCCTCTGACCTGTCTCCCATCTATCATGGAGCAAAGGAAAAGGTGGGTTGTGAAAAAAGAACTAAAAATATATAAAATAATACGAATAAACCAGTGGAGGCTTCCTCAAGTTACTGTTTCCTCAACTTAAAATTGTCCAGAGGTCATTCTTTTCAAGTCCCCATCTTGGGGAAGTAACCAAAAAGGAAAGTCCACAGGAAATCTTTCCATTTAGAGCTCTCCAATGTAGAGGAAGCATATGCTCCGAGAAACACGTCAGTGCCACTGCTGAATATCAATAATGCATTGCAGCAGGTGCTGCGGGCTATGATAGTTTCAATATATTTGAACAGTCAGCTTCTGCCTTTTCTGAAGGGAACTCTGAATTATGGATGGGAACAAACTATGCTTTCTGATGGCAACATTTCAATAAAAGAACAAATACCGCTCTTCAGAAACGCGGAGTCCATTGTGCAAAGTTTTCTGAGGAAATATCAGGCGATGCGAATTTGGATAAGCCAGAGATAATTTATGACAAACTAAGTGTGTTCCCCCATTTTTCTTATTATGGCAGAAATACTTGTCAGTATTAATCTTCAGCTAAGAATACTTTGCCTCGCAACTTGGTCTGCAGAATTTAAACTGACCAATTTATAAAATGGTCAGCAGCCAGTGAATCAATGCTGAGAAGCAATTCATAGCAGTCAGGATAAATTTGTATTACTGTTTAGCTGGGGGATGAGTTCCTTTAAAGGAAAGAGCTGCTCTTATTCTTGCAAGTGAGCTTCAGTCTTTACTAAAATAAACCTTTTCTCAAATGAGAGGGTAAAGAAAATCCTTTAGAGAACCAGTAATTCTGATCTACCTCAAGTCACTTTCATTTTCTTCCTGGAACACACACACTCTGAATCATGTTATGTGTGAATCTTGTAGCTACAGCATTCCAGGGCTGGGTGCCTGGGAATTGAGAGGAGCACCTGCCTTTTATTTGGTACTTGTAGTGCTGAGGCTTGGTAATATTTTAGAAAAAGAAATTTGTTTCACAGCTGGAGAACTACAAGAATTAAAGACGAAAAGCAGCACTTCAGAGTGTTATTAGGAATAACATCTATAAATAGTTTTTTTTTCCCATACATAGCTAAATCATGTGTTAGGATATTTCAAACTAGTTAGAGAAAAAACCAAAGGGAACTTCTTTTGATCAGGAGACTAAGAGGAGACCTCATTGCTCACTACTAAGTTGTGGTGAGGCTGGTGTTGGACTCTTCTCCCAAGTAACTAATGACAGGACAAGAGGTGATGATCTCAAGTTGCACCAGGGGAGGGTTAGATTGGACATTAGGAAGAAGTTCTTCACTGGAGAAGTGGTCAGGCCCTGGACCAGGCTGCCCAGGGAGGTGCTGGAGTCCCCATCCCTGGAGGGGTTCAACAAACGAGTAGATGTGGTGCTTTGGGACATGGTCTGGGGGTCAGGGAGATGTTGGACAAAGATTGGACTTGATGATCCTAGAGGTCTTTTCCAACCTGAATGATTCTATGACTGAGTATGAAACTCCTCTTATAATCAGGCATAAACAGGAATAGGGGGGAAAAAAACTTGGAAAAGGGCAACTAAAAACTCCACTGTGCTGTAGCTCTTGAAATATGGAAGATATCACACAGATTTAAACAGCTACTTAATTTCTGTCAGCAACTGTGGCCTTCAGCACGTTGAAAGGAGCCCTATTTTTGGTAATAGCCAGCAATGCATTTGATGTATTCTAATTATCAGGCTGTCTTAGAGATATTTGGAGAAAACAGTACTATGTGTAAAAAGATTAAATAGGACAAATTTTCAGTCCAGGATAGTGATTTTGAATACTAAGACAAAATGGCTCGTTGGTATGACACAGAAACAGATACTAATACCTGTAATGCACAAGCACTGCTCAGGGATTTCATAGGCTGAAGTCAGGGGACTTTGGAAAATTTATCTCCCCAAATGCTAAATATCCCCCAAATCCAAAGAGATTTGACCTGTGAAATTACTAATGCCATATCAAATTTGAGTACCAAACAACTGAAAGATGGAATTACATAATGCAAATTCATAAATGAGAAACCGGATAAAATTGATGGATTTACACAAACAGGACGTGTCTAGTTGATGTTATTTTTTTAAGAAAAGGATATTTTAAAGCAAATACAGTGGAATAGATCTAATCTATCTGTCTTCAGAAATTTATCTCTCAGGTTCGGGTGGAAAATTATTTGTTGAACTGAAGAAGTCAAAGCTTATATAGTGGTAAACAATGACTTGCATTAAAGGGCAGTGTCTTGGACTGAAAAAAAGTTCCATTTTAAAATCTGTTGTATGTAATGTTTTCTTTATTACTGTGGGTTGGGTCAAATGAAAATGTACTAAATAAGTTTTCTAAAAACATGATGTTGTGAAGCATAAATGCAAAGATAATCCAGAATATGTGTAAGTAGTATTGGGATAAAACTTAACAACATTAAATGTGAAGTCCCCAGTTCCCTACTTATATCATAAAATCATTGCTGATTCTTTTGGGATACCATGAATTGTAAGCTACATGCTTTTTTTTTTTCCCTAAAATGCATAATAATTTGCAGATGAATTAAATCAAAACTATTTTATACAGCTTGAATATTGAAAATTCTACTTTTGGTCCCCATTGTAACTTAAAATAGGTCTCTTGATTATCATTTTCATTAGCAGCAACTGCTGAGAAGAATGAGGGTGAAAAATTAGAGAATTCTTTGTTTTGTGAGTGCCAATTCTGCTACTGAGTGAGCAGGCAGGTGCTGGCTCTGTTGGTACACGAAAGACCTTCGAGTCATTATGATTGAAAGGCAAAGGTTTATAATAATCAATTGTCAGTATAAGTACCAGCTGGAGTTCAAACTGCTGGTGCCAGAATACTTTTTTAGAATTATTGATGATTTAATGTTGAATAGAGAATAGACAGCATGGGCTGAAGTTTCTGTTCAAGTGGTTCTTTGCAAGTAGAATCAGCCTTGCACACGCTTTGCATTTAGAATGTTACTGGTGAGCTCCTCGATACGAGAGCAGGGCAAATTGAAAGATGGAATGGGATGCATTCCCTGACAAACTCATTGAGTCTGCTTTCATGGTATAGGATTTTGGGGCTTTGATGCTGTTGACTTTTGGGTTTTTTTCCTCTTTGTGTTCTCTTGCAAGAGAACAATATTGGGAAGAGTCTTTGCCAGTTTTTGATTCACAAAATCAGACTCATTCATACATCTTAGTATAGGAAATTTGTGATTCCTACAAGTAAGACCTACAGCCATGCCACAGCTGGAAGGCAACCAGGTGACAAAAAGCTGGACACAACCAGTGCATTTACTAAAATCATATTTACCCTTTACTATTGCATAACAATGGCCAAAGGAGAGGAACAATGAACCCGAAAAAATGGATTTTAATATATAAAGAGACTGTTTTCTTATATAAGATGAGGCTCAAACTGTGCCATCTTTTTTGTACTGGCCAATTGGAGTTGTAATTATTAAAGGAAAACACTAGTCTCTTGATGGTCCTTTCTATCTTGCAATGCTAGCTGGTTTGAGAGAGGATAATATCCCATTCTTTCCTCAACCTCAAGCAAAAAGAGGAATGGGGGATAGCTTTTTAGATGTCTTGGAAGAATTAGTCTCATAACAACATAATGGTAAAGGGAATGTAACAAATGGAGAAGTTATTTGATAAATACAGCCAGAATTCAACATCTTGATAGTATACAAAACAAGAGAAAAACCCATTATCTTCCCATTGCTGTCATTTGTATGAGCAGTCCTGATATACTTTATTTTGACCTATTTTCTGATATGCTTTATGTATCAGAGTGCTGATACTGAATATTTGTATTCATGCTTTGGCTGTATGACTAATTGAAGAAATTTGTAATCTTCTCGTCTCATGTTGGCATTACATTACATTATTTCATATTAAATATGCTGCCTTTTTTAATCTGCGGGTTACAGATGCTTATTTCTTTTCACATTCATGGTGGTATTATCCTATTAAGGGTATTTGTGATTTATTATTGTCTTTGTAAAGGCCATCTCACAACAATTTGCAATGCTGCGTTTGGCTGCAAAACCGAATTTGTTTTACTAATATGAGACATGTTTGTGGACTGCTGTGCTAGCTCCTCAGAATGCCTGTTGGAGAGACAGTTAGTTTAGGGTTTTCTTCTAGCCTGGTGGAAGTTTCATGGTATCAAATGTAATGACTGTGTCTATACTGCTTGAACTCGTGGAACTTTGGTATATTGGTGGCAGCCATTGGTGGGTGAGCAAGCTCTAAGACTATGTCCTATGATGCAGATGTGGCTCAAGACTTGTCCTGACCCACGACTGAATGGAATTTCACTTTAGCCCATAGACCTGCCTGTCAGGGAGGTTAGGACCAGATACCAAGCTGAGAACCAGGCTAACAGGGCAGTGAAATTGGGTCAAAGGCTCAATGATGACCTCAGTTCTCCACTTAACTGTTTCTGTCAGAAGTTTCTGCTGTCTCTCATGCTTGATTGGAAAAAAGCTAAAAGGAACAGAAAACCAGGAGCTGAGCCAACAAATACAAAGAATTTTTGTAAGTATTGCTCTAGAGGACATGCATAATTGTTTATAAGTTTAGTAAGATCAGAACTAAACTTTTTTTATTACTTCTAAGGTAGTTCATCACAGATGGCAGCACACTGGGATATAATCAATACAACTGGGAATAGAGAAGTAATTAAGAAATTAGTTAAATTTTCTTTAAAAGGTGTATATTCTTGTTAGATGAAACTTTGGCATCTAAAAAGGTAATTTTACAAAAGTGTCATGAATATGTAAGGAAAACACTTTTTTCCTTTATTTAATCATCTTTTTTTTTCGGCTACCTTTTGAGTATTGACAAAGATAATAGAAATAAAGCAAAGAGATTGAAATAATCTAAGTCCAATCAAGGAACGTGCCACAAGGGTCTAACCATTCTAGTTCTTTCTGGGAACAGAAAAGCAAGCAGTGTAACTCTGAATAAATCATTTACAGCAAAGACTGTCCCCTAAGAGCCAGTCACAGTTTTCAGGAGGTGTCAGATAGCAGAATAGGAATACTGATTTATAATACAGCTCACTGTAGGATCAAGGCAAGTATATGCTGCTGAATAATAATCACACATGAGACTACATAGTCTCAGGAGACTTTCTTCTGTTATCTTCAACAAAGCACGTTTAAAGTGATACGAAAGGCAGGGATCGGTGCTATCCTTAGAACTTCAAAAGTTGCTATAGTTTCACTTACAAGAAGAGCCCAGCCTTATGTTGGGAATTCTTCTGTGTAGGGAGAAGATTTGCTAGAGAGTCTGTGCAAGCTCCTGCTGCCAAAGCACACTGAAATGGCCAGAGCCACGTCCTCTTCCCCTGGCCTTCCCCTGGCCATTTGAGATCTGGGAGCCTCTCCATCATTACGAGGGCCTGCAGGTAAACACACATCTCTACAAATACTATAATATTGATTTATTGACAAGGCTGCTTGGGAGTAGACAGTGAAGACCTGAAACAATGAAATGAGTAAGCAAATAGCTTCATAACTTGCTGTTAGTATCTAAATAATTATTATTAATGGAATACCCAGTAATTTCCCCTTTCTTACCCCAGATAAGTACAACTGTGTTACAAGGTAACTATGCATTTTCATTTTCCAGAGAGGCTCAGCTTTAAAGATAGTCTAGCAGAATAAATCTTGCATCTGTCTCCCATATTTCTCAGGATGTCATGGCAGATTTTGAATATTATAAATCGAACTTTCTCAACGGAAGAAGAACAGGCATTGAAATATTTAGCATTTGAAGAGTCAGTGTGTAACAGATGCTTTACAAAATTAAGTGTTTGGGCATATTTCAGAATTGATCAAAACACTGTTAGGTTTTCACTAAATCTGAAGCTTCAGCAGACTGTGATGCCAAGCATTTGTCAGTAAAATTAGTTCAGGGCAACCATTGGCTCTGTTTTTTGTGTCATAAAGCAGTGAAGACCAAGATTTTTAATTAGCATTCATACTTAAATTTGGTCTGAATTAATGATCAGTGAGAGAAGCAACTGTGCTTGTGTTCTATTTTGGTACATCACAGAGAGGACATTTATTAATAATTTGTCATCAAAAGTATACTTGATTTGTTGCTTGGAGTACTTGAGGAGTTTGCCATCTCATAATTAATCATATTCATGGAAGAGATTAGTAAGCCTGAAAATACATTTTGGAAATAGTTTGTGTTTTGAGCAACATAACATAAGTGTGTTCTTAAATAAATAAATAAAGCCTGGCATGTCAAGTGAATTTTAGTTTGTTGTTTCTAGGTCAATGAGCACATAGAAAGCATTGTAGTTAGGCATTTAGTAGTTATATGGCTTTTCCATTCCTCCAAAAAGCAATTTTAATTTCTTCTTACACAGAAGTTAAATATTGTAACTAATAGTTTTCATAAGTTTCTGTGCAGCAATAATATGAAGATTGAACATTAGAATGCTAAAGATAGTTTCAAACCATTCAGGAATGAGTCTTCTGCCATTTCTCTTTGCAGAACTTGTGGGTAAGTTTAAAAGCTGCAGTCTGTGAAATCCTGGTTTGTGCAAAGTCCAGCACAGTTTGTCAGGAGGGGAGGTCTGTTGGTGTGGACATCATATCTTGAAGCACACTAGCAATAAAATGGGAGACTGTGGAGATAATTAGGTGCAGTATTGTCAGAGTAAGATGTGGGAATACTTTTATTTCATGATAGTGTCCTGGAAAGGGAAAGCCAACAATGGGCAGTAGCAGCAGTGTTGGCTTTCCTTTGGCCTGGACTTACGGGGCTGTGCTCAGAAAGAAAACTCTGTACCACAAACCTAGACTGGGAAGCTTTGGAGATGTCCAGTTCTCTTACATTTCTTGGAATACCTGAAAAAGTTAATGACCTTCATTTACCAATGGTTTGAGGGTATCAAAATGAATGAGAAAGGTATTAAATGTCATGGGGGTTTTGCCTCTGCAGTAGTATTAATACTGTAGGAATGTTGAGTCTGAATTATCTGGAATTTGAACTGCAATTCACTTCATGGACATTTTTATCTCACAGTGACTTAGCTCCTTGGGGTTGTACTGTTTTGTTCATCATATGCTGAAATAATTCTCTGCTGGCACTTAATATGCTGTGACATTTGAGGAGAAAACAGTCCTATTTATACTGAGGAACAACAGGGAATATCCTACTTGGAATAACTTGTTTTGCAGCCTTTCCTTTTGCTTGTCCTTTAATTAGGAGGCTAATTGTCACTGTCTCCCTGTTCTTTCAGTGTTCTTTAGCTCTTCTTGGTTTTCTTTAGCAGGAATTTGGCTGGGTGGGGTGGAACACCTGTGTCTTTCATATCTAGAAAACATTTAGGCCTAAACTATTACCTCTTTAAAGATGTATATTCTTGTTAGATAAAACTGTGGCATCTAAAAAGATAATTTTACAAGGGTGTTAATAATAAGTAAGGAATGAGCTCTTCATTTAAAGAATGAACTTTTATGGACTCTGTCTTCATCAAATATCCAATTGTTGTGATGTCCCACATCCTGAATAGATATGTATTTAGGTCTCTGAGATCTCCTCTTTTTCAGCTAAAGCACGTTAGGCAGACAGCTCCCTGTTGACTAAACATCTAGGAGGCTCATGTTCAATTGTTTACTCCAGCTGTGATGAACAGCTCTGAGCAGGATTTCTGTTTCATCAAACTCCACTTAAAGGAAAATCAGAGCGCTTGGGGCCGGGGGCTCTCAGTTGCTGCTCCTCTGCTATGAAACTCCCACTTTTTCCATCTCAGTCTGATGCATTGTCTTCTTACCCAGTGCAAAGCACCAGATATTTCTCTTTAGACAAGCCTTTCTTCTGTTGCAGCTATGAAATGGCCAACAGGAGAGAAAGGAGGAGTAACTTGCAAGAGAAAACAATGTAATATATTATAGCGAGGGGTAGAGTTGAAGCTCTTTTATGTCAATAAGGTTTTAAGTTAGTGTACATGTTGTCTAGGCAATACCAGGATGGATTTGTCAAAAATGAACAAATTAATCTAAATACCTGTTTGGTCCCATAAAGCAGAGGACAGGTTCTCTGAGTTCCATTGAAGAATTTGTTCTATCAAAACTCAGAACATTTCAAAAGTATATGCAATTGCAGATATACAATATAAATTATGTCATTTGTCCTTGCATTATAGCCCAAACTCATTATTTTATTTGTTATTATCCATTAGTAATAAGTATTTCTAGTAGTTGGATGCAAAGGTGTACCAGTCTTGAGAATAAGCAGATCTTTTTCATCTAATTTTGAACTAGTTTGCCTCAGGTAGTTAACGAGTTGTCATCCTGCCATATTCATCCTAATTCAAGCTGATTTGTCTTATTTCCTTTCCACTTGGGTGGGAATACTTTAAATAGAGTATTTATACAACCTGTCTATCTAGATAGGATAAGCCTGAATATCTATCTGTATCTCCTATTGCACTTGTGATCATAGGTGCACTTAATAGCTCTGAAAATCAGGCCTAAGGAATTCATTATAATGCCAGTTCCCTTGAAGTATTCTCGAGGAAAGATAGTTTAGAGAAGGGCTTGAAAATATGACATTTAAAACTAGTCTCCCACTGAGCCATATTAGCATTAGCTTTGAACACAATTGTGGTTTATTATACGTGTATCTGACAGTTCTTCCCTGACAGACAGTAGCTTCCCTGTGAAGCTGCACTTTGGCATGCTACTAGATACTCCTCTGCATTTTTATATTCTTTCCCTCCTATTCATGTGCCCAGAATCAAAATACGGATTCAGCATTTATCATTTGCAATAAAAATAACGCCTTACATCACCTCACAGCTCTTGACCGGAATAATCTTTCCTACACCCTGGTGTATAGGGAAATGGAGATGTAAAGAGAGAATTTGTGAGAAGGCTGTAGCACAGTGAGCATTAGAATAACACTTGCAATGTGCAAATCTGTGCTTAAATCAAAAGCACATTCATTGAGGCAATCAATAGTTGCCTTTCACCGTGCCCGGACGAAGCTGTCGGTGCTCAGGCTGTGGTGTGAAGTGATGCTGGGCTCCTGCTCCCTCTGCAGAGAGCAGCCTGAGCTCACTGCTAGAGACCATTTGGGTCCAGCAGCCTCTGCACCTCAGGGTGCTGCGTAGGAGGATGGGATGCCAGGAGTGACAGTGCGAAGGGAATGACAACTGAGCTTTTCAGCAGTTTCTGTTCAATCTAGTCTGGGCTCATGGACTAAGTAGCTTGTCAATGGGATTGAGAGGGTCCTTTTGAAGTGGTTCTCCTGATTCTCCCCACTTAACTCAGCTTTCACTCAAGTTGTGGAGCAGCCTGAGTTCATGAACTGTAGGGGTATTTTTGATGCAACTAGAACAAGAAGTGTGATCCAGGAACAGACTTAGTACATTCCAAGTACAAAAGGACAAAGGACATTTAATCCATGGGAGTTTTTTCTTTTTAGTCATAATTCAAAGTTCAAAACTTTCATTATGAACATACCTACATCATTTTGACTCCTTAGTCTATGGGACAATGTCCTCACCACTGTTCTGTCCTACAGATCTGGTGGACTGCACTACTAGATGTAGGTGTGGCTGCAGAATCTCCTTTTTTCTGTTGTTTTGTTTTGTTTTTTTAATTTATTTGCTTTATGAGCTGATAATACTAATGTCCATTGTGGTCATGTTGAATTAAAACCTATGATATTGATAGCATTTCTTTAAGATGATTTATTACTTTAGTCTTTGAAATATGATGATTTCTAATATAAAGGTATGTTGTCTTAATATGATTTACCACAGGTATCATTAGTAACAACAGCAAAAGTAACTTATTTCTGGTGTAAGAGAAAGGTGTTGTAGGGGAAATGACTGCAGAGTTTCTGGAAAGTGCTAGTCAGCTGCATCTTCCTAAAACAATCTAAAATTTTGATTGCTCACTGACTAATCAGTTTAAAATTAGAAAAAAAAAAATTTACTGAAAAAAAGTCTTCTATTTATTCCTTTTTTCATTTTCCACAAACTGCAAACTGGATAAACTACCTGTATGCTTAAACCAAGTAGTTGGATAGATATATCACATAGGTGTGTTGATCTAATCCCAGGTCATTTGCTTTATTTGATCTGTTAGAAGTGATATCACGGCTATGATGTTGTACTAAGGTTGTACCTCCACTTGGCCAGGACTAACAAGAAATGATACCTGGTTTTATTTCCCTAACTTACTTTCTTCTTTCCTTTCTTAATATAATTAGATGTTTCTCTCTTCTCCCACTGCCATAACCTGTGTTGTCAATTAGGATCAGAGAGGGAATTTAAAATAGTGCAAAGAAACAGAAGAAACAATCAGATATAAACTGCTCAGGGAGAACACTTGGGGAAAGTGGAGTCTTCCATGTTACCAAAGGGAGAGGTAAAGCTCAGAGCAGACAGTAAAGCAGCTTTGCATTGTCAGACGTGGCTATTTCTTTGCCAATAACCAGAGAAGAAGAGCTGCAGAATGCTGTAATGACTCAATAGAAAAACATAAATTACTTGCTGGTGAGAACAACTGGATTTTACTTTGATGAATGATTTTATTCGCTACGTACAAATTTGCTTTTGTTTGAACACAGAAAAAGCTGCTTTCATCAGTAGGAGATCTCATCTTTGCTGGTACAGATGAAAATATTAATAAATAGGAAAGTATTTATAGATGCAAACTAATCTCAGGACCCTGATGTTTAGCCCTGTCATTTAGGGAGGATCATGAAATCAAAGATGCAAAAGTAGAAGATGCTTTTGAAAGGACCTTTATAGTTAATGAGTTGACAAAGTTGTAATAGTTCCTGAATTGTTCTGCACCAAGTCATTTGTCTATTTGAGGCAATGTTTTAGTAACAAGATGTTTAGCTACAGTGGGTGTTCTAGTGCAGTGTTTGCTGTTTCATTATGGGACAGGGACATAAGTAGCTGTACCAAAGTACTGGAAGATGCAAGCAATGTTCTACTCAATGAGATGAATGGTTTGTGTACACCAGTATGCTGCTCTTAACACTGGCACAATGAGATGCTATTTAGGGGAGAGCATGTGAGCCTGGCCACTCCCTATGGCCCTCCAGCACTCATGATCATCAGATTAGGATGAAGAAGGATATACTCATCCTCATCTGCTCTCCTTGGTATTCAGACTGGTTATCTGCACCATGGAATTTTTTTTCAAGTGTCAACAAGAGGACAGACTTCTAGTTTTCCTTCTCTACATTCACTTGTGTGAAGACCTGATGTTTTGAGTTAAATTTGATCTACCACGCTTGTATTCTGGTAGCACCTAACTTGTTACAAGACATACAGGCTATTTTGTTAGCCCCCCAAACAGGAGAAACTGATAGAGTTGTAGAAGTGTAATATACAAGTGTTGTTCCATTGAAATAGAAATATTTAAAAATTTGTTTCCAGATTGGGATCAATGGTTACATGCCAAATTTGTCATTTCTAGCTATAGAACCCAGGACCTGATGTGTCTGTACTGAGTAGTTGTTAACAGGTATTTTAGCTTGTACTCTAAGAGGTAGTTTTGTTTTGTTTTTTATCTCTTTCCTTGCATTGAAAGAGGAGCTTTTCCCCGTGCTGGTTGAAGGCTTTTAATATGCAAAGAATAAGGCAACCTCTTACAGACGTGATGGTTCATGACCTCTCTATAAGCTTTTTAAATTCAGGGGGGTTTGGACAGTACAGGAACTGAAGTATGAGATAGGATTAGTAACCATTGAGAGGCAAAAGAAGCTGATTGATGAATTGAAAAGGTGGAATAGCTGCAGGGTCAGTTACTGTCAAACAGAATGAGAATTATGCCAAAGAACGAGTTTCTTAAGATCTAGGGGAATTAGTGAAAAGCAATAGACCTTCAGGTACCTTTCTCCTCCTATCAGTTTGAAAACCTAGTTAATTTAGCATTCTTTTCTGATCCTGACAGCTCCACCAGAGGCATGTTCCACTGCTGGCAGACTTCATAGGTGTTCAAATAGTGTTGTGATGGAGGCTAGAGAAACACACAATTAAATGAACTTGTAGCTACCCTGCACGCTCCTTACAGAAAAGACTCAGTCTCAGCAAATCTGCCCCGTGGCAAGCTTGTCCCTAGGCCAGGTGAACCAGCACAAGCAGTGTTACATTTAATTTATTGTGGCTTCCCAAAAAGCCTGGTGTTTGGTGCTCTCAGCACCAGCTGCTGTTTGTCTGCTCACTCTTGCTGCTGTAAGAAATAACCTCACCAAAGTTGCTGTGACATCTTAGGGGATCTTAGAGCTCCTGCTGCACGGGAACGTGGGGTTAATGTGTCTCACTGCCAGGTTTGTGGTACTGACAGACCTGCACTGGTAACAAAAGGTGGTTTTGTCAGGGAATCACCTGTACAGGCAAAAAATCCTTTATCTGCAGGGCTTTCTGGACTCTCCTGCAGTGTAGGAGAGTATGAGGTGTCTGAATGTATTGCCTTTCCTTACTCAACTCTGTGAAAAAAATGATCATTTGTTGAAGGCTTGCAGAAATTTCTTGGGCTAAAAAATTTCTGGCAACATCTGAGTAAAGACTGGGGTTTTTTTTCTTAAGTCAGCATAAATGGAGGATTGTGTCAAAGCTCCATCCTCAAAAGGAGCATGTTTGGTTTCCCTTAATTAAAAAAAAATGACACAGACAAAGAAATCAATTATTGTTGAATAAGTTTAGAACTTGGAGAATGAATAACACTGTGAATGTGGACATGTCTCTTCCAGGCTCTGCTGCTGACTGGCTATTTGCTCCTTTATTTGAATTTCCTGTGTAACCAATAGTGTGAATAAATATGCTCTTATCATAGAAAAAACATCTTTAAACCCCTGTGACTTAGCTAGGTGGACCACTGTTGCCACTGACGTGTTACTATTCTATTCTAACAGATGTTGAAGCTCTTGCTTCAGTGTTCAGATGGTTCAAACCTGCAGCATATACAAATCTAATGATAATCTGGTCAGAGAAAATCAAGATTTGTTGCTTCAGTCCATTTGCAGGAGAGATGCACAGTATCTGTGAGTGCCTCTGTAAAGCATTGAGGGAAAAATTATTTTATTTATAATTAGCACTCCTTAGGAGAATAAGGATTTTCCCAATTTTCAAACACCCGTTACCCTGTTTTCCCTTGATTATGATATTGTTCTGTAAACTTTATTTTCTAGAACTAGAAATCCATTTGTAAATTTGCTCTGTGGATTGCAATGGTAGGATTAGGAAAACATCCATTTCTGTTCAAAAGAGGTGGGGTTTGTACCTTGTGAAATTGGCTTTGCAATGCTATGGCTTCATTTTGTTATCTTCATTTTGCTAGGAGAAATATCCTGCATCTCTTGGGTTTTCTGGAAAATTATCTTCCGTGGAAATCTGTCTGTAAATGACAGTAACTTTCCATAGGTGCTCCCCAGGACTGACCAGTCACTGCTCTCTATTCTGTGGTTTGGGGCCCAGATGAAAATGTTCCCCATTGCTGAAAGCTTTGAAAATATTTCCAGTGTTGATAATTTGCCATCAAGCAGAGATAGCAGCAGAGGGATCCACACTGATAAGTAATTCCACATGTGGTTCACATGTGATTTCTACAGCTCTTCATATTATGTATTAATCAAACTACTGGTAATAAATGTAAATGAATGACTTGTGGTCAGAGCTGGAAACTAAATGTCTGATCTACTGTTGCAGTGGCCTCGCGACAAGATAATGACTGTTCCTTCAGTTGTATGTTGTTTCCCTACATCTAGAATTATCCTGCTGCTCCCAGCAGCATCACCTCTGGGATTTTTATTTTGAATGGCACTGTCTACCCTGACTAGTTCAGGGATCTCCCATAAGCCAGTTTTGTACAGCTGCATATGTCACAAATGGCAGGAATGCTCTGAGAAGTTGGCATATCATTTTCTCTTCTGATGCTAACTATCTCAGGGATCTTTGCCACAGTGACTTCAATTTCCTCTGCTTGACAGACCTTATCTTATCAACAGCTTAAAACATGTTTACAAACACAATACAATCAGAGTTCTGGGCTTTAGATGCCAAATTATTCTGTAAGCCATTGATCTTTATTACAGATTTGCAGGGTGTTGCTAAATACATTAGTAATTATACATCTGGGCTGTCATAGCATCTACTCTTGGGCAATCTCCTTTTATGTTGCATTTGATTGATAGTTATTTATAGACTTGATTCAAAATGAATTTAAAATCACTGTGCTGGCATACAAACCAGCTCAAGTTACCTGAACATTTCAGCCTAGACCTGAGGTGGGAGGATTGCTGCTGTAACAAGGATTATTTAATCACATATGAAATATACCACTAGCATTCATTTATCTCTCCGAGGCAAGCACTGAAGTCTGGATTTTTAGTAAATAGCCATCTCTCTGCTGCCAGGAGCATGGTGTCAAGGAAGAGCTGCCTAGCAATCTGAAAGTACCAATAATTCTGTTTGTTGTCTTTCCTTTCTTGGGAGAAGAGGAAGGGATTCATATATCCCCTCCCAAATATTGATAAGTAATAAGTTATTTCCATTAAATGTAATTAATCATATCAAATAACAAGTTTAGCTATATAAAAAACCACATATTCAGTTTAAAACTTCCTTTGCATGTGAATCTGTTCTTTGGTATATTGACAGTGGTGAGGAAGAATAGTTTCCATTAAGGTACCCAAGAAATGGAGCTGCAGGAGGTTTGCTTTATGAGTATAAGGGGGGAGCAAGGACAAGACACAGGAATTATTGCTTGCATGAGAGGGGCAAAGATCTGTGCACCTGAAAACCTCTGTATAGCCCAGACAGGAGATTTTACAGGCATGATCACCAGCAAGGTCAGGATTTTACAACTCTAGAGTACAATACTTTCTGTCTGCAGGCATATTCCATATCAATATGTAGAAATAAGTGAGGCTCACCCACTCCCAGCTGTAGGGGAATTATATTGCTACTATTTTGCATAAAGTTCCTGTATTTGCCCATTTGCTTAAAGCAGAACTCCTTTTGAAATCAGAATCCATAATTGAAAGATAACTTGGATGAAAACTGTGCTTTATATGCTCCATATTGTGATAAACTTTGTACAATTAAGCACAGCTCAGGATTCACAATTCTATTTAAATGTTTTAAAAACTATTTTAATAGTAAAGCTGCACATCCATATTAAAATTCTGCTGTACTCCTATATGTGCTTAAATGTCATCTATGTCCTTCTTTCATGAAGCTGTTACAAGAAATTGTTTCTCAATTTAATTTGAAAACAGTTTAAATGCTTTTAGGTTTTGCTTTCATCTATATAGTAAACTTATTATCAGAAAAACCTAAACACAGCACCTTTTGTTTCTCTGAAGCCATTAAAATTTTAGCAGTTTAGAAACAAAATTCACCTGTAGAGATATTCTGAATTGTTTTACGGAAAGGTACCAGCCCTGTTAAAATGAGAAAGAACTCAAAAAGGTCATATTACTGAGAATTTAAAACTTTAATGCCTAGGTTTTCTTCTTTTATTAAAGTCTATTACATATCTGAAAAATAAAATAATGTATTTTCCTTGTAAGAAGTTGGCCAAAATTTTCCAACGCACAGATGCTTTAAAAGTTAGGGCTTTCTATCAGAAGAATATTGAGGTTTACTTTACAGGAATAAAATGTTTATTTAGCAGTGTGAGCCTGCTAAGGAAATATTTTATTTTCTTTTTGCATCAACAAGGTAATTTTTGTTGACAAACTGATTAAATTGTTGAGAGTTAGGGTCAGGCATTAGTAACTTACTTCTATTTGGTTTATTTCTTTATGTCTATTTTATGCTTATTTTATGGCTGCTTTAGCAACTTTGGTGATGAAATAATGAAATTGAAAGGAAAATAACAAATAAACATCTCTAGCCTTTTTATGGTGACTTCCCATATAGTAAATCATTGTTTATTCATGTTCTATAAGGTATATTGATACAGGTGAATTAAATAGATCATGAAGGAATCAGAGAGTTCTCTCACTTCATGAAATCATAAATAATATGTCTTTTGCTGAACAGATTGTAGGGGTGGGATTTAAAAAAACAGGTATGGAGGACATATTTTTGTGGGTCATATGTCCAAACAGGGTATTTTTCCAGCTCCATTTCAATATAAGCTGGTGAGGTGCCCTTGAGTGAAGGAATTCACAGAATTCTGTGATGTTGATGAGTCCGTGGCTGCTTTTGGTGCTTCCCAAAGCAACGTGCCTGGGGAGCACTCTGGTGCCTCCTGATTGTGCAGGAGAGATAGGAATTAATGTGATGAAACATCAAAACCATGGAGGTGTGAGCTGTAGCTTCCTACCAGTATGAAATTAAACTTTTTATTTAAAAAAACCCAACAAAACACCACCACCACTTCTTTGCAGTGCTCTCAGAGGTCTACTCAAAGTGCGATATGGAAAGGAGTCCACTACACAGAATCAACTTGTTAGTATCAAATGAAAATATCCAAATATCCTTGAAGCTCCTTGGAGTGGAAAATTTTACATATGTATAGCTGTCAATTATTCACTGCTCTTCACTGAGGCTTTGAAGCCTGGGCACAAACACTATTTTAATTTTTCTTTCTACCCCTGTGTTCTCAGCAGTTACCGTTTACTACAATGTGCAGATTCTTAAGTGGAAGGCAGGCCATGGTTTTGCATATTGTAATACCCTTGTCCCAGCCTTCTCCTGAGCTGCTGGTGAGCAAAGGCTGCACCTCCTGGGTAGCTCTTGCTGGTGGACTGGTGAAGCAGGTCTCTGACACAGCAGATGGGAGGCCATCCCCCTGCTTACTGTGCAAGGTGCTATGGTGTATAAGGAGGAGCTGCTTTCAGACTGGAACCTGCCATAGGTAGTGTGGAGAGGAGCAACCTCCTGTCTTGGGCAATAAACTGTCCAATATTTCTAGAAAGACACATGGGATAGCCTGAAAATAAAGATCTTGAAGATGAATGAGACCTCCTGTACCTCCAATTATCTGTTGTGTAAGAAAATGTGAAAAAAGGGTAATAGATTAACTCACAGTGCAGCTGAATGCTTATAAATTTAAACTGCTGTTTAATTCCCTTTCATATAAAAACTATATACAACTGTGAGAGACTATTAAATATTAAGAAAAATATAATTACCTTTTATTCTTTACAACTTCAACTGTAGATTCACCAGTAAGACTTGGTAGGAAAAAATAATACTTTGGGTGATGTCCAGATGACCTTGTGAATATAGAGCTGCCCTTGTACAACTCAAGAAGCAAGCAGTTAGGTAAGGAAGGCACTCTCAAGTTGGCTGAAGTTTATTAGTAATCTGCAAGAAGATGGCTGTTTTCTGCCTCACTGCATGCCATTGAGTTAGAAGTATGAAGCCAGCTGTTTTATAATCTTGGGAAATGCTGCTTCTTTTAAGGGTGTTACAGAAACATCCTTATTGCCTATTAGAGAAACGTGATAGAAATCTGTCACCATCATGGGTGAGGATATGTGGAGGTTTAGAGACCCATATTTAATGTAACATAAAGGTACCAGGATGGTGTCCATAAGGAATGTTGATTTTAAGGGAGAAGAATTTTGGAGATCAAAAGGATTTTCCATAGAAAGCTTATTTGCACACTGATTATTTTGACAAATTGTGGTTTACAGGGGAAAAAAAAAGGAAAGAAAACCCCAAACTAAACCAACAAAACAATGTGGGCTGGTGTCCATGTTATGATCATACTGTGCTCAAATTTGTATGAGAAAGCCAGAATTCTCAGATTCAAGGAATTACCTTGGACATAGGTATTAATAGCTGACATCTAACAAAGTCAGTTTTAGTCTTAATATTGTGTACAGTTATACTTTCCTACTTTTTTAATTTTAATGTGCTTATTAACAAGCTTGTGGGGTTGTTGTTGTCATCTTATAGCTAACAGTAATCTTTCATATAAAACACTTTGATTAAAAATTTAGAAATCAAACTCTTTAATATCAAATCCCACAAAGTATCTGTTTGTTTATCCGGTAATCAAATTAAACACAATCTGAGGCATCTGGGTAGTGGATTAAAAACCTAACCATGGCCTCAAAGTCTACAGCAGTTCTATTTTTATAGAACTTTGTAGAATCTCTTTATAGCAATTTTTATTTCCCCACCAGCAGTTTAAACTTTATCTGCAATGAGCCTATTACCTGTCAGCAAACAAACAACTTTGATTGTTTATGTTTTCATTTATAATCTTCTCTAATTTTGTTGGGAAAACTTCTGTGTCTACAGGAAAGTTGGGCTTAGCTTTCAACCAGTAACATTTTTAATGTGTTGTTTTTCAGAAACACAAAATTTATGAGCCAGTTCTATAACCTCAGTATCTGTCATTATTTGGAAAGCTGTAGCTCAATATCTCCCTATTGTCTTAAGAATTTTATGTGCTGGGTTTATGTAGTTGCTTTGGCTCAAATGATGGAATCTCTGCCCTGATTTTCTGTTTGATGTGATCAGTTCATGTTCCTCTTGACATCACTCAAGTGTATTCAAGATACCAGAATAATCATAAGGGTTAAAGTGTATTTCACCGACTCCCCATGCAGTAAACAGACGTGTACAAGTTTGTGGAGTTATCAGATCTCTTTTGCTGCTATCTGGTCTGCTAATAAACAGGAATAAACTGAATTCTCTACTGTACTCTCTGAGTATCAGTTTTCCAGATCACTAAGGCCATTAATTATTGGAGGTGACTTGTCCCCTAATGCACAGATGAAGAACAGCACCACATTTCCCAACAGCAGTTCCTACTTCTGAGTTACAGTGAGCTTCCTGGAGTGGGATGGCTGAATAGCGTAGGCTTGTCTATGTCCTGCTGCTTCCCAGGGAAAATGTCATTTTGTTGATTGACTGCTTAGGGTCTAGTATAGGCAGGAGTTTTAATTCAAAAAACCTAAAACTACTAGTTTGCTATCAACCCTGCTATCTACTGAGTCACCTCACACAACTACTCTGATTTATTTGTTCTACCTGCTTTGCCTTTCACGATTAAATCCCAATGTAGTCTGTGACATCTGGAGGTTTTTTATGTTTATTGCCAGCAAAAGATGCAGTGCCAAGCAACTGGAGTTCTCATATGAACGGATTAACTCTGATGTTGTTCATAACCCTAAAATTATTGTATGATGTTGACAAAAATCTGCTTTTATTCTCATTTTTCCTTCCAGAAAATGTGTGAGGAAATAGTAGTTTTTCTAGAGGAGCATCACACCCTTTTGTATGCTTCATTATCTCTGAACATTTTATTCTGTTTTCATTCTACCACAGAGTTTTAATTGCTGCTTTAATCTGATTATGTGAAACAGTTTCTCTTCCTTTAGTGTGATACAAATTTAGCTGAAGCTTACAGTAAGTATTTTTTTCTCTCCTGAGTTAATACTCTTCATCATACTGTATAATATCCCTGGCTTTGTTAGGTATAGCTTGATAAACAGACATGGTATTTTGTTATCTGTTTACAGCTCTTTTTGCAGAACTTCCTTAATGAAGTATATAACTCTATATCCAATAATGCAAACAGATAGATTTTGATACTTTTCTGTGGCTCACAACAGAAATCCTTGCAGCATCTGAAGTTAATGCTTGCCATACAGGAGTCAGTTTAGCAGCAATAGGTTGTATTTCACTAGTTTTCAAGCAGTAGTGCTGTAAATTCTCTTGATTTCAACATTATCCAAGTTTAAAAGTCATAGTGCTGTCAATATTTATAACTAAGGTACGACATTCCTGTTCTGGAAGAAATTCTGGGGAAAAGTGAAGAGGAATGGCTTTGGCACTTGTTTCACTGTGTCTCTGGAGCCCTTTGGACTGGAAATGAAAAGCACTTTCTACATGATCCTTCCTACTACTTCAGTGCCATGTCCTTGCAGTGAAGAAGTTATTGGATCCATTTACTCCTATAAACAATATTCTTGTATCTGGATCTGCTTTACTTTCACAGATAAAATCTCCTGGAACATCTTTCTGTCCTGAAACTGAGGGATGATAACAGAGTATTGCTTAGATCTAGTCTCCCATGTCCCCTTGGTACTGAGGCAAATGATGCAGGACTGTTTAGATGGTGCTCAAATGAGTCTTCTGAAGTTTTTGCTGCTTAAAAGCCTTTCAGTGGTTTTAAGACATAACACAAAGACACAGCATCAGTGTTCTGCTTCATCAAGAACAGAGATGAAATAGGCCTTGGGACCACATAGTATGTTCCCTGCAGGCTTCATCCAGTCATACAGAAAAAAGAGGTGGTGAAAACTGAGACAGAGCAGTAGAAAGTAGAGGGAGTAGGAATTTTTGGACATCACAGTCCTAAAAATAGTGGGGGTTTTCCTGAAGTTTGTGTAAGTATTGATAACTAAAGCCATTGTTAAATGATCATCATTGATAAACCTCTTCTTCTGTTTTCTGTCCTCTTTGATCCCTCTTTTCATAGTCATAAATAATGTTCCTGAGACTTTTCAGTGGCCTTATTTCTGATTCAAGCTGTTCCTTAGCCATGTGCTCCTATGTTGGTATTTTTTCTGTTTTGCTTCAAAGACCCTGAATTCTGTTTCCAGAGGTTTTATGGCACTTCTCCAGTGTTTCATTCCCCGGTGTTAGTGACAGAAAAAAATGGAATGAAAAACCATGTACACCAAAGTCCTCTAAAGACCTTTTTCTGCCTCAACTACATATAACTCCAAAGAAAGATGTTGATCTGAGGGTTTGGATCCAGGAAAACAATTCTGAAGTCAGAGAGCTTGGGATCTTGCACATTTTCTCATCTCCATTCCGAAGTGGAGAAAATCCCTGTGTAGTACTTCCCTATGGGGTCGTATCCTGCTTTCTTCTTAGGTTATTGATAGTCATTTTTCAGGATCTGACATTTATGTTCACATCAAGGCTTACATATACACTTAAAATGAAAAAATCTCTCCTGTGCTTTGAGACTTTAAAGGGTTTGAAATCCTGGGTTCTAACTTTGCTTATTCATTCTGGCAAATTGAGCTTCAGAGAGTTCACAGTATTGGCATGGAATATTTCGATCTTAATGGGGTTTTGAGCCCCATTCTTCAGTGGAATCATTCAATAAGAACAAAAAATGAAAGTGAATTTAATGTGTCTGCTAGACAACCATATATACATTGTAAAACTGCAGAATACAGAAATGTAACTGTGTTCCCCTCAGAAAGACCCGTGTAAGCAGTGTAAAACTCCCTGAGTTTAAGCATGTTTCACCTTACAAAAAGAAGATGATTTTAAGCCTTTCTTTCCTCTCTTGAAAGCACAAACACAGTTCACAGATGCATTCTGTATGAATCTTAATAGGCCTAGGGCAGTGTAGTGAAATCTTTGACAGCGAGTAGTATAATGAAGGAACAAATAACACAGATGAATAAGTTTTTCTTTGGCTGTGGTTTGCAGTTGTTTGTGGATTACAGAAAAATAGGAGACAAGTACCCTGACCTTCCTACTTTTAAAGTTTTAGTTTTGTAATTCTGTTTAGCTCTATAATTCTGCTTTTCCTTTTTTGTACGCACACAAATCAAAGCTTACCAAAGGCAATCTTGCATAAAGTGACAGCTGTTTATTTAAATTATCCCAGTCTCATTGTATTTCCATCTTTCCCTGACAGACATATGTTCAATTGGTGCATCAGAAATAGCTGCACATATTGTTTGCCATCCTGGGGACTGGACAATACCAGTTGCTCAGACAGTTGTATTAGATTTGAGATCTATTTAACAAGTGTCGTTCTTACTCTTTATTTTAATCAGTTCAGTGGCACATATGTTAGAGTAAACATTGTGACTGTTTTGCATTAGGAGGTACAATTAATTGATCATAACAACACAAGGGAAACATCAACAGAAAGCACAGCCCCAAGTACTTAACAGGTTAAAATGGGTCTGAGTTTGCTACGAATATGGC
Organism: Brachypteracias leptosomus; assembly: GCA_013401335.1. Taxonomy (NCBI): domain Eukaryota; kingdom Metazoa; phylum Chordata; class Aves; order Coraciiformes; family Brachypteraciidae; genus Brachypteracias; species Brachypteracias leptosomus. The sequence continues at coordinate 42,456 of VYZX01023170.1, read as the reverse complement.
TTGCAGGGTATGTGGAGGCAGAATGATTTGTCTCCATTGGGGATTTTAACGTGGATTTAATGTGAAAAGAGGTAATAAAAGTCTATCATCTTTTTCACTGCATTGAAAACCACTTACAGACCTTACCATCTTAAAGGCTTCATCTCTCAAACCAGGTCTGGAAATGTGTCTCTTTATTTTTCCTGAGGGATAGGAAAGTGAATATACTTGAAGGACACAAAGGGAATATACAAACTATTTTTACTCGCAGAAAGAAACACAGGTAGCCTTTGCACCACCAGGCACAGGGCAAGAGCAGTGACCCTGAGAGGAGAGAGTTGCTAAGTTCCTGAAGTAGGTAGCATAGTTAGTCCTTGGTACCTACTCAATCCTCTGGGTCATCCATCTGCTCAGCTCCCCAGTGGTGTTTGCCCAACACATGCTCACAGTTGCCACTCTCTAGTTCTTAGGAGTGAGGGGTTGGTTCATAACTTACAAATTCCAAATTGTATTAACCCCAAAATAAGAAGTTCAAAGCAACTGTGTTGCTAAAGCCTAGTGGAATAAAACATTTTTGCTTAAATCCTTCTCCAACCCACTATTTTACCCTCTTCCCAATGTCTGTTATAGTCTTCTAATGTTTCTGTAATTCTCATTCTGACTCTAAGAGCAAATACTGAAAACTGAAGAGCTGACTGAAGCAGTGAAACTGAACATATGAAGGGAAGCTTTGATTTCTCATTGTCCAGTCTTTATTTGGAATATTCCCTTGTTGTGGTGTTTTTTGGAGCCTGTGCTGTTATTTAGTCAGCTTGCTTTTTGTTTGTGTTTTTTTGTTGTTGTAGATGGTGGTGGTTTTGTTGCTGGTTTGGTTTTTTTTTTTAGATGAGGAACTTGCTGCAGTTACTTTATTTCTTAGTTGCTTTGCCATAAAGACTCCTGAATGTCACTTCATTCTGAGGGCATCAGAAGCTAACTGGTATACAACCCAGGCAGTTAATATCAGAAATGTCCTAAGAGATCTCCACCTTCACATATGCTGTCTTGTCCTGACTCTCTCAAGGATGGCAGCTGATGGTCTGGGCATCCTTTAAGCCTGCAGAGCATTCCTGTTCTGCTAGCTCTGCTCATGAACCCAATTGCAAAGAGAGCCTTGAAAGTTTTTCATGTGCTGAGCCCACATCAGAAATATTTTTGAATAAACAGAAGCTTTTGCCTTTTCATTACATGTTGTTATAGCATTCTGATGATCAGTTAGATGCAGTTTTGCTTGAAAGCAAAAGGCTGACCTCAAATATTTCACTCTGAATTGAAAAAAAAAAATTAATCTAGATTTTTCTTTTTACTGAAAGATTAGGGAAAAAACACATCTTGGTAAATCTTGATGTATTGGAATTCTGTACAGTTGCATTCTAGCTATTCAGATTTGTCAGATGTAGGTAGAAGTATTACTAAAGTTCTAATATAACTCAATGTGTCTTCAGCTTTTTGATCCTACTGGGAATGAGCAGGGTTTGCAAATCTTGGCTAGGTTAACAGCAGCAGGCAAATAATGAAACTGTAATTTTAGAAATTACTAATTTTGAGGAATGTGTTAAAATTCCTCAAAAGTGATGCATTTAAGTTTAAGCAATATATTTAACTAAAAATGCCTGCTAGGGTTATGTACATTTCAGATATACTTGAAGACACAAAATACAACTTGCAGTCAAGAGGTGGCTGCAAGATAAAAAGGATGATTGGGCAGCAAGAGTTAAACTGGTTAGTTTTCTGTAAACTGTAATTAATGGAAGGTGGGATATTTTGTCTTGGGTCAGCTTACACAATTATGAAATAAAAGAAAGATTGTCACTGTCAGGGAAGCATTGTAAGAACTTGCATTATTGCACACTTGGAAATAGTCCTGGCTTGTCTGGTGACCAGTTTTACTTTATGCCAAGTATTGGGGGTCATAAGGGCATTTGAGCATGTCCTCAGGATTTGTTTCAGGTATTAGAGAGGTTAATTAAAGGATATTTAAGTTTCAGGGCTCAACAATGTTGTATTTGAAGCCATTCTCAGCTGCAGTGTGAGCAATAGGAGATTTGGTGACATTGACCATTCATATAATCCCTTTATAAATCTATATTTTCTCCAAAATAATGTTATTAGTGATGAATCAATGTGGTATTAATGTAAATATATATTCTTACATAACGTTTCATTCATCAGTGGCGTTCCCAGACTTTAGCACTTTAACTCTACTGAGTTTAATGGAATTCTTTCAAGTAAACTGAGTGAACTTTCAAGTTCTGACTGATGTGCACTCTTCACTTTTACATAGTCTTGTTTATGTTACAAGATAAGATTGATTAATATCGTCCAACTTTTGGATTATCATATCCAGTTCAAAAATTTTACCAAGTAAATGTTATGAAAAATGCCTCCATTTATTTCTATTTCAATATAGCAATATTAAAATCACCATAAATCATTCCGAAATCCAGTGCTATCATACTTCTGCACACATGCACTTTGTATTTATTAGAATGTCCTGGGTAGAATTCATAAAGATAAATATAAATAAAACTCACTTGGGTTGAACTTTATGTAATAAAGCATCACTATTGTTGACACGTGGCAGGGGTGTGGGAAGTAAAATACTTTTCCAAATTGTACCTTAATCATTTGTGCATCTTTTAGGGAATTTTTATTATTAACTAGTGTTACTAAACTAAGTGTACATATGATATACGTTTGTGGGTATCCTGAGGTCTCATAATTAAAAATACCAAAGAATTGTGATAAAATAGATAAAATCCTGGATGAAGGACAGAGAGCAGTCACATCTCTCTGCTAGATTTTGGTAAAATGTTCTTCTTTCTCTTGCCTTCTCATGGTTTGCAATTAGCCTCTAATGCTTCATTTCCAGTAGCAGCAGAATTTCATCAACTTCAAAGGTTATCTGTGCAGGAATGTACAGGAAATTTTTGTTTTCCTTTCTTGTTTTTTAAACAAAAAGAGTGGCCTTAGAGGCTGACTGCTTTTGCATTACATTTCCAAGAGAGCAAAGTTTGATTAGTGTTAGAAGCTACAAGAAGAAAATGGCATTATAATGAGGGCAGAACACTCAATCCTGGTGCTTTTTAGTTCTGAGCTGACTAAAGAACAATCCTGACACTAATGGAAAAGGCCTTCTCAGTGTGGTAAGAAAGCTCATTACAAAGCAAAGAAAATAGAAAACAAGACTAAGGGAAAAATCTACACAGGATTATAAATATTTGTATTAAATGAAAAACATTCCAATTGTGAAAGCTCCAATTGGAGCAAGGAACTCTTCTGGACTCAGAAGGCCACGGAGAACTCATTTAAACACATTTACACCTTTTTAGAACCAAACCAACCACTGAAGATGAGGGTTAGAATATCAAGGGCGTTGTTCTGTATTTCAGAAGTGAATGTGCTGGGGGAAAACTGCTACAAACCAGCAGCTCCACATCAGCTCGTTAGATGATTTAAAAAATAATTTATCTACCTCTTCCACTCCTTGATATTTTTCTTTTCTTTGTCTGTTTGTCAATGTGCTTTGCATACCAACTTGTGTTAGGGATTGGGAATAAGTTTCCTTGGCATAAAAGATGACAGAAAATATTACAGTTCTTCTATAAGGTAGTTTTTTAAATTACTTTTTTGAAAAATCTCTTCTTATGTGGAAATAATACTTTTTAAAATTCCTTAGAAGAAACTTCAATCCTTGTTTGGTAGCATGATGAATCTTAGTTAGTGTGGCTAGTCAGGAGCATGAAAAATATCTTTAAGGAAATGTAATGACATAGAGAAGCTCCAAGAAAAAAGGTTGGAGACAATGTTCCTTCTAGTATCTGATAAATACACGTGAATAAATACACATATCTGCAAAATACACGTGAATAACCAAGTCCATAACATTTCCACAGTATATATGTACCAGATACTGTGGTATCTGTTTTAACGCTCTAGAAATGCTCTAAATAATTGGGACTAATAATTCATCAGTTCAGAAGCAACCATTCACTGGTAACAGCTTTTCCTTCATTGTTTGCAACCGAAAAAACCCTTTACTCCCAAGCAATTAGATTTAATTTTTGTTTATTCTTCCCTACTTATAGCCTAAAATCTTTCTCATTGCTGTCTAGAGAGAGTCCATGAACCCCTGTAAAGGAAAGGCTTGAGAGGAGTGGAATAAGGAGTTCTGGGAAGTTTGCCCAGTAACATCAGTGCTCAGCAGTTTCTCATTTAGCTTTATAGTTTCCAATAAGAACAGATCTCTTCTGCACAGTGAAATGAATCCTGCATATACCTGTCATTTGCCCTGATTTGCTTTATACTTGGTTCTCTTGAATATTTATTGATTCCTATATTACCAGTTTGAGACCCTTTCATGCCTATTATGTATACCCTCTACAATTTGATTTCCAAGAATCAATATACTGTAACTAAATAGATGTTTCTACTTTCTGCTTGCAAAATAAAAGCAGAACCCCAGCAAGGTTACAGCAAGAAATGAGAAAAATAGAGAAAAAGTTTCAAGTGCATCCTCGTGTGCATCTTTTCTTACAACTTATGTTGAGGTTAAGTTAGTTAATTAGATATATAATAAATAGAATACTGTAATGTTCATAGAACCCCCTTTTTAATCATGAAGTTCATATTTAAAATTTTAAAACTATGTCTAATTATACTGATTTTTTCCCCCTAAATCTTAATTTGTAAGGAAAAAATTGGAATGTTGGCATTGCTAGAAAACTTCTCATATGAGAGAGTTTGCTATTTTTTCTATTTTACTTGGTATTTTTAGCACTACATGCTTGCATGTTATAAAATAAAACAAAATCATTCAATTGGAATGACTTTTCTCTAAATTCCCCCATTTGCTCCTAGGTAGAGCCTGAGGGAGTTACTCTGGATTCAGTTCTTTCATACTTTTTAACCTTGGATGATGGAAGGAAAAAGTAAACTTCCCAAATCTGCGGATGACAGTGACCTAGAAGGGCCTGCAAACAATTTGGAGGACAAGGTTACAATTTAAATTAACCTTCATAAATTGGAGAAATGATACGAATCACACAGATAAGGTCCAGTAAATAGGAGTGTGAAGTACCACGTTTGACAAGGGGAAATGAACAGCACAAATACAACATGAGGGAGCATTGAGCAGGCAATGCTGAAGGTACCAAAGGATGTAGGAGTGAGTCAGTCATACACTGAGCCCATCAGGAATGAATATTGTGCTCAGCTCTGTCTTTAGGAGAGATGGGAATAACTGGGTTTATTTAGTGGAGAAGACACAAGTAGACTACAAGAGTAGGCTGATAAATCTTCCAGAATATTTAAGTCTTTTAATAAAGAGAGGAAATCAAGTACACTTCATGATGCTCAAGAGTGGGATTAATTTATATTTACAAACTCCTGGAATAGTGATGATGGAAGTTGTCATACCTCAGAGATGATGAGGGTTAGAATAAGTTATTTAGAGAAGATATTTAGAAGCATATTTTTAAGAACAGATTAGGTAGAAGAATGAGTAGTTTTGAGCAAATTCCCTTTTGCATTCCTTTCTAGATCTATATCTTGTTTCGTGGAGTTTTGTGCTCTTCAAATTTCAGTCTGAAAACCAGTTCAGAGTGTTCATAATGTATATTGTAGCCCTTTATTGTATGCACCTGTTCAGTCTTATAAATTTTATTGATAATTTGCTCTAACTTTTCTTATTTATGAGAACTTCCAACAGTGTGAGCATTGTTCTATGTTAAAGCTCTACACTCAAAATGAGGTTCAGCTCAGCAAAGTATAAAGCCTCATAATTGCCCCACCCAAATCTCCTTATATTATTTGTTCCATTTAATTAATTGCAGATAATGAAAATAAATTATAATAAAGAAATTACCACTCAGTTGTGACAGGCAGTTGTACTCATTAATCAGACTTCTGCAGAGGAAAGTAAACAAATCTAATCAAAAGAAAATGAAATTTATTGTTTATTATAAAATTGTAAGAGTCTTAATTATAAGTTTAACTGATTGCCTGATTCTAACAGGAACAGAGAAACTTTAAAACAGTTACAGAATTAAAACTACATTATAAATATTCTGACTAAAAGTTGTCTCCAAGATACCAGTGATTTTTGTTCAAATCAAAAACATTAGCATGACTTCCAAAGCAAATTCTCACATTTCCTGCACCTTAAGATTTTCACTGCTTCATCCATGTACTCCAAAAGCACCAAGGGTGTCTTTTAGCTGAATTGGATTAATAATGACCTCGTGGTACAGAAGAACATGTAATTCTGGGTTTCCAGAAGAGGTTCAACGTTGGCTTTTTCTGCTTTCTGGATTCTTACTGTGTTAGATTGTGAGTGATCTGAACAGTGATGGGTCCTCTCCTCACCTGGGTTTGGTAGGGGAGGAATGACTAGAAAGGAAAGGTTGAATTTCTTGTAAGGTTAGTGTATAAATAGGCCTCCTAACTAGGAAATATTAGTGAGGGAATTTGCTGTGTAAGAGACAAATATTTGGGTATGCAAAAAGGTACCAGATTAAATGCATAAATGGCTATGAGGCAAAAACTCAGTCAACTTTAATGTGCCTTTAAAACACTGGGAACTGGGAAAATGGAATCTTTTGGGGGGCAGGCAAAGAGATTTTATAGATCCTGTGGTGGCTCCAAGAGCAAAGTTTTAGGAGACTGTATTTTGCTGTTGTGCTTTTTAATGCTGCTTTTTGCTGCAGGCCCAAACTTGTTGGAGAAAACAGATTCTCAGTTTGGAAGTCAATGGGTAATTTTTTTTCCTCCTGCTTAAAGCAAGGACTTATGAGACTGCACACAGAGAGTTGTAACTCCAGGAAACTGATTTCAGCTTTTAACCACAGAATTTGTTAGATGCTGTGGTTGCAAGATGGAATTTTTAAGCACAATTTTGCTCTGAAACTGTGCTGTATCTGGAGGTTTGTTGTTGGTTCTGTTTGTTTTAAGAGACAGCCTCATGGATGTAACTTTTTGAAAGTCCTGAAAGTTGCAAAGATGATTATTTTAAAGAGAGAGAAAAGACTTTTTTTATTTTCCCATGGAATTGTTTATCAAAATGACACAGCATGAAATGTGGAAATTGTAATTATAAAGGTCATTTTAATTAAATTAAGCACTATCTTCAGCCTCGCAGCTATTTAATTCCCTGGTGACTCAGATTAAATATGGGGGTAATACTGGCCAGTATTTTACATACAGCCAAATACAGGCTACAAAGATAAGGAGGACTAATGTGTGCTGCTGTCTAGAGCTGCACTGACAGAAGGGTAAAGTTTCAGGTGTAATTTCTATGACTTTGTCATTGCTCTAGTTTTGCTCAGTAGCTTAGGAGCTCCTCCCAGGAGGTAGCCTGGGCTCCTACCCTGTGCAGATGGCTGTGCACACAGAGATACACACAACCCCAGAGGGTTTGTACAAGTTCACTCTTCTCACAGTGCCCTTTAGTTCAGAGGGTTCAGCTTTTTGGATGTACTCTGTTGCTTTTAAGGCAAAGTGCTTCAGACTTAGTGCAGCTACTAGGATAAAGCTGTATGCAACCTGGGTTTCTCCTTTCTATCAAAGCAGACAGCACTCACCCAGTGAATTATGAGCAAAGAAGAGATTTTATCATCTCTAATACTGATATACTTCTAAGATACTGTCAGCATATTGTGGCTTTAATTTAAGCATATATTGTTTATGAGTTTGTATATATTACAGGTGTTTCCACCTGGATGAACACAGCTAAAACTGTTTTTTCTTTCTATTATTAAAAATACTAAGGATTTTTGCATGTGTACTAGAAGTCTAGCAGCACCAAGTAGACTTTCTTTTGTGCTCCTGCCACTCTCAGTCTTTCTCTTTTTGAGCTGAAGCTTCTGAACAGATTGCAGCCAAGTGATTGTGTGTTGTTGAGCAGAGCAGGTTGTGATCACTTAATTCCTATTCCTTATGACCTTCTCAGGTTCACTTGGTGAAAGATAGCAGCTCTAGACTGATAAGATCTTGCCTTCAGGAATGTGTTCTCAGAGTATTTCCCACCCCCTGCTCCCACAAGCCCGGTGGTAATGAGCTTTCTTTTGGCTTTTACTGGGTAAACTTGGTTGTAATGGGGCAGGGTGGTGTGTTAATGGTAACAGGCAGGTATATAATTACAGGGGCTCTGCAACTGAGGAAACCCAGAAGCTGCTCAGGGCCACACAATACAGCACTGCACCATAGCAAGCTTAGCTTTCACATTTTAACAAAGAAAATCCCACTTTAGGAAAATAAAATAGCTTGGTTTTAGCTCAAGCAGATAGTCTCTCATGATATTTTTTTCCAATCTTCCTTCTTCTTCTTATCTTCTGTCTGACTCACACAGATTTTTAAAATGAGCTGTGCTCTGTTTACTTTTTCTGTCACAAAGTTTCTTTGTAAAACACAATGGTTCATTTCCAAACGTTTTCACTGCTTTTGCTTACTTTTGAGAACACTTCCATAATGCTGACAGTTTCCAACCTGAAAGACTCCCAGTACTGAATCGAATCCTGAATGGGATCAGAATGAGCAGTTGGAGGGTCTGAAGGAAGGGTTAGTGGGTTTAGTTCACAGTAAGTTAGAGCAGCATCATTACAGAGAATGAGGATAATAAAGTAATTGATAATGTATGGAAGTAGAAAAGACTTGTTCTAGCCTCAAGACTGAACTCAACTACCAGGCAGGCAAGAAGTAAATATCAAACCAGAATCAGCTAAGTAAAAGATAAGGAAAGAAAAGAAATCATTAGGTAGTTTCACATAACCTGTACTACCCTTGCTTCTCCTTTGTCAATTAAGACAAACCTTTCAGGTGAAATGTTATTGGTTTTTTCCCCTATATATCATCCACTTGCTATTTCAAACTGGTTTATATCATTATAAGGACTAGCCTATCTTTTTCCCAGTATATAGCAAATACTTCAAGCATAGATTAAAAATACTGAAATAAGATTCTCCAGAAACTGATATTCACCTTTTTGAAAATAAGCGAATCATGGTATTTTCTTTTAATCATAGAATGTTTGAGGCTGGAAGGGACCTCTAGAGCTCATCTGGTCCAACCTCCCTACACCAGCAGGGACATCTCTACCTAGGGCAGGCTGCTCAGAGCCCCATCAAGCCTGACCTTGAATCACTCCAGGGATGGGGCCTCCACCACCTCTCTGGGCAGCCCATTCCACTGATCTATCACCCTCACGTTAAAGAACTTTTTTCTAATATCATTCTAAACTCTTCAAGGCAGAGTCTCCTACAACTAGAACCCTTCTTTTCTTCTTCTTATGTGAGGCAGTGATGTGGGTGGCAGGCCTGTCAGACTGCACAGACCCCTCAGCTGGGTCTTCCCCATTGTCCCCATCCTCATTTGTCTGCTCTTCCTCTACCAGGACCTCATACATGTTATGCAGAGGCACCTGGGGGGGTGAGGTGGGCAAGCGAGGATTTCACCTGCTGCCCCTACCATGAACCAGCCTCCACCCATTGTCATCACTTGGGCTCCTCTCCGTGGCCTGACAGGGGCGGGACACTGAGGCCCCAGGATCCTGGGTGCTCCCATCCCTGTTTCCAGGGGGGCAGAGCCTGACTCCACCGATCTATCTCCTGCTCCGCCTCCCTAATGCTCCTCAGCCTTTCAACTTCTTCCCGTGGTTCAGCCCCCAGGCTGAGCAGATCAGCCCCCAGTTCTCCTGGCTGCCACTCGCTGCCAGTGAGAGGCTCTGGCACTCCCCGCAGCCCGGGACTTGAACGGCCGCATGTTTACGGGGAGTTCTGTGTCCCCACATGGACTGTGGCGAGCGCAGAGATCGCCCCCTCCGCCGAGCGGCTCCGTGCTGAGCTCTCACCACCACACAGTGTAACAGGGAGAGGGCTGGGGCTGGTTTACTCCTTCTCAACTGAGCGCCGCTTCTAAACCTCCGTTAGAGGGGTTAAATCTCCCTCCCTTAGAGGGACTGAGCTTATCTGGTACACCGGCAGAGGCTCAGTACCCTGCCCTGCCAGCCCAGGACCCACCGGGACACACACAAGCGCTGGCTGCTCGCTCTGTGGGCAGGAACCAGCTCCTGCCCTCCCGGAGTAAACATCACCTGATCAATGGTGGGCGGAGCCGGCCCCGCCCAGGCTGGCTCAGCACCCCTCCCAGCACCTGACCGCCCCTCACCTGACCGCCCCCGGCACCGGCAAAGGGCTTTTCCCGGCTTCAGACAGCCCCCCAAAAGCTTTCCTTCAGCCCCTTTTGCTCCAGAAGCCTCCCCCAGTGCAGCCTGACCTGCTCTGAAGCTGCTCTCCACGACAATGACCGCTTGGCACGTTAACTGCTCGTTTAGTTTTGCCGCGGGAAACATCCCTTGTCAGAATAGGTGTCTAGTGCTTGGCTGCCATAGGGAGTCTCCTGGTAACAGAAAAGAGAATCTGGGGTATTCAGCATTATCGACTGTGCTGAGGTTACCTCAGTGCCAGGTGTCTGAACCCCTGAACCACAGTGACTAATACCTTGGCGGGGAGGAAAGAAAAAGGGCTGTTGACACTTGTATAGGAGAGCAGGCTGAAGTCCCTATGGACAGCTTCAGAAGGTCACTGTGTCAGAACAAACCTTCCTGTGCAGAAATGCAGTTACTTTGTATATGTCAAGGCTGTTCGGTTTCATTAAGTTCTCTTTCTACTTTTGCAGTGGTTTATGTCCAAACAAATGTTGTCAATCAAGAGCAGTTACATCCTAGCTGAGTCAGCAGTTGCATCACCCATTACTATTATTTTTTATATGGGTTCAATACTGATGTTAGAGCAAACCTTCAGTTTTGGAACATTCTCAGGGTTCAATCACTATTCTAGTTATATGGTTATATTCTGATTTACGAATAAACAGCAGAGTGATTTAAGGAATCGCATAAAACATTGATATGTAAGCTTACAAATATTTGGCTGATATTAATACATTCATGTGGGGGAAGTAAGTGTGTTTTGTAATACACCTGCTATGCCAAGACCTGCAGCAACTGCTCTTAAGTGTATTTGAGTCTGCTTAAAGCACTTGGGGCTCTGTAGTAGTTCTTATTGAAATAACATGAGATCAAAGACTACTGGGAGCAAAAATATTTACTTTTGTAAACAAGTCTCAGTTTGAACATCTTTACAGGCTGGAAACCTATAATAGAAAAAGTTTTGAACTTGAAAAGAAGCTTTCAATAAGTGTTTCTTTTCATAGTCTGTTGTCAAGCTTCTAATTTGCTAATATAGTAAAGATGGAATTAGATCTATAACTGAACTGTACCTGCCTGCCTTAAAAAACATATTTCAAGTGATTTTGGCCCTTAAACAGCCAGATTACCCTACCACACTTAATAAGACTTTTAAAATAAGGACTATCAAATTAACATAATACTGTTTGGCACACACTGGCTTGTATACTGAATGATATGCTTTGTAAATGAACTTATCCTTTACATTAATTGGTACTAATTACTGCTGATCTGTTTAATATTAATGTGTTAATCTGTATATCAGTGACTAGAATTGCACATTAAATTCAGAATGTCAGTCGCACATTCCATTCAGAAAGTCAGCTGATAATGTAATTCCTAGTTTATATTATCACTAGAGTGAGGCAACATGCTAAAGATTGAGTATCTATACAAGGCTAATTATCCTGTATGGATAGAAGGGGATGTTCTTTATTCTGCTTGAGTCAAAGGAGTTGGCAAATTTATTAGAATTAGGCCGTTTGTTTCAGTTTTCTGTCTCTGACATTGGGCTACCTCATAAAGAGTCAAGCATGTGAAAGTTTATAACATTCATTTTAAGGCCAGAAATACAGATTGTTCAGTTTGGGTCTATTGCTGCTTTTTTCATGAGGAGAAATATCTAGTACTTTGGTTTTCAATCTTTTATTCTTTTTCTTCTGAAAATTATTTAAGGAGTAATTAAGACACTGGCAAAGTCCAAGAAAATTAAAATTATTCCTGAGTTCTTATTTATGAATTGTTGAACAAATGTTGCCATAGAAATGTGCAAAGTTGAAAAAACACAGAGAAAATGGCTAGAGGAACAAATATTTATAACTTATTTATTAGAGATATTTAACCAGAATGCAACTGTAAATGATGGCATACAATGCTCAGGAAATATTAAAATAACAATTTGTACAATTACATTGTATGCTGTGCATTTTAGTCTCTAATTTTTCCACTTTCACCCAAAACCTCATAAAATAAGCTGTTAAACTTAACTGAGAAAGGCAATAAAATAACTGATAAATTTACATTTACAGCACTGTAAAGCAAAGACATTAAATCATGATGGTTAAACCTAAGAACAATCAATAAACATCTATGGAAAAATTTGTTTCCCATATAAAACATCTTTGAAATAGGACAATTCATTGCAGCTTGAAGATTTTCAGTATTTTTTAGACTGGACTCGGAGGTAATATTTCTTAATTGTTGATGTCCTGTGTGCTCAGTACTTCTGAATGTCTGCCCAGGATTTATTTTACATTAATACATTCTTGCCCTGTAAGTTGTAAATATATATACACACAGAAAAATTTCAGACTTAGTACGTCCTTTTTATTGCAGGTATTATTGTGGAAGTGACTTAGATATTTAAGATGCAGGAACCTTTTTTTCTCTTTCATGTGTTTACTAAAAATGCCAAGAAAACCTTAACCTGAACAAAACAAAAATAGACAAAGCCATAGTTTAGAAATAACTTTCTTGATGGTGCCTTTAAATGAAGGCAAAAAAAAAAGTTATGAGAATGTTCTTCAGTGGGATTTGTGTGCTTGGTGATATAAAATTATTCATGACTAAATCAAGGCATTGGTTTGGAGGCCTGGCCAGATTTTAAAAAGAATCTTTTCCTGCAAAAAGGAAAACCACTAGGGAAGGTTATAATTTATATCTATGTTCCACTGGACTAACAGAGTTTATAGAGAATCTTTGTAAATCTCTTGGAAAAAAGTGAGAGTTGGAATAAAGCAGGTACAAAACATAGTATTGTGTGAGTGTAAAACTGAATCCCCTGAAATGGGGTATCTAATTTGCTGATTTACTTTAAAAAATATTTTTTCTTATCTGTAAAGCTGTTTTATGGGTTAGACACAGTTTTCAGTATAACTGCATCAAAATAATATGTTAAAAATCACAAGAAAGGTCTTGTTTGGGCAATTTTGCTTGAGAGCAAAATCGATAAAGAAAAGTGAATTGTCAACAATGGCCAGCCATTCATAAATCTTCTATTTATTATTAAAAAACATCCTGCTGATCACACAAAGCTCTGATGTTGGAGTTCACTTTATTTAGCTAAAACACACAATTGCTCTGGTCAGGAAAAGAACAGCAGTTTCAGAAAGCAGTGCTGGGTTTCTCTTCAAGGTTAATTTGAAATCAAGATTATTTTTTTTAGGGATCTGCTTTAGCAATTCCAGTAAAATATTCTTATGACTTCATGATGAATGGGAAATCAAATGTTTACAGTTTGTTAATAGCTTAAACCCCATGAATCCTCTGCCAGCAGGTTGGAAGTTGTAATGGTACTACTATTTTCCTATAGTACAACACTTGAATGAAACAGTGTACAGAGTAATTATTCAGAAGCTTCTGCTTATCACAAAAGTCTCACCAAATGGTCCTATTGTTTTTCTTTAAAATAGAAAATGGGATCTATGCTTGCACATTGTCACTCTGAGGCAAGCAGAATGTTAACCTTTACCATTGTGGCAAGAGCTATGGATTGAAGTTGTAAATGTGATATGAGGCAGAAAATCAGGTTTGTAACTGTGGTGTAGGGGGTGTCAGGGCTCTGCCTGCTATGAAGCAGCAGCAGCAATTCCAAAACAATCTCTCTGTGCCTTTGCTCCAAGGTTGGTTAACTTCTTGTAGAAACAGCAGCATCCTGGTGTAGGTAAAGAGTTCATTTGTCATCTTAGTCTTTGTCTTTCTTACTTTTGAAATACTTCATATTCTGATGCCATTAGAATGGCATTATAATTGCCATGCCAATTATGCCAAATATTTGCATAAGACTGGAAGTAATTGCTGATATATCTAACTGAATGTAGCATCAAAATGCTTAGATAATGCTGAATGCATCTGGTGTCCTTTATACCTCTCTCTCTCTCCCTAGAAACTTTTCTGTAGTGAATTTGAGTTTTGGGAGAATTCATGCACTGTAGCCTTATCCCCCACCCAGTCCTATGCTGTGATGGATTTGAACTTTGCAGTTGATAGACTACTTCTAGAAGTCCTCGAAAGGTGATTAAGAAAAAGCAAGTTAATAAATGCAGTTGAGAATTCCAAGTGTATGAAAACTTCAGAGGTGTCAGCACCACTGAAAAACTGGTGGAGTCCATAAAGTGGAGTGTAAACAGTTGGACAAGTGCACAGTGATTTAAATGAACCCATCCTTGTCCAAAATCCAAACCATGGCCAAGAGATTGCAGTTCACTGTTGGCTTGGCTGTTGCAGAAGGTTAAAATGTGCCTTGGCTGATATATCAAGATTTTTAATACCCTGTTGCCAGGGCTTGCTTTAAAAAGCTAAGAGTAGTGCTGCTCTGCTGGGGACACTGCTCATGGCCAAGCACAGGCACAGAGCTGCCACCCCGAGCCTTGGTTCACATTAGAGCACTATTTTTTATTATTAGGTGTTTAGGCTAAATCAGTAATACATTAGATGATATATCTGGCTGAAGAAAAGTAACAGCAGCATACTTGCAATAATTACCTCTCTTGCTAGAAACCTTGGGGTTTTTCCTGCCTCTCTCTTCCTAGGAACTTGTATTTGATTATTTTTTGTATTCAAAATTTAGGGGCTATATTTTTATTTCCACATACACTATGGTTACATAGTTGTGTTCAGGTAGCTTTTTGATCATATAAAGATTGTGCATTTTTTCACCTTATCTGGCAATCCTTGTCTTCCTGAAACAAAGCTTGGAAATCATTTGAGGAGACTCTTACATAGCGTCACTGTATTTATATTGGTACCCCACTATAAAAGCGTGGCCTGAGCCTGATAAAGGCAAAAACCTGCTGGCATTAGATCAGTCTAAAGGCCCATTTAATTCTCTTGTTTCTGACAGTGGCTAAAAGTGGATGTCAAGGGACATGTAAGAATTTGTGGAGCAGAGACTTCCCGAGGCAGAGGTAGCTTTGGTTTGTACAGCCCCCCTCGGTGGGTTTCCCTCCCCTTTCCCAGAGGTTAATGTGTCCATCACGTCTGGGACAGGGCAGTGCAGGGCCAAGCTGTACATCATGTGCATTTGGTCTGTTCACAGGTTGCCATCTCCTGACGTCTTTGCCAACACCTCATTCTTCTGTCTGCAGGTGTGATGAGCAGTCAATCCTGGCTCATCCTCTGCAAGTCATTTGTAATATTACATGCACGTAAGAATTACTAGAGAGGGTTACAGGATAGCAAATTCTGATGCTCTTTCAGATCTTACCTTTAATCATTGCACAGCTCTTGCATTAAGCTGTTCCTAATACTCTTGTTATACTGCAGGGAACTACATTCATGGGTAACTGTCATCTTTTTTCTAATGGAAATGTCTCCAGCTGACTTTCCTTCCTATTACACTGCTCTGTAGTTTACATATACATGTTAAAGGTACATTAAAAAAATAAACAATTAGTCGTTTTTGCAAATTGATCCATTGCAAATCACTGATTCAGCATTCATGCAGTATGATAGCAGTTCACCATACCCTGTTTAGAAACAAAAGCAGACACAAACTATGCAGTCACAAAACCCCAACGACAATTTTTATTTGCTACTGATAAGTAAAATATACATAGTCTACAGACTTTTGGACAGAGGCCCTTATAGACTGTAGTTACCAATTCTGAAGCATTATTAGGTTCTTATGCTGGCCTAGAAGACACTGGATGTTTCTATCAAAAAGAGAAAAGAGGATAGAAAGTAGCAAAATACATTTTTCAGTAACAGAACTGTAGTCACAAAATAAAATAAATAGTCAGCAAGTAGTGTTAAGGGTCTGAGCATTTTCTTATAAGCAGCATAGCTAATCCTCTGATCTATGGTGCTCCCATGTAAAAAGAGGAGAAAGTTAAATTAGCCAGACCACATTTTCTTCTGCTGTCGTTTAAGACTAATATTCTTCTTTCTCTCCAGACAGCAGTAGGTCTGCTGCATCTTCCCTGGGTGAGAAAGCACCTATTTTTTTTCAGCTCAGTTCTGAAAGTTTGTTGACCTTGTTTCCTATCTTAACACAGCAGAAGCCACTGATCATGTCTGCTGCTGCTGATTTGCTGGATTCACAAACTATGGATGTTATCTCTTGTTTGATCTTTTTCTATAAAGCCAGTCAGATAATTGATCTTTCTGGCTTGATGAGCTGAAGAAGACTAACAATGAAAGACAAACCAGAAAAAATATTTTGCAGTGACATGAAATATTTATTTGAAACACAACGGGGTTTGTTTAATTTTCAGGACCTTAATTTTTTAAACCACTTTAAATGTAAGTTATCTCTTAAGGTCAGTGTGGTTTGAAATAAAAATTAAACTTGTGAACAAAACCTGTAGAAGTTTATAGTTACAAATATAAGGAAATGTGTAAGATAAGTATTTTGAGCAAAACTGAGTTAATTTTGCAAAGATCCTAAAACTGCACATTTAGTTCATTTGCCATTTATTCAAATCTGTGCCACTCCCTGCTTTTTTGAATATTGCACTAGGGGCTTCTGTGGAGCTCAGATTTTTAGTATTCCAACTTGTCTCTCTTTGCAGCACTTAAAATTAGTGGCTGAGGCAGTCTCCTAGAGAGGGAGGTGTGAGTTTGATGTTAAGTGTTCTGCACTGCCTCTGCCTGAGCATGGCTGAACCCGCAGCCAGCCTGGAGTAAAGGGAGCTCCAGCATCCCTGTTAATGGGGTCAGGAATTCATCATGTGCACTCAGCACTGGGAGAAGTAAAAGTGAAGTCCTTGAGGACATCCCTCGTGGCTACACCTGAAGCAGATGTCTGATTTTCTCCTTATTATGTTGTTTTCATGCTATTAACTGATCCACTCAAAAGAACTTGGCCTCCTGCCCTGAATCCTTGTCAGCGGACTTTCAAGCCTTTGTGTTTTATCTGGCAAACCTAAATCTTTATTGATTTTATTTTTTTTTTAGTTAATCACATTTCCCAGAGAAAGCATGGAGAATAAGCCACTAGACTAGCGCATAAGGAATTTCAGCTTAAGCCTTTTTTCACCAGTCTTTCTCCAAGTCATTTAGGTTTTAGTACCTCAGTTACTCAAATGGAGTAGATAACATCCAATTTTACAGGATGCTTGTATGGGTAATTTCATTAAAGATTTGAAATCTGATACTACAGTAAAAAGCCATCTGACTATCATTTCCTACCGTGTAAAATTGGTGGGAAAAAGAACGTTTTTTTGCTGCACCTATTTCAGAGGCTCTTGTTAACTATCTGAAATAAACCTCATCCAAACAAAGACAGAGTCTACTTGATACAGTCCTTGTATATCCTGCAGATTTGGTGCTTTTGTGGGGCTTGGGCAAGGTCCTTGAAAACAGCAAGATTCAGGCCCTGATGAATGCCCTGGCTTTGTAAATGGGAAATTAGAACAACATGTATGGCCAAGAATAGTTTTCACATGAGACGAGATCTCATCCACTGACTCCTTATCTACCATATGTTAATGTTGCATTATTTCCTCAGTCTCTTGTGCTTTTGGGGGCATCCTTTTAACAGTAGAATGAGGCAAGACAGCATTTTTTAATCTGTTTAAATCTGTTACTTATGCTCCAAGTTCTGTGGCAATTCTTGCATCCCAGACATCTCATCTCATTTTTTGGCAAAACAAGTGATATTTTTTAAAAAACCTAAATACAACCCAAAACTAAACATGTAAATTATGTGCTTTTAGACTTCCCGGGGGTGACTGGGTACCTCACTCCACTCTAGAGCCAGAGGGCCATGTTCAATACACTTTTAATCCTAACCAAGAGCTTATAGCAGATGTAATTACCAGTTGTATCATAATTTATAAACCTGTTGGAATTTATCATCATCTAAGATACTGTTTTCTTTCCTTCATTTTTAATTAAGACACTATTTATCCTCAGTCCCTGTTTAATATTTTATTTTTTAAATTCTAACCATAATAGCTACCAGACATGTCAGGCACAAAAGAAATAAATAAAATATGGGGGAAAAAGTACATATGCTGCCTCTGGCAAGAGGGGTATTAAAACTAAAATGCCCCTGTTATAATTGAAGTCATTAAGCCGTGACAAATTTATGAACATTATGCAATCAACTGGGAACTAAAAAATAAATAAAACAGCAACAACAACAAAACAGGAAAACAAAAAGTTTTTGCTAACAGCAATAAATAGGCTTTTACCAGATACTGGAGTTTGAATGGCAAGTGGAAAGCAAAACTTTCCCATTTTCTTGCAAGAAACATGTGATGGTTATTAGCTCTGGAGATCCCAAGAAACTCTGGGTCCAGCCCTTGCTGATCCTTTAGTTTCCAGTTCCAGCCTTGCCCATAGGTCCAAAGGAAATGGTATTTTCATCCCAGCTGAACCATTTACAGAGTCCTTCATCTGGGAATGTCCCTCAAGTGGCGCTGGAAAGGTCAATACTTAGTCATCACACAGCATTAGTGAGGCTGTTAAGTGCTGTGATAACGAGTCCTCCGGCTGCTGAGTGTTTCAAATGGTCCAGTGACTGCAAAGGAATTGCCAAACTCGCCCAGTATATTGACAGCAACCCCGAGAATTTGATATTCATTAAAGCTCTGGGACATATTATAGTCATAAGATGAACTGCTCTAGTGTCTTGCTCATATTCTGTACATCAGTTTTACACACAAAAAGCAGCACACAGCTTCCTTCCTAACTGAAATGGGAGAAAATTGTATTGTTAGCAGAAATTTAAAATGTGCAAGGATACCACAAATGAAGCAAGTGATAGATGTAAGCATTTTGGCAGGGAATAAATGAATAATAGATAATAAGGTAGTTCATTATGGAAACCACCTGTTTCTACCTTGCTTCATCTCAAGTATGGAATTCTAAGATAAATTCCTATCTTCCAAGACCACCTTTCCGGAGAGATCAATGTTTCCCAATTACAAAGTGGTTGTTAATACCGTATTTTAATGTAATTGAAATATGTGGTGGTTGTTTCTCAATAAGAATCACTCAGCACTCAGAAAAAGGATGGTAAAAAGGATGTCACATCTTCATTACTTCTAAATTTTTGCTCCTTGAAGCAATTAATCATTTTTTCCCTTAGTGTAAATGCATGGCTTCAATGGTAAGAAGAAATTCTATACTAAATAGGGTTGTTCCATCAAGAATTTAGTTTTCAGTTATTTTTTGTGTGTGTGTGTAGGGAAATAAAGTTTTATAATTTACACTGTAGAAATGTTATCTCATATTCCAACTGTATTTGTTTTAATTTGTTTGTTATTCAAACAAATGAAGTTATTCTACTTGAAAACTTTGTGTCCTTACTGATGCTTTGATTAGGGGGCAAGTACATTAAAGGTGGAGGTTGGAAAAAGGAGAAGTGAGTCATGCTGGATAGCTTGGTTAAGTGAATTTCAGAAAAGTTTCAAGCAAGATAAATAATGCATTGCAATTACCTTAAAATAGCATAAATATGAAGTCTGCAAAAAGAGCCCAAGGCAAGTTCTTACCTGGTGGACACTGGCAGGGCCAGGCTGCTCTTAAAGTGCCTACATGGAGCTTGGCCTCTGTTGCCAGGGTGGATTTTGTTGTGTGTGAGTCCCCCATCTCCCTGCAGGACCCTCTGCTCAGTCCATCTATCTGCAGATTTTCTCAGCAGACGTTACAAAATTTCTATGTTTGGGTTTTTTTATGGCCACAACGAACATAAATGGGACTTGCTTAGGTACAGAAGGGCAGAAAGAGGCTGCAGGCTCTGGTTTGAGCTTTGCAAGAGAAATAGAGAGAAACTGAGAATATATGGGAAAAAAAGCAGAGGAAAATCACTTGAGTGGGGGAAGCCCCCCCCAAATTACATAGATTTGGAGAATAAGTAAATATGGTATTAACATGAAGGGGAAATACTCCCCATAGACATAATGTTTGTTCTTGTCTTGCACTCATTCATTAGTAAGATGTGAAGCTGTTTGATAGTGATGTGATTCTTACTTAAGACTAAGCTGCAGATTTGAACAGCAAAGATACAGAACATTTCCCCCCCCTCATAGTTGTATGGACTTTCTCTCCACAAATAGTTTTCAGTATTTTGCCATAACCAAGGGGTAAGGTAAAAATAGGCAACATTCTTCCCCAAAACCAGGGTGTAGCAATACAGACACACCTGCAGAGGCTTCAAGCATCAGGACTAGTTCTTCTGGTGGAAGAAGAGGGAGGAGACAGCATTTTGATATCCATATAACAGTAGTTTGCCTTTGTATAAGCTATATTTGAAGTGCATTATTTGTATCAAACTGAATATTAACAGTGAATTAAGGACAGCCCAGTTTTTAATTTCTGACTTTCTTGTGGCTGACACATTATCAGATGCTATGAAGAATAGTGACTGGGGCTAAGACTTCCAGTGGTACCATATGGCCAAAACAAGGCACATTATCAGTTCACCATTTATTTTTTCTTACTGGTTTCTACTGGGCAAAGTGGAGAGCAATGGCCAAAAGTCTGTATGAACAGCTCCCAAAGGCAAGAGTCTTCACCAGCAGAACTTTCCTGTTTCAAGGGATACCTGTTTTAATCTGTTAAAACACTCCTCTGTGTGATTTCTACAGTGTTGAAGTAAAATAAATAGAAATTTTTAATTAAATGGAAATATACACATATCTATGTTTTTAGGAATGCTTGTTCAGTTGTTTTAAATGGGCCCCACAAGAAGCTGTCTCAAATGCAGTTGTAGAAATTTCAGTGTAAATCCTCCCTGCACAACCTATCACAGATTATGTGGAAGTTCTTTGATGTGACATATGGGGGGTCATCTGTGCACATACATAAGTTTTGTCATAGTTCATGCTTTTAAACAAACAGCACTTTTATAAACTTACCAAGTCAACGTTCATCTGCATATAAGGCATTAATGTATTGCTTGGTTTTAGAAATATTTATAAGCCTAAAATTATTTTTCTCATGTCCTTCAAATGTCATTTTTATTATGAATTCCTCTACTACTACTGCTTTTGTAAATATTCATTGGCTAATTAGCTTCCTATAGTAAGGCAGCTATGGGCATGTGGATTGAGCAAATAAAACTAGATGAGAGAGTTTTCCAAAAAAGTGTAACAAATGTTCTTATAAGGGAGCCCAACCATTGGCATGTGAAGTTAAAATTCTAAGAGAATAACTTCAGGGGCAGTTCAGGGTTTGTGAGGAATGCAGCCACCTAGCACAGAAAAGTGGATGAAAAAAGGTTACAAAGATATTTATCTTTAGAAAACTAGTCCAGGTATTATTTCTGTAATCCATTATTTGAAATTCTGTCAGGAGTTGACAAAAATCTCATTTTACTTCCTAATCTCAGCTAACAAAGTTTGTTTAAACACCTGTACCTTCTAATGCAATATATACCAAACTTCCATAGATACACATTCTCTGGGGGATATTTCTGAACACACAACTGTATGTTCATTAAGAGCCTGGAACTATCATATAGTTTCCAGTGCACAGAAGTCTTTGAATATTATAGTTTTACTTGCCACCTATGGTCTTAACATGTTCTTCATTTATGATTTTAAACAATTGTTTAAATATTAGAAGGAGCTATGTGATAAAGCTTGGGAGCATTCAGACCTTTGGGGAGCTTTGTTGTTGAGCTCAAGCATTACTCCTGCTGCTTCCAGTTAAATTCCATTTTAAGCAAGGTAGAATGGGAGCTGTGGTTGGATGCACAGAGGTAAGTTCCTTTGGCTTTGTGGAAGTTATTAGCTGTTATTAGCAATTAGCTCACAGAGGGGTTGTTTTTTTTTTACTGCCTCACTAGCAAGGTGATACATTGTGAGTTAACAAAAGGGAAAATTTTAACGAATGTAGGTCATCTTTGAACAAAATTAACATTCAACAAAACAGGCCTGGTACAAGGTCTCAACTTGAGGAAGGCAAGTCTAGAGACTTTAAAACGTGGTAAGATGCTGCCCTCTTCTGCTTATTCCAGACTGAGCTTTTCTCTCCCGTGTCAGCAGTGCCTCTGAGCAATCTTTAGTCTGTGTGATAGACACTATGTTAGAGCTGGGTAAAAAAGTTTGCAAAAGTACATGTGAAATAAGCAAATATTTATTTTTGACACTGTATGTATTCAAAGTATGTAGGGATTTTAGCAAAGGTGTTTGATATACTTGATACATTCTTTGAATTAGGTTAAATAAAGCAAAAATCAACTCTCTTACAAATGTAATGTCGAGGAATTAAAGGATACAGCTGGACTTTAACCCGTGTAAGGACACTCATCTGTGTGTCTGGTAATAAATTCAGCCATATCCATTGTCTGTCCATTGGAAGCAAGATAGATCTGTAAAACTCTACCAAAGAATTGAGCAGATGTGTATTATAAATTGTAGGTTTTCTGGGTACAGACATACTGCTTTCATTCAGAGCATTAGTAGGGACTTCTGAGGATCTGGGCTTAAAATTTTTTGTCATTTTCAGAGAACAAGTTACTTTCATTCTCATAGGAGAAAAAATAGTTTTACAGCTTCTAAGTGCCCTTTAGCAAGAGGATATCCTTAATAGAAATGTGCTTGTGCATTTAGTTCACCTCTCCTGTAGACAACATATCAGGCATTGAAAAGTATGGGAATGAAGGCAAGAGAAGTGGTGAAATAAATACATTTGTCACTTTGCTTTACATATTTGGGAATTTTAATCTCTTAGCAGTTCTGCAATGATCAGTTCTAATGATGGTTTCTGTTGATTGATGTAATGGACACAGAAACAAAGTGCATCATGAAAGTGCATTTTGATTCATCTCAGTAGAAACACCTTTTTTTAGAAGAAAAACTTTTCAGAGCAGACCTCAAAATAAAATTCTGACATTGGCAAAGACTATTTCACTACCTGCCTTCAGAGATGCTTCACATTGCAAAAATTAGAATACTTTCCCAGGAGATGGAGAATCTGGTTTTATTACATTTTTGCATATCAAGTGGCCTTGTTCTCCTGTTACCCATGTGTCTGACTAAGCTGATGAGAAAGCAGTCACTGCAGAAAATAATCAAACTGTTTAACTCCATCTGTACATCGAACACCACGTTTTCTTCTGCAGCACTTTCAGGACAACACTGATGATTCACAACCCAGTCAGTGGGGCTTTGTGTAAATAGTCTCTCCACATACTCTGTGACATTTCTGTAATGAATCATCAGGCATAAAAAATGTCCATTGTCATTGGCCAACACTGGGAGAAGTCACTAAAGAAATAAGTTCTTATTGAGGTTGCCATAAAGTGGAGCTGCTTGAAGATGAGTCTGTGATTCAGTGCATATGCTGACAAGAACATATATTATCATGTCATTTCCAGGATGCTGATTCATTTACCTGTGGAAATCCATAGGAAGAGTAACACTTACAGCTTGATTGAAGTTTGGTTACAAAAACCTGTATCAGTGACTGTTCCCATAGTAGCAGTGCTGCTCAGATGAGTACTGTAGTAAGTACATCTGTCCTAGTTCTCAACATGACTTAAAACCTGATGTAACCTCAGTTTTAAATCAAGTTCTCCCTTCCACACTACCAGAAGTGTTTTGGCAGCTGAAGCTGCCAGTGCTGCATGACAAGTATGAGAGCAGAGGTAAAGGAGAGGTGCTTACAGTGATGGAACTTTTCTTTTGTCTAAGAATCAAAGTTCTCCACAACTTGTTTGCTCAGTATTGAAATGCTGACTTTTCATAGCTATGGCTCAATGAGCAATTACCTTGGAAATGGCTGATTTTTGGATGATGTGCTTGATATTCCAATAGATTTATTTATTTTTAAATGGTTTATTTACAATCAGCTTAGTTGGACTTAAGTATAATTTGGAGATGTGAAATTGCGTTGTGCCATTAATGAAAAATTGCTGTTGTAATCTCAACAAAAGAGGAAATGCTACCACTCAATGCTGGGGCTCCACCCTTGGAAATCACAGACCAAGGAGGAGATTGATAGAGGCGATGGCAGGCTGGAAGGAAAAAATCTGCTATTAGCAGATTATATTTGCTAATTGTTGTTACCTTAGCCTGAATTGCTCACAATTTTCATAGCCTATATATGTATATATTAAAAAGTAACACCTACAAAAGCCATGTTTCTTCCTATGAGTTAAGTGAGCAGTGATTTTTTTGCTCTCTGGTTATATATTGTGAATTAAGAGTAATGGTGTCAACGTGTACCCACTCAGGCAGTGAGGAGGAGGCAAAGTGTGGAGTCAGAACAGAAACAGGCATCGGGGAACAAATGGTGTAAAACCTTCACTGGGCTCTACTTATGTAGGTAGGAAGGTGGGAAAAACCTGAGGTCTGTGGTTTTTTCTCTCCTACAGCTAAAGTTCCTTATTGAAATGTCACCTCTTGTGTGTTTTTCCATGTTAATTGCCCCTTCCACCTTTAGCTGTGATCTCAGGACTTTTATTTGTGACCCATGTAATGTTCCCAAGATTCAGTCCAGTGAAATTTTTGCCATGTTTGTGTTTTGAATGTATGAAATACAGTCTGTGCTCTGGGGTTGAGATGGAAAGGTCTCTTGGGATGCTAGAAATCCATCAAGAGATTGAAATACTTCTCTGGTGGTGTTGGGTTCCTGTAACACGAGAGAGAATATGAGCAGAATCTGTGTAATGATTAGTAAACTTAGTGGTGATGTTTCTCATGAGTATATGCTACTGACAATATAGATTTATCTTAAATATATATGCAGTTATATAATACATTTACCTTTTGTTATTTAACTTGCTCAAGTAGGACACTGGATGTGAATTTTAGATACTAGGAAGCTGAGCTATAAACTAGCTAAATTAGCTAAAGATAAATTGAAATACTGCTGCTTTGATAGTAGAGTAGTAGAATAGTAGCAAGAAGAAAAAATACTAAATTTGAAAATATACAAGACCATGTTTCATTTGTCTGTAAAATGCTCACAAAGTTTCAGAGGTCTAGTAAACTGCTCTGTTGAAATTGTGTCTACAGATGCTTCAGGACCTGAATTCTAGTTCTAGATCAACAAACCTTTGTTAAACTTTCAACTTCCTTATTTCTCAGTTCTATTACAGAACTGGGCAAAGGAATTTCTGAGTTCAAGTGTTTATTATAGTGCTCCAGCTTATGGACTACTGCTCATAGCCCACCAGTGTTCTGCAGATAGGAACTTGTGGAATTGCTGCTTTTACTGGGATTTTACTGTTTTCTTACAAAGCAGAAAATACCCTAATTGGCAAGTATATCAGGGTAAATAATTGTGATCAGTTTTTGCAGGTACAGTTGCCAAAAAAAGGTTGCTACAGAGGAATGTAACGGGATCAATAGAACAATCCTTGTTTATTAGCATGGAAATCTAACTCTGACTTTTGTAAAGCTGTGAGTTAAAAAAACCTGAAAGATGTCCTGATATGAAAGGGATGAAATAACAAGTACATTGCTTATAGGTTTAGATGTGTACTCAACAATTGCTCAATGGGAAATGGATGAATTGAAACATGAAGGTGAAAGAGATGCAGCATAGAGGGATAGACTTCAGTGTGGATCACCAGCCAATGAGCCCAACAATAGGAAAAGATATTTATATTGGGAACTCTAGGACAGCAGAAATTTAATTATGTCCAGAGCAGGTAAGAGGGCCTCTGCCATAGAAATAATAAATAGGCAGATGTTTCTTAGCTTGCTGCTGGGTCTTAATCCCCTTTAATTCTATTCTCTGCTCTCCCGTAAGGGAGCACATTGAATACTAAACTTCTCTGAACATTTCATTTTCTTTCTCTGTGTATAATGACAAAAATCTCAGATCTTGTTTCCTGCAGGAGTTAGTCTTGAATATCTATTAGTGGACAGTGGCATTTCACTCAAACCAAGACTTTTATAAACTCTCTTCAGGCCTGATGTGTCTATTCTGTGTTCAGATCAGTTATCAGGAATGATTCTGTCTTCATGGGATGTAAATATTTTAATTATAACACAGCAATAATGACAAAGAGATAGAACATCAGATTCTCGGAGGTATTTGCAGAGGCAGCTCAGGCAGAAGAGGTTTCACCTCTCTCCAGCAGTCACACACAGTGACTTTGTACCCCCTGAGCTCTCAGCTGAGCCCTGCCCTGTTCCATGGCAGGCAGGGATCCCAAGGACCCCACTGCTGGGAAACCTCCCTGTCCTTGCTGGTAACACTGCTACCTTAGCTAAAGCCAAGGGCCAGCTTGGGATTCCAAATGATAGATTTGAGCTAAATGGGCTATAAATTTAGAGTGTATTTCAAACGTGTCTCAGCTGTTTACATTTGTGGTTTTGACCACAGTTTTGTGACCATAATTTCATTTGTCTGCAATTGGGAAAATGGCAGTGGATGGGATTTAACCTGCATCTCAGCCTCTTGCTGTATCACCACTGGGGAATATGGGGTGGTTGGATCCAACGTGGTGTCAGCCTCTCCAAGGTGACCTTTTGGGACAGCTCTCATTTCAGAAGAGGGTTGCTGCTCTACTGCAGAAGCCAGCTCAGGATTTCTGTGAGGTTTTGCACAGTACTGTGAGAAGATTTTAGGTCTGATCAATGTGGACTGTGGATAATACACAGTATGAATACTCTTAAGATGCATCTGTCATCTCAGTTTGAAAGATAATATTACGTTATAGGAAGATACAGCAGTAAGGAAAACAAAAATACTTAGATAAAAAAAAATGTACAGGTTTGTGAAGGCAACAGTCTCAGTTTGGCAAAGCATGTGAACAATATAACAGCAAGCATCAGAGTAATCCCAATATTGGACAGTGAAGTTATTCAGATGTTTAACTTAAGCATACCTGTAAGTGATTTGCTTTTTCTTAATCTTTAAAAACTCACACTTCTGAGGACTAGCCAGTGGTCAGATGTCCTTCAGTAGCACTACCCTTTGTCTTTCCCAGGAACAGCACCATCTTGGTGGACTAGATCTGTAGAAGACCATTAGAAGTAATTTAAGGAGTGGATGCTGAGACTGCTCAGCTATGAATTTAGTGAATTAAACTGGTTGATAGTGTTGTAGCAGCACTTAGGATCACCACGAAAAGCAAGACATTGTTCTGCCATTAGGACTGCTAGAAAGAGAACATCTCAACCAGCTGTTTACTCATCAATGGGGCTCATAGTGGTGACTCCTTGTATTGTGGAATTGAATTCAGGGATGAAATGTTTAATCAAAGTAAATCCCCAGTACTTTGAATGATTGTGCTGTCCTTGGGTGTCTGTTGGGACACAGTTGGCTTTTCCAAGACCTCTAAGGGCAGTAAATAAAATGTAGCAGTGCAGTTTATGCCTGTGGCTGCATCATACTCTGAACACTCAAGGGATGTTTCAGGATGTAACCACAGAAAACATCAGCACTTGCCAAAGTAGTGCTAATAATCTGCCAGGGAATGGGCACCCCCCAAATACATTGGTGAGACTAGGAAGAGGCTGATATTGCAGAGCAATGGAAACACAATGGTTCTAATCACCATATTGAGGTTTAATATCTCTGGGACTTTACCACATATAGTGTATTTTTTTTATTGCTATCTGTGGTTATTTTTGCTAAGGTCAAACACATCACTGTGTATTTATCATGCCAAGCAGAAAAATTGCTTGCATGCGTAAAACTTAAGAGGAGCTAAAATATTTGCAAATAAGAAAAGATTGTTTATTTTATTCTAAGTAAATATAAATATAAACTATCCCAATATCAGCAGTAAATTTCCTTGAACTTCTGGCTGTAGAACAGGGAAAGAAATACGGGAAAAATATGCAATTTTAGTTTTCATCCTAGAACAAGGAGATGAGTGTGGATATGAAGCTGAGACCTATAAAACTGTGTGTCTAGAAAAAGGTGGAAATAATTAGGAACATTGAATGAATCCAGCAAGCATCAGGTTCAAGGCAAATAAAAGGAAATGAATCTGTGCACAAGTCATTAGTGAAACCCCCCGAGCTCTTTTTCTTAATTTTAAAGTTGAAGTGATCTTTTCACCAGTGCCTGCTTTGTGCTGAGGCCAAGTATTACAAACCAAAGAAGTGATAACACGTGAAGATAAGTTTTATAAATTGAGAGCACAAAGTAGTGCTAAGGCCAAAACAGAACATGGGTGTGTAGTTGAAGAGTGTTCTCTATAGGTACAAAGCTCTAGTGGTTTATAGGAAACATTAATTAGCCATTCATTTGAATCTTACATATGTTTTGAAGACATTTAAATATTTTTAATGTTTATGTTGCTCATTTAGAATTCCAGCTGCAGGAATGTGACAGTCCTGGGTAAAACTGTCACAGATTCTATTTGAGAAGAGGCAGCACTGAAAACAAATTGAACTTTTATCTTTCCAGTATAACGTTTGGATACAAATCTTGGCTCTCAGGCAAGAGGAAATGTTAATGAACAAAATCCGTGGGGATAACTTGTTGTTTTCTTCTATAGAAGAGTTTTCTTTTTCCTTTGGCTTCATGTTCTGGGGGCATCCCATGAACTGCAGGTTAAACAAAGCTGATGTCTGTGTGTGGTGTGGTAACCCTGGCTGGCTGCCAGACACCCACCAGGCTGCTGGCTCCTTCCCCCTCCTCAGCAGGACCAGGGGAGAGAATCAAATGGAAAAAAAAAGCTCCTGGCTAGAAATAGAGAGAGATCACTTGCCAGTCACTGTCACAGACAAAACAAGCTGAACTTGGGAAAATATTAATTCATTGCCAGTTAGGGTGGTGAGAAACAAAGCCAGATATTCTATGTATAAATTGGAATTTCATACAACTATTGCATGTAGGTGTGCATATGAATGTGGAAGTTCTGCTTTAAAAGCAGAGCACGTGTCTATTTTCATTAGGAGACTCAGGCCATATACCTGCAATTTAATCTTAATTTTAGTGTGAAATACATAGTTTCATACTAAAATCATGAGCCACAATGACACCAACCTTTCTGGACTCTCCTGTACTCCACAAAAACATATTGAACTCAGTGCTCCTGCACATAACATGCTTAATTCATCACAAAACTTCTGTGGTGAATATACCAAATAAAAGCATTTAAATGAACATTTTTCAGGAAAATATTTCTCAGCTCTATGTGTTAACATTAGCTCCATGTATTTCAAATAAATTCAAATCATATCTTTGCAATTTTGCAATGGCCTTTGAAGGCCACACACAGAACATAGAAATTTTTGCTTCAAGTGTATTGGAGGTGGCTTGCTGTTTAAATCCTGGCATTGGTACAGAGAGGTTAAAGAGGTTTTGATTTACAGATTTAAGAAGGGGTGTAAAATAGGTTTACAAGCAGGAAGGTTACAGTCAAACCACTTTGTTTTAAGGTTAAAAAACCAACCAACCAACCAAAAAAAAGGAAGGAGTTTGTTTAGGAATAGCAAGCCAGAAATGACACAAACTAGAAAGATCAGCAAACAAATGAAAAGCAAGCTACTTGAATCCCCTGGCAGCAGAAGCAATAAAGCCATCCAAAAGTGCTGCCAAATTTAGCAAGTCCTCAAACATACACCAATCCCAACATATTCCATTTGGAGTGTTTTTATACAGTCACAGTTTTGTCAGCCTAGTCCCTGTATCATTTCCTAAAAAGAACACAAATTTCATCATCAAAGGTTTGATGGTGTTTTACCACAAAGAGCATTTTGTACTTAAACCAGTTTTACACCCAGAATTCTTTGAAATTTCAAATGTGTGTGTTGTTTTGTGATATGCTTCACTGAGATGTGCCAGGTCCATTCATATCTTATGATAAATTGTGTTACTGAAATGACATGATAAATATTTCCAGTATAAACACACTTTACATTTTGGAGGTGTGGGAACAAGTTTGGTTTGTGCTCTGTAAATGTATTTTGAAGTGCCTCCCTTAGGTGGTAAACTGGCATAAAGCTTAGTGGGACCCTTTTGTAGGTATTTTCAATTCCACAAAAATAGGAACTGACAGATCCATTTTAGTATTTAATCCATCGTAATAAAGTTCTCCCAAAGCATATATGCATAGAATAACCCCAAATGTTAACCACAAATTCTCATTTTGAATGGTAATTGAAGGTACTTGACAGTTCTGAGAGTCAGATGCTGAGATGGGAAAGAAATGCCAGCAAGAAAAGCTTT
This sequence comes from Brachypteracias leptosomus, assembly GCA_013401335.1. NCBI lineage: Eukaryota > Metazoa > Chordata > Aves > Coraciiformes > Brachypteraciidae > Brachypteracias > Brachypteracias leptosomus. Next base: position 12,164 of record VYZX01023170.1, on the reverse strand, counting down.
GCTGGACCTAAGACATTCTTAACAACCTCTAAAAAAATCACCTGTTTTCCAAAAGCAAATTTAAATAGAATAAGTAAGGGGAGGTAGCAGGTAGGAAAGCTGAGGGGCATAAAATTAGAAAGATTAGATTGCTGAGACATTCAGTTCAGGAAATGTGGGGGCATTGAGGAGTCTCACTGCTCATGTGTTGCTCCTTTTTGTTTTATTTATGTCCATTTAATGTAGGATTATCTTTAAAAAATTTTTCAGGTTCAAATAGAATTTTTGACAGAATTTGGAAGACGAGCAACACTTCAAGTGAGCAAACTGGCATGAAATGTGGCCTTGTATCTGCTGTTCAGAATTTGAGACATAATTAGTAGCAATGTGAACATTATGGTTTATCTGTAAATGGTGGGGAAAAAAGCCCAAGGAACTTGACTGAACAGCAATGTGCAGTTACAAAATATCTAAGTAAGCATCATTTATTTGAAAAACTGTCCCCTAAGAGTGTTTTTTTCCCCCCTCATCTAAATGCCTGTTTAGTGGTGTCTCAAGGATCTGTGAGAAATAAGGCAGAAAGGGCAGATTCAGCTCATGAGGTGAGGAGAGACAATTCAAGGGGAGTGGAGTAGCTGAACCCTCCTGGGATTATGGGTCTGCAACTTGCTCTGAAACCTGGGAAAGGAGAGATGACAATGTCAATGTCATTGGGCTCCCTCTTCCCTCCCTCATGTCCTCTCTCAGCTGTGCCCATCAAGTCTTAACATCAAAGGAAGGTGGAAACTCTGTGCCCTTTGCTTTCCCCCTGGTAAACCAGACAGGGAGTTTCTTCAACAGCCAAGTGCCTTAAATAGTTTTAATTTATGTTGTCAACATAACTGAAGAGATTGACATAAGCTGTCATTTAAGGCTGGAACAACACAGGTTGTTCCATAGGAACAACAATAGGTTTGCACATGTTTTAGCAGTGGCACATCAAGTGGAGTAATGGTGGCATGGTGTGGGGCAGAGGGCTGCAGGAATGTGTGCAGTTGTGCAGTGGCTTTTTAACAGCATCTTGTTGTACTGAATGAGCTGCTGCCTGTTCCTGGGAGCTGTGTCACTAGAGCGCTACCTTCAAAGCTCGCTTTGGATGGTTTCTCTTCCTTTGCATTCCTCAATAGATGCTGCTAAAAAGGCTTAACAACAAAGGGAAGGTTGCAGGAAATTATCCAGGCCACCTCCTTTGCTTTTCTTCCCTCCTGTCGGAGGGTGAGAGAATACAAAGCATTATTATGTTATCTCTCTGTTCATTATGAGCATATGAATAGAGCAATTTCCTTATTCACACATCTTTACAAATTGCTAGCTTGACTTCCTGTCATTTAAAACTACAAATGTGTTTAACAGAGAAAGTAATAGAATCATAGCAATTATTACAGGCATTAGGGTAATATGAAAAACTCATTGGCTTAATTAAAAGCTGATTACGTTACAAGTAAAGGTCTAGGTTGCATCAACTGCAAAGCACAGGGAGAAAGTACCCAACAACTTGACAACATCAATTATCATTTTAGAAAGGTAAGAAAGCTGTTATTATTTTTAGTTTAGTCTTACATTTATGATATTTCTGTCTTAGTTTATTTTCCTTATTGAAAAATAAAAATCAACAAACAAACCAAAAAGCCCCACAAAAAACCACCCTAGGAAGGGATGGATCTTCAAAGCACTAAGAACTCTCAGTGTAAATCCTGCAAAACAGCCAAGCAGACACCTGATGTTAAGCACTTGCACAGACCCATCAAAGTCAGTAGAATTAAGAGCTCAAAAATAAAACATCTGTTTAAGTGCTTGGCTGATTTGGGCTACAATTAAAGATTTAGCTCAGCAAGCATAGGTATAAACTTAAAAGTTAAATGTATTATATTAGTCTTCTAGGAGCCATAAAATTAATGAAAATTTGCCTTAGACTGAAATTTTATGAGGTCGTAGTCAAGTGATGAGAGATCCCAGTGGCACAGTTGCTTGAGGTCATTTTCCAACACTTCTTTGCCAGGGGCAATTCAGCCTAGGAAGGATTACAGAGATTTTATAGAGACAGCATGTCTTACAGGACATATTTGCTGAGCAGTACCATTCTACCTATAAAAGCTAATACCAGGGGGATCAAGACCTCTTTGAGATGACTTTGTTTATTTACTTTGGTGCAGAGGGGGTGTCATTAAGAGTTCATGTTCAATAAGAACATGAACACATGTGCATTATGAACACATTGCACAGGAATCCGGATTTGATTGAATTTTTTTCCTCCCAGGTTCACTGCTCTAGAAGTTTGTCTTTGGGCCATTGTGAGCATTCTCTTGCTGAATATGCTATTAAAAGAATCAGAGAATTCTGAATTAGACTGTAGCTTTTCTTGCACATTAGGGAGGAGGCCAGCCTGTATAACAAGCACAGAACTGTAACTGTTCAACTAATGGGTGTTACTTTTCTAGACATATGGGTTATATGCGAGTGTTTCTGCTTCCTCTTAAAATAAACTGTAACAGGCTAAATTACCTTCAGCAGTGGCTTATGTTCCATATTCTATTTTTCACTACAACTGACTATGACCATTCACAGTGTGAATATGGAAGTGTGTTAGCTAACGAGTGGAAATAACCCTTTGAAAGGTTCCCATTTTTTTCTGGCAAAGCATATGTTTTGAGGGGACTGAATCATGGGAATGCTTAAAACACTGATTTCAAGCAGAGTTCCTTTCTGTAATTATTTTCCGGGAGAAACAAATGGAACGTTCTTGAGTGGCAAAATAATGGTTTCTGCTGCTTGCTCTTGGTTGTTTCTTTCTCTTCCATATGAGAAAGTGGATTCCTATTGTATGGAGCTGTAAGGATCCCCACACAGTGCAATTGTCATGGAAATCCTCATAAACAAGGAAACAGAAGTTTAGGGGAGGCAAAACACGTGTGGGAGTTCCACCAATTCCTCTGCTGTAGCCACTGGATCTCAAGCTTTGCCTACCCTCCTGTCTCCCCCAGTAATGCACCCCAGCTTTCTAGCCCTGTTATTAGTATTCAACAAACTGCCTTTTCCCACAGCAACTGAGACAAATGTCCACAAGTACAAACTTTTATCATTAAATCTCAGGGAAACACTGAAAGAAAAGGTTTCTCTTACTACACTTGGCTCTTTCTTCCAGTGAAACTTTTTCCTTTTATGTCCAGAAAACTTCCCTTCTACTTCTTTCTCCAGTTCCCCATTATCTGGATAGTTGTTGCAGGCCTGGTTTTAGTGAATTTTTTGGTGAGTTGTCTCTAGGAGGGTGCTCAGATGTTACAGTGACACAAGATTATGATCTTGTTTAGGTTAAGATACGGATTATAATGCACATGAATTTATTTCCACATTTTTAACTTGATATTCAAACTATGCACTTGGTAAAGATTTGATTCCACACTGGTTTGGTTTTGCAAATGTATTATTTGAAGGTCTAGCAGCAGGGTGGGTCAAGTTGGATGAATAGAATGAGTAGGAGTAAGTCAAAGCTCACAGCTGCAGGCTCTGGAGGTGTCATTTCCCTTTACTAATTCACCTCTCCCTTAAATGGAGTAATAACAACTTCTGCTGGTGATGTGGCAGCCTGAAAATGGGGAAAATGTTGTTATCTTTTGAAAAGCAATAGGAAATATTACTAGTGTGCTAATTGAAAGGATTTCACACAGTTTATTTTTGTAACAGATTAAATAACTCTTTGGTAAAATGTCTTCTGGAACATGGTGTTTTATATAATGAATGCCTTCTATTTACTAGTAGTATTACCAGCAATACTTAACATTTTGTTAGAAAGGACTGTTAGCACAGTTGCAGGTATTCTGTGAACACTTGGAGTATTCATTATTCCATCTCTTAATATATATAGTTCATTAGAACTCACATAAGGTGAAGTTATAATCAGTGTCTGTAATCTGTGATAACTAAGCAAACATTGCTATTTTCTATGGAAAAAGAAAAAATGCAATTACCTAACTTGTAATTATGGAGCAATCCACATCAACTTGCAGTGTTCAGAGGCTCTTGCTGTTGGTTTTCTGTTGACTTTTTTTTTTTATTTTCTGCTTTTCATTTTTCCTCCCCTGAGATATAAATACCTACAGTGCAGGTGAAGAGTTGCTAACCCATAGTATGAGCCCCTAACAGCTCTCCCCATCGAGCTAGTTTTTATTTGTGTCTGTTCCTCAATTGATTACCACTCCTGGAAATGTCTTGTACAACAGCCAGTTCTGCCAAAATTCATAAGCAAATTAGCTCAGTATCAGCATATGGAAAAACTGCAGTTTAATGGTTTTGGCTTCTGAAACACAGCCATGAAATAACTGCTTTGCAAGGAGAGAGGGGAAAAAAATAATAGGGATAGAAAAATGAGGGTGTATTTAGGGTCACCTTTATTTTATGTATTAGAGTCACCTAGATTTGCAAATGCAAACCAGCCATTAATGCTCCATAATGTATTTCCTATGACTTTACTCCTTATGTCTCTCTATAGCTAAAGCTTTTACAAGTGACATTTGTTGGTTCTTCAGCATACAGAAGTTAAAGGGTGGACAATAAATGAAGAGTCATTATTAAACCCTGGCCTATGTTTGATGTATAATGCAGGAATGAAGTTAGTGTTTCTGATCAAGCCCTCACCTGTCTTCCCCACTATTCTGATGGGCTATGAGTGGTACCTACAGCTCTTATACCTGTTGTATTGACAGTCACCCATCTGCTGCTTTTTGGAGCAGGGGGTGATTGAGGGGGACAGGTCAGGTATTAATTTCATCAGATAATATGCAAGATGGCAGCTACTGGACAAGTTCTTTATGAAAAGATTCACTGGAGGATACTAAATAATCAAATCCACTCAATTGAAGGAAGGGTCACAGGAGTTTGGTGTGTTCTTCATCTTTCCTAAATGCCCCCCCATGGCTGCCTGCTGGGAACAGAGTGACACCAAGCCTTGCTCTGCTCCAGGAATTCCTATGTTCTTACACTCTACTCCATAGATTATAGTTCCACAGCTGTTACATCAACAGAAAAATCTTCTGGAGCCTTACATTTTCCTGGCAGAAGGTATTCTTTCTTCTCTTTGGGTAATCTTTCCTTATAAACAATTTTATTTGGAAAAGAGAACAAAAGCTTTCAGGTAAAAAAACAGAGCAAGCTTTCAGCTGAAGTCTTCCTTCAGATCTGGAATAAAAGCAGCACACTTCAAAGATGAATAGAAGTTGAATATAGCTGTATTAGTTTGGAAATGATTTAGCTTTACAAACTTTAGTAGGTCATTTAAAGAACAATATCTACCTCTGGTGTTTGTTAAACAGTCTTAAAAATAATTTTGTATTTTTGTGATTAAAGGCTGGCTAGGATTTCTTCAATTTTTGTTCTACAAATATAGTTTGTTTAAAAATTTCATGGAAAAGATAAGAATTGCTAAAACTCAAGTATTCAAAATAGCTCACCTTTTTTTTGTTGTAAGAACAGAGAAGTGACAAAAGGGTTGTTAATGTCAATCAGTAGAATGCCCAAATCTTGAAAGCCATGCAGGACAGGTGGACACTACTTCAGCTAAAATTCCAAGAATATTTTTGATCCCTGAGATCAATCTGATTGTACATTGGCATAACAAACTCAACACTAATACTGCCTTACCAATACCATTGAAGGAGGAATAGCAGCCTGGCTTCTGAAGGCCTTTAAAAATGCTTTATAAGCATTTCTGTGAAAAGAAATTTTTTGTCTTTTTCTAAGCAGTTACAGGCAAAACAAATATTTTTTCTCTTCTTTTCTGCTGCCCTACATTCTTCCAGATTTCCTACAAAGTTAAATCTGATTACTGTCAATTTTAATATAATATGAGTTAAAACTTCCTAGTTAATATTACCTTTAAGTTTATGGAGACTTCAAAAAAACCCCTTGAAATCATTCATTTTAAAGGATTACATTAAAATATCTGACCTTCCATATTTTATTGGAAATGTAAAAAGATCTTTGTCAGCCACTTCAGAGTCCGTTAGAAAAAAATTAATAACAGAGGAGAAAAAAAACTTATTAAATCCAGGTGACAGTGTCCTCTTATCTTTCTATCTTTAATGTATAATAATTACATAGGAAATTCTTCATAAAAATTCTGAAAATTCCCTTTCAAAGCAGAAGAATACTCCTATTCTGCTGATTATCTTTTGAGGAACGATGGCACCTCGAGAAGATGATTCAGAGCCATAGGTGATGTTAAAAGCTTTGTGTATTTAAGCTCAAAGTAACAGTTATTGCATTGACATGTAATAGCTATTCCATTGACATCTATGTTACTGGGAAAGAATCCCCAAAGCTATCTATTTTAAAACTCATAAGGAATGTAGCTGTTGTGTAGTTTATAGGAAATAACATGGAAATGGCTCCTAATTTTCTGTATGTGGTGAGGAGTCTTTCAACAGAACTAGTGTGTCTACTCATAAACTGAGCAGCATTCATGGTTAGAATCTGAAATCAATTTTGAGGTCTTAATTTCAGAATTCACAACAATAAACCTCATTCTCTTTTGTACTTGTTGTAAATGCAGAGTGCCATCATGGAGAGGGTACCTCCAAATTACCTCAATCAGAAGCAGATCCCTCCTGACTCCCAGTTCAGCATTTCAGCTCCTTAGACCCTACATGTCCCCACGTGTTTCCTTGAGATGCTCTTGTGAGTCTATGGCAAGGTGCCCAGCTATTGTCTCTCCAGATGGCTTTTACCTTCATAAAGGCTTCTGCCTGTGGCAGTTTGGGTTGTAATATTGTGTGTATTCACCTTTGCCAAACCCACAGTTGTAGGGTTCCCATATCACTGTGGCAGGCTGGAGAAAACCCAATTAACTCAATTGGTTTCTTCTCCAGGGAAGATTTAATGAACTGGCCAGTTGTAAATCCAGGTGTCTATGGAAGTAGATCAGTATTATATTTTTACTGAATTCTAGACATAAAAGCATCACATTCAATATAATTTTAATCTATCCTTTTGGTTACCATTGTATTCCCTATGTATATATAAGCTGAATTAAAGTGGCAAGGGGAGGAAATACAAAATAATTGTACAAAAAAGCCACAATCCTTTTATCTCCACTGAATGTACAACATTTCTGATGCTAGGCACTCTATTGCAGCTAACTGTAAACTGCATTTAATGCCTGAGGAGATAAAATGTATTTAAATATTATGGCGGTCAAATCAATCTAGATTATTATGAGAAATAAACCAGCTATATTTTGGGCAGTAATTTTTTTTTTAGGATTTCACTAAAAATAAATGGGAATAGAGAAATAATAAATGAGCAAGTGGTTTAATCACTTTATAAGTTGCTAGAATGATCTTTGAATAAGGATAATTTCCCTAATTCAGCTATTTCAGCTATTGTAGGGAAATTAAACTGTTGCTGATCAAGCAATTTTAAGAGTTCTCCCCCGAATATGAAATCTTCCAAATGTCTTTATATTACTCTCATAACTTTTTGAATAACTGGCACTTCTGGTTCACCACTAAACACTGGTGGACACTGAAACTACTTCATGACCACAGAGGGCAGCAGTGGTGGTGTTACTGGTGCTGAGGGCCATAAGAGGTGGAAGGAAGGATGAGGAACCAGGGGCTGTCACAGGGAAGGGCTCATGGAGGGCATGTGAAGAGAGAAAGGAATTCAAATAGTGAAAATTCCTCAGAAAATCTGAACCTTGTTTTTTACAAGTCTGTTTCTGGAAGTTTGAGGGAGAACAAACAGCATGCTGTGATTTTGGAAAGCTCCACGAGCAATCCTCTGCTATCTGGGAAATAAAAAGGACCCACCAAGCAGCAAGTGTGCCTGCAGCACAGGTCACCCTGATCCAAGGCACAAAGAGGGGAAGGGGGAAAAATCATATATGGTTAGTTTGAAAACAGCCCCGATGGCAAATATTTCGCCTCAGTCCCATGTGCCCTTCATATTCCATTCCAAGACCTGAAAGGGTGGCTTTATAGGATTGGTGGTGACAAGAGGGATTTATTTGAACTGAACAGTCAAGAAACGTGGCCAAATACTCTGCTCTCAGAGGTCCATGGGTGGAGGAGCAGGTGCTGGAGAGCAGCTGAGCACTGGCTGCACTCTGCAGGGAGGACCCTGAGGTGGCTGCTCCCCAGGTCACACTGGCTTTGAGGTCAGGAGTATGTGTGGTGCTCAACCTCACCAAGGTTGGGTATTGCCCTGTGAAGTTTGCTGCCACTCACAGAGAACTTCACTAGCTGGATGAAATACTCTAAATCTTGCCATGCTCCTCAGCTCTGCCTGAACCGCTTTTGGACAATGTGACACCTTGTTGAGAACTAGACCTGTCTTTGTCAGGAAAAAAGTTCTATAAAGCATATATTAAAAAAAAAACCCAAACCCCAGAGCACTCCCCCAGAAAAACCCAGACACCCCAAATCTAACTCCCCTCCCTCCAGATAAAACCCAGAAAAAACAAAGCTGCATTTTTGACCCATAATGTCTAGAGGAATGCTGATGTAACTGCAAATGTCAGTATCAGACATTTGACATGTTTTACATTGTTCCATCTTCATCTTTATGTATAGATGGCCTTTTCTAACCTTATATATATTTTTTTCTGGTATAAGACATCTGACATTCACTCCTTGAGAACCAGCCAGAATGCTTTCAATTTTCTAAGTTATTTCCCCCTGACTCTTTCCAGTATCTCTCTGAGTCAACTGATCTGAACACACTCTCTTCTTATTTAATCCTGTAATTTTTACTGTGAATATTGTGATATTTTTGTGGTTTTTTACATAGCTGCATTTTCCAAGGCAGCCATCACACTGCTGTGTTTTGATAGGTGCCCTGACACTCCTACATGTCCACCTTCCTCCCTAGGCTGACACTGCTCAGAGCTGAGTGCAGATTCATGTACACTGTCAGCATCAATGCTAAGCTAATATATGTCTACAACTGAGCTCTCTGCTGACAGATGGTGGCAACCAGGAGTGCTGATAGGCCTGGCACCTCCTCATCATCACTGGGGCTGAGGGATGTTTAGGGGAGAAGAGCATAGCATAAATATTTTGTTGTTAAGCAGTTAGCAGCATTGGCATCATCTGGGGCAGGAAAGTAGAGGGGTTGATCTCATTTGTTATTTGTTATAGGCATTTTGTTTCCTTTGTAATCTTGAGCTCAGAATGTGTTTCTCCCTGGATTTGGAAGGCAGTTCTCTAGGTGTTCCACATGGGTCAAATCTTGCAGTTGCTTTGGAAAAATATGGGCAACACGAGGACACTGAGATGGATGTTCAGCAGGAGAGGAGATTGTTGCCCACATGAAAAGACAAACTTTCAAAATACAACAAAAAAGTACAGAATCCTTTGTTTAGGCAATTAATTCATCTGCATGTGTGTCCATCATATCCCTTTTTTTTTATCAGACATTTTTGTGGTCCATAAATAGGATCAGGGAGAGAAAGGGGCTTCCTATGCCAACATTTTTTTTTTCTCCATGCAAGTGGATGGGCAAGGCTGCCTTTTCTTATTTTAACATCTTATACTTCTATGGCTTTCAAACTGATCTTTAAAAAAAAATATTGTTGTGAAGCCCTGTATTTTCAATGCATAAAAATATTTCTTCGTGCATTTCATTATTATACAGAATATCAGCTGCCTTAGAGTCCTTAGGAAGTAAAACTTTTCATTTAGAGCTTTCTGAGATCATAGAGTCATAGAATGCCAGGTTGGAAGGGACCTCAAGGATCATCTAGTCCAACCTTTCAAGATAGAAAAATACAGTTTATGTAGTAAACATGACATAGTATCACAAGATTATATGATTTCTCTTACTTTTAAAGGAATGAATTTTCTTTTATTATAAAGATGGTATATCTTCTCATTAACCTGTTGCTCTCTCTGTAACTCCAACGTTGTTACAATAAGAGTTATGTCTATTAATCACAATTATACCATGATATGTGATTGTAGGAGATGGGGATAAGACATAGTTTGGGACTACTGTTAACAGAAAGAATGCTGAGCTGTAGGGAGTCATTCAGCTGGGTATTATTATAACCAGTTTTGTACTGGTTTTCTGAGCAGAGAAGTCAAGATAAGATGCTCAGTATTTTAATTCTCAAGGTTGGTAATGCACAAACAATAGCTTGTTAAAAGTTCACACTGCATTTTACAAAAATACATTAATAATACTGAGAAAGGTGTTTTTTCATCAATTTCAAGTCATTTTTTACATGTTTTTTAGCATCTTTCACCCTTATTTTAAATATCATGATTATTAAACCACAAGAGTAACTTGTGTTTCTTAATAGGTGCTACTAACACATGTATTTCAATGACATTCAGGTTATTTATTGAGAAAAATAATCTTATGTTTGTGTCTACATTTTGTGGCACAATGAAGCAGTGGAACCTACAGCAGATATTAATGACTCCCTGAAGGAATCAAATACTGAAGAAGAGGTTTGCACCTGTCCTGGCTATATGAACAGGCTGGAAATCAGCAGTTCTTGGTGACCAGCTTCATCCCACTGATAAATGCCTTGGTACTAATGCCAGCAAGTTGCCCATTGATCTTGTATGTGCTGTGCACTGAGGGCAGGCAGTGCCTGGGGTATGAGTGTGCAGCACTTCATCTTCTGAGACACAAGAACTGCTCTAAGAGCTGCTGGATGACCTGCTACCCATCAGGGTTGTTCTGCAATGGCTCTTGGTAGTGATGATACAAAAGGAATTATAGTCTCTGATGCAGCCTTTGGTTTGCAGTGATGCTCCTGGACAAGTAAAAACTTGATGCTATAAGAAGGAATTTCCCTTCTCTGCAATATTTGCATATGTTTTGGTTTAGTAAATCCTTAATTCTTTGTGTGTCTCATGTAGATCAGATAAACTTCCAAAGTATATGGCAATAACCGTGCTAGAGAGCTGCAAAGGAAACATGTCAGTGATTTCATAGAGCTCAGGTTCATAACTGGATCAAGGTTTTCAGTTGATGCAATAGCATAAAAGAGTTTTCATGGGGTTTTTTTTAGATATAGTTCTATAAATAATCCCTTAATGGCTACAGATGATGTGCAGGAGCACAGGAAAGGCCCTTTAGACTCACGTGAAATACATGGCCTAGGAGAAAAGCAATTTGTGTGTTCTGTGGAAAAAATGACAGGAGGCTTAATGTAAAATTCTGCTCTCACAAGGGCCAAACAGAACAAAAATCCATTTTCTTTACCAAAGCTAAATTTTTGTGGGCCAATTTGATTTTGTGAAAAGTCAAAATTGTCCTATCTATGAAACATATTGGAGGGAGCTGGGAGACAATAAAAGAGCAGGTTAATGTTTGAGGGAAAATGTCACCCATATAACACAAAGCCTGCAAATGGGAGCTCTCACATCTGAGCCTTTAGTAAATCAAATTCATGAAAGGTCATATTGTAGAAATTCTGAATATAGATCTATATCTAGATTCTCAGCATCAAATTGAGAATGAATATGAAATAAAAGGTAACACTTTCCTGAGGGGGATAGTTCAGTGAAAAATACACAAGGTGCAATTTAGAGGAGCAATATTTGTGACCACTTGGGCAAGGTTGGAGGCTGTAGTTTCAAAAGGCACAAAGGAGGGAGAAAAGTGTTACTCAAGACTAGTTAACATCTTAGTTTGTAAAGTCTGCAAACATGAATAATCCTCCCTAAGACTAAGATTTGGTGACAGGCTGTATTTTCTGGAAGTGCAGTCTCAACACATGAATTATTTGGATTTAATTGAAAGTCATTGTACCTTGGAGTGAGGTGGAGATGTGGGTTAACTTCTGAGCTCACCTGTGAGCTTTCACCAGTGAAAGGGATGCAGGGCTGGGAACTGTAGGAAAGAGATTGCAGCACAACAGCTGATTTAAGGAAAATTACTATTGATAGGTCTTAACTGTGCAGAAAAAGAGGCACTTG
>VYZX01023164.1:2168-43472 GCA_013401335.1 Brachypteracias leptosomus | reverse complement strand
CATGTAAAGAGGTCAAATCCTCATCTTTCAAATATTTTTTTCTATCATTTTTTGGTATTTTATTAAAAATAATTACAGCCAGCCTAATAGCTTGACTGATAACTCAATATGTTATCACATCCCACAGTGGTATAAATTGGAAGTGGGGAAACAAGACAGGTTCTTGGGTATAAGATGCTTAGCCCTGGGTGCTGTGAACTGAGAACAGGCTTGTCATGACTTAACAGCAGATGAAACAAAAAGAAAAGTTAACACAAAGAAAAAAGTATATGTCGCTGAAACTATGTTGTTAAAATGACACATTTTCTTATGCAGGAAACATTAGCTTGCTTTTTCTAACCATTAGGTCAAATGTGGAGTCAGCCATAACCTGTTTTCACTGGTCTTTTCTCACTGTTCCCTATGAGGGTGAAATTATGACAAATTATTGTTACTAATATTTCTAATGGTAAAAATAACATTCTGTACAGTTGAACAATTGGAGTTAGAATCTGAACAGTTGGGTCCTGTTCCCAGGTTTATGATAAACTCGGGGTAAAAAGGGGAATGTGCACGTTTAATTAAAAGACTTCTTTTTCTTTTCCCAACTCTTTCCATCCAAACCCCTATGTCTGGAATTTTAAAAAGCTGTTAAAGAAACTTAGATGCCTGAGCATAAATCTGCTATAACTAGTCAACAACAACTGTAATAAGATGCCCATTCCCTTTCAGGGGAGGGGAGGAGAGGGGTGTCTGTGAGAGGCAACCCACTCTTAAAGGGTTACAAAGATAAATCTTTAAGGCCCTTGTAACCCTAAAGTAAATGAACACCTAGGAAAGAAACAAGTCAGATGCTGGTGCAGACACTACGGTCCTCAGGAATGGCTACTGATTAGGCAAAACAATCCAAAGCAGTCTCTTTGAGACTCTATGATTTCTGTAGTCGTTTGACAGAGGCTTTGGTAAGACTCAGATTTCTCCCACTTGCTCCATGTTTCGTACCTTTCTGTCATCCTATGGAAGGTGTTGCAGGGAAAGGATATCTATCTTCACCCCATTTGGCAGGGAAGGTCCAAGCTTTCCAGGAGCCAGCTGGACACCCCAGTTTAAGCCTATAGATATCCTGACACAATGCTGCCCTAACAAAGAGGGCAAGGCTACTCCTAAGCCATGGGAAGCCTACTTGAACCAGAACACTCTCATTAGAAAGACTGAACACCTCTGTACCACAAAGAATGGTCTATCTGGATTGGTGCAGCTCCCACGAGGAGATATGGGACTGCAGAGGAGGACAAATCTGTACCTGGGAAAATAACAAACTCAGAGTCCTCTGACTGTAGCAGTTTAGACTTAAAAGTCCTAGGACCAGAGCCCAGAAGATCTATACAGGGAAAGACTAGTGCAAATGACAGCTGCACATGATAATCAGCATCCTGAGCACAGGTTACCAGCATTGTTTAGTGTGGCTCTAAAAAGAGAAATCATCAGCTTTCTTCCAAAGGAAAAGTCTTTACAGAGCCTTTTTTATTTGCTAGCTAATGAGACCAATTTCACCTCCTAGGATGGCACTTTGCCTGTTCAAGCCTTTCCTCAAAAGCAGCTTTCCTTTATGTCCACCTATGAAAGATGATTATATTCTCCCTGAGGTTTTACCTTTATACATAGTTCAATTCATACCCTGGCTTTGCGCTGAGTTCTAATATATCTCTTTGTTCTCTAAGACAAGAATTTCTTTTACCTATCATGGAGTCCAGTGCTAACTCTCAGTGGAGTAGGGTTCCCCAAGTCATTTTGATAATGTTTAGGAAGTTCAAGGATAGCAGTGAAATTAAATCTCAGTGATGCTTTCCTTAAAATTGGGAAGGAGCTATCACCCAAAACACAAGAACTTGTACATTTTAGTATTTCATATGACAAGAAATTCTTGCCTACTCCCAGTGAGAACAAAAACAAAACAAATCTGAGACTTGGAGCTTTACGTGTTGCATCTAAATCTATATTTCACATAAATAAATAGCCTAGTTTACAGAAGTATTGAAATACCAGACATACAGTGCTTCCACTTACTACAATCAGGATCCTAATTCCCAAGAGTAAAAAAAAGAAAAATGAAAAACCTTTCAAAGCAGATCCTGCTTGTACCCCATTCATGGGATTTGACTGTCTTGGTGTTTTCATGATAGATGTTCTGCAGAAGCTGAGCTGTTGTTCTCTTTAAATGAGCAACAAAATTGGGGAAAAAAAAAAAAACACTTCAAAAACTGAGCAAATTGTAAGCCCTATGGTGCTGAACATGCAGACAACTAAAGACAGTGTAAGCTGAGAGCTCCCAGAGCTCTGTTCCTCCCAAGGGATTAAGCCTAACCCCTAATGATGGCAGTCAAAAGTGTCAACAGTGATTATTCAAATTTTGATCATCTCAGCCTATGAGACAGGGAAGGTTTGGGGAGCTGATGGAAAAAAGGGAATCACTGAGGAAAAGTGTTAGGAGGTGGACCAAAACAGGTAGAAGGGAATGAAACAGAGGGAAGAGAATGAGACAGGAGAAAAACATAGAGAATAAATAAATCTAAATTGTGAACACACACTAGGTCCCAAAACAGGGCATCTAAATAATGGTGGCTTCTACTTATTTGGTTCCTGTAAAAAGTCATTTGCTGTCCTTCATCTTTGTGCGCGATTTTCTGGTGACACCGGTGGGAAATCCTGTATGGATTCAAGTGGGCCAAAGTCCTGAATATAAATCCCTGCCCACAGGCCATAATCGGAAATGGAAATTGACCTTCTCCTAGTGATGGCCTGACTTCCCTGAGCTGCAGTTAGTGATTTATTGTAGTTTTACAGGCTACTGAAGAGGTCACTTAAAGACAGAGAGCTAGGTACAGATACTGAAGGTTAAAGCAAGGATCCAAAACCTGAAAAAATAACATAACTAAAAATAATGAAGGCTTTGGGTGACACTTTTCAAAGCATGTAGCAGGAGATGAACAGATGGAGCCTGTGTGTATTTCCAGTGTTGTGTTTTGAACTTTTAGCTCAAAAGGCCTAGGGGTAAAATTAACACTTAATAAATATGAAGTTTTCAAATATTTATTGCTTTGAAAGAAATTGCTCCTAAGTAAAAGGATAAGTTGACACCAGTCAAAATAATCCCAGAGAAACATCTTTGTCCGATCCTCCGGAAACCTTGCTATTTCTCTTACCCCTCTCTCTCACTTTTCCTTGTCATAGCTTATTTGTTTTCATATTGATGCTCATTTATTGTCAGCACTTAATAATTCATCTCAAGTTACCAAGGCTCCATCTTTACAAAACATGCACCATCTCTCCACAGATCGGCTGTGTGGGCTCAGACAAAAAACACAATAACAAACATCACATATAGTATGCAATTTTTGTCTAAATTGCCTTGGTAATTGCAAACTTCAGGTGAAATGCATCCTGCATGGCTGTAACGTAAGGATAGGATGAAAACTTAAAGGTCAGATGTTTGAGTCTTGGTTCTAAGCACCACCCAATGTCTGCGTGCAAAGGAGATTGACTTTGGTCTTCATCAGCCACTGCAGCCACAGTTCTGAATCTTCCAAGCAGCAATCAACAATGATCCTTGAAGACAGCAGAAGATTAATGAGAGCTTGACCTCTCTGAATGTCAGGCACAAAGAGTTCATTGTTGCAGAACTCTCTTGTCAATATAAACATACAATATGCTTCCATTATTATTTAGAGCAGAGTATTAGTGATCAGTAGACTAAATCTGAGTATCTTCAGCATTATTACCAGTCATGCAACATTTATCAGGCTAACAATTTAGTTAGTGAAAGCTGGAGTATATCTTGAGGTATATTGCTGCAAAGAAGAGCCATGTATAAGCTGAATCTATCCATGGCTTGGAATAGCCAACTAGGAGGGTGACATAAAGGCATGACTGCAGCACAGCTCAGCCTGCACAGGCAGTCGTAGAGCATGAGAGGGTCTGAGGTGTACCAGAGCTTTCTGCTGGCTCTCTGTCCTTATCACAGTCAAGGCAGGGGAGACCCATTGCTCCCTATTTGGTCAGGAGAGGCCAGGACAAGGCCTGACAGCTCAGATATTACCCAGATGTGATGAAAGAACAATATAGGTATATGCCACACCAGCCCAAGCTTCAGCTCAAATGTTAAAAGATGATGCAAAGCATTCATCAAAACACAAATGCTGGCTGTAAAAAATTATGTATTTGAATCCAAAATGTTGTAGGCATGTTGACCCTGCATTAACATTGTGACTCTGATATCATTTAAAAAAAATTACATTCAGCACCCCTCCCTAATGTTTAATTATCACAAGCATTGAAGCAAGGCACATAAGACCATATCCCATAGTACTTAATGGGAAAATAACATATTGTTACTGTACTTATTGCAGTCTACTTCAATTTCATAACATTTTTAAATCAGCAAGAAGGAGGAACATAAAAAGAACTGAATGATGCTGTCAGACTTAAATGGATGCTTGCTGTTAGATTTGTAAGGCTGGTATACCTGGGCATAGAAGAGATTGCTGCTTTATAAATATGTAGAGTAATAATGTTGGAGAATGTGTTGTGGAAAAGATACTTAGACTGGTCAGTTTTTTATTCCTTGATTAAAAAAATAATAATGAGTTTTTCACTACAGTTTTCATAGCGGCAAAACCACATTCATGCTGTGTCTTTGTGGATCTAAGTAAAACAGGCTTGACCCCTGAAGTCACTTTTTAATAATTAACTCTCACTAAGTTCATTAAACACTAATTGAAGCTACAGAAGAAAAAATTGTGAAGTATATGCAGACAGACAGAAACACCAAATGTGACTAAAGACATTGACTGTGGTATATATGTGCAATACAGTACACATTATAGAGATTTCAAACTAAAATCCGTAGAGATTTTTAACTCCTTTGTCCCATGATAAATTCTACCATGTTCAATGTTACTGAAAGTTTCGTTAATAGAGAATCACAAGCTAAATGGCTTGGACATCCTAACCAATAATCTTTGGAAAGATCTGGAGAAGACGACTGCAAACTGTACAATATGCAGGCCCTGAAGTGCTTTGAAATGAGTTAAACAATGAATAAAGAGATTCAACAATCTTGAGAGTCCAAGTTTTCAAACTGAATATAATTTGTAGATTTATATAAAAGCAATAATTTACATATATGTATTTGACAGCTTTCAGTGTTCAAAGTTTCATTTTATTCACTCAGGAGCCAAAACTGAGAGGTTTGTAGTAATCAATAATAAAGTGTATCACAGTATAACTAGATCAAATAATATGAACTTAAATGATAGTATAGCTTACAGCTTTCCAACTTGTTACCCCTCAGAACCCAGAACATTTCAAGTGTGCGTTCAGACTCCAACAAAGGTACCACATTTGCTCTTCCCAGTTAATGTGCCCATGGACTTCTCCCATCCACCCCCAAAATGTGCAAAACTGCTGTTGGAACTGGTTCTCTGAGTGGCACAATGCTCAGACAGAGCATTCCCTCAGACAGACAGAAAAGGACTGAGAGTCTGAGTCTGGGTCTCAGGAGACCCAATCCTGCCACAGCCTGCTGCATGACTTAGGGCAAATCACTCAACTCCCCTGCCATAGCACTAATGTTGGCAATAATGAGTATTTCTGTTATGCTAGAATGTAAAGGCTACAGATCCAAGCTTCCTGAGTCCAGGTGTTTCCTATCCAGTAAGACGTTTGCAGCAGAGATGGGTTCAGAGCCTCGCTGCTCAGCCTTGGCATGACTCCAGTGAATCCAATGTAGCTGAAGATCTAGACAGTGCTGCATAGGCAATGGCTAACAGAATGAGCATCCAGTTTCATTAGGCTCCTCTAAAGATTACTGTAACACAAACAACATAGAATGAAAGCATGAAAAAAACCTGTGGTATTCTACCCTTTTGAAAAATTCATATTGATTTCAATGGACTTCAGCTCTGTTCTTTGATCCTGCTTCTACAAATTCATCCTTGGTACTTTTCAGTTTTTCTAATTCTAGGGATGTTATAGGGAAGAAAAAGGCAAGGAGAAATTAATGGAGCTGAGAAAAAGCTAGGGAAAAGTAATGAGTCCAGTCTGCTGTCACAGTCCCAGAGGTTTTATTGTCTATGTCCAAAGAGGTCTACCTGGGAGTGCTTTAGAGATCCCTGGTCTATGAACCTATGCCTCTTGTGTCTCAACCCAACTTAGGTGCAAGACTTGGGTCTGTGTCAGCTCTTACTCTCACACTGTTTACGGTGAAGTGCTAGTGGGTTTGAAGCCTGGATATAAGCACAGCACATACTGGAGGGTTCAGTTTAGCAGTCTCCAGAACTGCCATTGTACGCACAGCAACTCTGTAACTTAAAAATATGCTCCCCTATTTAAGAAAACTAGATGGTGAAATAGTTACAGTATCCATCTTCAGGGACAAGGAAATACTGAGTAGATGCTTTACCAAAAACATGAGCAATTCACACTTTCAAACCTGTGCAGATTGCTAGGTTAGTCTCACACCCATTCCCACTAAAACAAACTAACTGTCAACCTTTAAATTTTCCCCAGCAGCCAAACAGCACAAACATGGCAGTTCTGCTGAAGGACGAAGGGAGTTCTCATGCAAGTAAGAGGTGGGACAGTGTGTTCATGCCCACAGTCACCCCACCACTCCTAGGAATGCACTTGGAAATCCTGGATGGACTGAAAGTCTTGCATGCAGAGGAGTGACAAGTGCCCTTCTGGCTCACCACAGCTAGAGACAAGTCCAGGTGGGTCCAAATGGACAATGAAGAACACTCAAGGTTCACCTCAAGTTTCACTACATTTTGCACTATTCTATAGTAATATGAATGCAGAATTACTATTGGAAACATAACTGTATCAGGAGAATAACTTCCCATTTTCATAAGTAAATAAGACCAGACATCTTCCCATTAAAGTTAATATATTTCTTAAGAAATGTTAAAAGCACCACATCTGAGATCTAAGAAAAGAAAATTATATCCAAATCACAGTGTTCGTACTTTTGTCTAGTTTTACGTTCTTCCAGCTGGTAAACAACTAAACTTTTCTTAGTTTAAAAAAATATCTAATTTATTTCTGGATTTAGATTTGGTCTGTTACATTTGGTCAGTAAAACCACTGCTAGTAACAGCTAGGCTGCCACTACTTAAATAAAAGAGTTCCACCATAGTTCATAATAACAGAACAATAAAAGAAAAAAAAATTTTAAAGTGAGATGCAGTGGTTCCTTGGAGCTTATACATGCAAATTGCCCTGAATCCGAGAAACAGTTCAACAAGAAAAGCAATATTTTAGGACAACAGTTCTGCTTTGTAATAAGCCTGTAAAATTCATTCCACTGAAATAGCTACAGGTATATTATACCCCACGAACTATTACAAAATTAAACTTCATAAGCAATATGCCAGTGCTTTGTGTGATGCATTTGCTAAAAGAATCATTCAATTTATCATGTTTTCCTGAAGCGTTATAAGACAAGGTCTTTGAATAAAACTCATTTCATTAAGCTACCTTGTTACATGGGAAGATAAGATCTACACTTGACTAAAGACATCATTCCATCATGCCCATAATCACCCTACCTGGAGAAGTAAACATTCAGGACCTTAGAAAAATGGCATTGCACTGCCTCACTAATGGTACTGAAGGAATACATTAAAAAAAAGGGTCCAGACGGACATGGTGAAAAATTACCTGAAAGCAAATTCAAGTACACAAAAAACTCTTCTGTATGTACTGGGGTCAAGTCATTTAGGCCAGGCATTCACTCCAGCCTAGGCAAATATCATGCACCAGTGTGAGATCATTAAAAATCAGATCAAGGGGCCCTTACTGCATGATGCCTATCTTACTTTCCTATGCCAGTTTAAAAGCTATTCCTATCAAACATTTCTATCCACCCAGTTCTCACATGGATGCTGCTACACTACTTATAAGGACAAATATATTTGCATAGCTCATTTTGTAAAATACCCCTGAAGGAGATCTGAGTTCTAGTCCAAGGTGTGGCACAAATTTGCTGTGTGGTTTTGGGAATAATTTCTCAGTACTTCAGTTTCTCAGCCTATACAGAGGAAACAGAACTGGTAATATACACCCAGAAGGTAGGTGCTGTTGTTCAGTCTTAGAAGGCCATGTGATGCATTTAGATACCTGTAAGCAAGTATTCAGAATCTACAGAATTTGAAGACTGATATATTTTTTCCACTTTCCCTCTGTTAAAGTGTTATGAGGCTCAACACCAAATATCTCCTCATGTGCTGTGATGTGAATGAGAGGTAGCTCCAGTGAAGTCAACACATCCAAACAAAGTCAAGGCAGAAGCAGAGCTCTGGCTTAACAAACAATATTGCCCGTTTCATATGAAAAGGTCCTGTATCAACCCCATGTCAGGTCGCATCTTGTACAATATAGAAAAGCCCATTTCTGAAATTTCCCTAGGGTAAGTCAGCATCTCAAAGACCTGACTGAAACATGGGACAAGGCCTACACACTAGGCGAAGATGTTCCCAGGCAGTATCAGGACTCACACTGATAGCCACACAGTAGTTTGGTAAGAAAGCTGAAAACCACTTTTTATTTTCCTGGTTTAATTTTCAGCCAGGTAAGCTCCTCAATCCAGCTTGCTATGCAACTGCACCACTGTTCTGGGCAGCCCCCAACAGAGAGGACAAGAACACATTATTGTAAAGGAAACTAGAAATAAGTTTATACGCTATTATAACAACTTGTTGTCTTGCAACCTTAAACAGCATTCTAGGTGGATAGTAAAATATGTTCAGAGAAGTTTTTGCCCATTGCTATTTCACATGTAAGTTGTAAGTCTCCACAATTTTCAAAAGACTTTTTAATTATGTGGTGTTGCTGAACCCCTTGTTGATAAACACCACAAATGGGTCTATTGAGGGACACAGTTTTCTAACAAAAACATTTCTGAATATTAAGAGTATTTTCATTTCCTTAAAAATTCTTCTGTCTGGCAGTGAAAAGAGAATTTTTTTTTTTTCATATTACTATTTTTGCCTTTCCACATTTATTTTGTTGTTGTTGTTGTTGTTCCCCCTCTCCTCCTCCTTTATGTCCTTTTTTTCTGTATTGTCAGCAGGGGAGAGAGAATGGAAAAGACAAAGTATCCTCCTTTCTGTGGGAAAAAAAAACTTTTGCGTGGGATATTGTTTCTAATGAATATGTTGCCATTTGCCTGCTGAAAATAGCTATTTTTTAGCTATTCTTATGTCTCAGTAAACAAGCAATTAAAAAAATCACTCTATTTGATCAGCTATTCCTGACACCTTAGTTGTGGAATACTTTCATACCCTTTGGAGGGTGACTACCCTTCTAATAAATGCATTTCACTTACATAAGCTGTGGATGAAACCTCAGATGTGTTTTCTTGTCTTTACCTTCTACCTGATCCTCACACAAATTCTTGCTCTAAACTAAAGAGTTCCTAGCAGCAAAGTTTCCCACTTAAAATCCATGTAAGGATAAGTTACAATTCTGTTAATGATACATATATTTAATCCTCATTGCTACCCATCCTGGTATTCATTATGTGGATTTTGGATTCATTAGTGTATATGTCAACCGATGTGAGAATCTGTCCTGGAAATTCTAAATTGATTCCAATTTCAAAATAGCCAGCAAGAAGTGAGCTTTTTTTTTTTTAAGTCCTTGTTTGATGAGGTGTTTGAAGGAAATGCATTCCCTCTGTCCCAGCTAAGCTATCAGCATCCAGGGAGAAGCAAAGGATGAAAAAGGAAGCAAGCAGGCTCCTTCAGAGACCTGCACGCTTTGCTGGTGGTAGGATTTGGCCACAGCATAAAGAAAGGGCACGGGTACAGAGGGTTTCCATTAACACAGGTCAGTGGTGTGTCAGGGAGCTGTTAAAGGCACTTTGTCTAGACTGTACATTCTCTGATGAAGAAATTCTCTTTTTACTATAAATATCTGTTCAGCACTTTACTGTGGGTTTCTGACATGGATTTCACCAAGATTACCACTCTCATGTAAGGCACATATTCATCTGAAAGTCTCAGAACCATGGTCTTTTATGACAGGAATCAAAGAAAGTCAAAGCTCTAAGTAGCACAAGCACAACACAGCTAACTCAGAAAGCACTTAATTTGTCAGGATAAGAATATCACATCTGGACAGATGGCTCTGTCTTAAAACCCTTCCTCAAGTGCCACCACTGATGGCCACTTCTAAAAGCTCTGAGGGTTGGGATAACATCTTAATATTCATTGATGCTTGGTATAGGTTAGATAGATAAATTTTAAAGATTGTCTTGTGAAAGGACAGAAAACAGAAACACACCATCAGGAAGAGACTGAAAATTAAATGGGAACAGAACATGAAGAAAAACAAGAAGGATGGAAAGAAATATAACATCACTGAAAGCACTTTCCAGCCTTTTACAAATTACAATCCCCAAAACATTTTTCAGTGGTGCTGCACATCCTTGCATGATGAATTCAAGATTATTAAGAATAGGTTTGATTTTCTTAGTTACCTTTTGTGATTCCCTTAGAAGTAGTCCACTGACCCTCAGGGTCCACTGGTAACCGCTGTGACAGTATAATTATGATTTACTAAGTACGAAGGGACAAATTTTCAAAGAGCAGGACTGGAATTTCACTTTGTAAATGGAAGTAATAATATTTAAAGTAACACAATTATATCCAAACATGGCATGCTTAGAAAATGTAAGGACACATAATTTCTTAATCATTTGCTATAAATGTCTTTATACAGGAACAAGATCTTCCTACAAAGAATTCTCCTTTGCTCTCATACTGAACTCTGTGTCTGCCTGTCTGGTACTTGGCAGAATTATATACTTTTAAGAACAGCCATATGATATAAGGCCATATCCTCAGCTGGAGTAAATCAGCTCTACTGAAGCAACACAGTTGTGTTGATATACACCAGCTGAAGTTCTGGCCAATTTTTCAAAATAAAAGTACTTTGAAGTGACCCAAACTACAGCTTCCTAACAATCCTGTACAGCAGATGAATGTAAATCTCACAAGTCGTTGCAAGATCTTGATCTCTCATTTCGATTGAAAATAGAGCTATCACAAAAGTGATGTATTACATCTCATTTTTATTGTCCATGAGAAGGGTGCAGGTGACGGGAAGCAAGGGGCAGCAAGGGTCTGGGACTAGAGTGTGTTTCTGAAACCGCCAAGACAACAAAGCTGTAGGTGTCAGCTTACCTCCAGTTCGTGCTGTCTCGCACAATCCACCCAACCCAGGTGAAGGTCACATCTCTATCACTTGGCACTTCAGAGTCATTTACATTTATATGTAATTGTTTTTCGAGTGTGCATGTGTTCATAGCAGCTGAATGGCTTGGGAATTGGTAATAGGATATCAGAACCTGTCACCAAAAGGCCACTAGTTCAAAACCAGAGCAGTTGTTCGAGCAGCCAAAAGGTGCTAACTTTCTGATAGCTGCTCAGTGGCTTAGATGAAATGAGTTGATTATTTCAGCCTGGACATGTGTCTCTCTCACAAAACAACTCTGTTGCTGCAGCCGACAGAAAGGACACCTTGTGAATATTGTCAACAGAAAGGTCAAGGACTGATGGTGTGAGTTTGCAGATGACCTCTTCCTCTCACCCCAAGCAGTCCAGGAGGAGTCAAAGACACATTGCTGGAACAGTGTGGGAAATGTCACCCAGCTGCTGCCCTTGATAGTCCTCTTCTGGAGGTTAACGCATGACATCAGATCTGTGGATGTTAAACCTCATGCCTTTCAGAATCATTTAATAAGCCTGAATGAAGTGCTGTGAAGACAGTAATAAATAAACATGCAGAGAGACCTGTAACGGGCTTCAAAAAAAAGCATTTGCAAAACCTATGGCTCAGTACACCTCTCTTACTAAATTTTGCTGACAATGCCAGCAGGTGCCTGGTGGCAGAATTACTGATTTGTACTTCTTTTTTTTCTCTAGCATCTATTTTACCAAGAGCTTTTTTTTTTCCCCTAGCTCTGTAGAATTTATGTCCTTCACTAAGCACCTGCTTCCCATGTAGGAAATAATAAGTGGTACAGGTTTGTCTACCCTGCAGTGAGATGGAGAAAGGAATGGAAGTCCCACGCATCTATTCAACTACCAAGAACTCCAGTATCACAGAAAACCATAATTAGGCTTCTTGCCCTTGGCAGTACAAAGTAAGGGGTAAAACAGCTGGTCAGGCGGCGAAGAAGGTCAACAGCATCTTGGCTAGTATCAGAAATAGTGTGGCCAGCAGGACTAGGGAAGTGATTGGACCCCTCTACTCTGCAGCGGTGAGGCCACACCTCAAATACTGTGTGCAGTTTTGGGTCCCTCACTACAGGAAGGACATCGAGGTGCTGGTGTGTTAAAGAAGGGCAACAAAGCTGGTGAAGGGTCTAGAAAACAAGTCTTATGAGGAGCAGCTGAGGCAACTGGGGTTGTTTAGCCTGGAGAAAAAGAGACTGAGGGGAGACCTTATCAC
This sequence comes from Brachypteracias leptosomus, assembly GCA_013401335.1. NCBI lineage: Eukaryota > Metazoa > Chordata > Aves > Coraciiformes > Brachypteraciidae > Brachypteracias > Brachypteracias leptosomus. The sequence goes on along the minus strand of VYZX01023164.1, from coordinate 30,977 downwards.
TCTCTACAACTTCCTGAAAGGAGGCTGTAGTGAAGTGGGGGTCAGTCTCTTCTCCCAAGTAACAAGTGATAGGATATGAGGAAACAGCCACAAGTTGCACCAGGGGAGGTTTAGATTGGATATTAGGAAACATTTCCTCACAGAATGAGTTGTCAAGCACTGGAACAGGCTGCCCAGGGAAGTGATGGAGTCACCATCCCTGGTGGTATTTAAAAGACCTATAGATGTAGTGCTGAGGGACACGGTTTAGTGGTGACTTGGCAATGTTGAGTTAATGGTTGGACTTGATGATCTTGAAGGTCTCTTCCAATCAAAACAATTCTATGATTCTATAAAATCCCCCTCTGTGCTGCAGCAACAGCCTGAGCCCAAGTCACCTCACACTGAACAGCACCAGTAGAAGCCCAGCAGGGCATGAGCAATGTAATTTCTCAGGGGTTTCACTACTCTCCTCTCCTGCCAACACAGCACAGACTCAGCTGGGAGCAGGCTCACCTCCACCTGCATATGGATGACAGTGCACATATTATTTACAGAAGTGTAGGCATATCTTTAAATCAGGTAGCTGAGGTGGCCAGCCAGCCATCTAGCCATGACAACACAGAGTTCAAAGCTGGGTAGCTCCTGAGGTATGTACCCCATTACTTGTGATTGCTGTTACAGTCATCTCTGAGTTACCTGCCACTGTAGCTCTGTAGTTATTGGTGCATAACTGAATAGATAAAAGCTGATGTGCGTCTTTCTGTAGGAGCTGGAGTCATCTCTTTGCACTGAAGTGCACCTGTACTGGCAGAGACAGGACTTTATGCTCTTGAGGTACTGAAAGAGGATCCAAGCCCTGCACTCCTCAGACCTCAAGAGAACTTGGGCATGAGTCAGAACTTTGTATCTGATCTTGTTTCAAGTAAACAGTCATCTCACAGAGTTTCCTGCAAACTCAAAAATATCCTTCCTGTGCCCACAACTGACCACCTAAGTTCTACCACACTTTGGGTTTCAAGGCAAGTAAAAAGACAAAAATATCTTTCTTGCCATTGCCTTGGGAAATTCCCATTTATTCATTTTCTGTGGTTGTTTGTACACCTGCACAAGTGATCAAACTCTTCAGACATATTGAAAACATCAAAAGCTGAAACACATGTACGGTGGCAAAGCAGGTGGGTACTGTTATTAGCCAAATATGATGTCTAGAAGGAACTGGTAAGCACCTTCTCTTCTGAAAACAGAAATTAAAATGATTCCCTGTTTATAGTGACTATCCCAGCCCAGAATTACAGAGAATTACCAAAAGACACTTAATAGAGCAAAATCAGTCACAGCAGCAACCACTGGCATGAGCAGCTGGATCCCATTCTTGTTGAAAGTTCCAACATCAAAAGTACTACTTGTTTGCCAAGTCACTTCCAGGCAGCTCAGGGGCAGATAGTTAAAGACTGGTTTACTTTTAAGGGGATTTCCTTATCACAGTTTTCCCCACTTTCTGAAACTGGCATAATTTTCTTCTACAGTTGATACAGTTATTTCATCATCTGTCCGTGATCCCCATATCTTCACTGCATAATTTTTTGGTGACTATTGCCTATCGCACCTTATATCATCTTGTTTTCTATTTTTCTGCCGAATAACTCTCCAGTAGGTGTCTGGGGGAGGTTTATTACTGTACTATCTATTACAGGAGTAGGTACAGGCTGTTATTAAGCACTGTTCAAATATGGAGCAAGAGAATGTCCCAGCTCTTATATTTCACATGCAAGGTGGTTAGAGAAGCACTGAGCTGAGAGACTGGACAGTGGTAGAGGCAAGGAAAAGCCCAAGAGCTCCTAATATCTACTCAGCATCCTCACTCCTGAAGCTCATCCTCAACACTGAGTCTTCCTCTTGCTGGAGCCTCTTGTCCTGATTGTATAATAGTCTGTGGTTAGAGCAATATCTGGAAAAGCTGCAAGTGTCATATGAATAGAAAGTTTTGATGAAGAGAAACTCTCTTCCTCTTTTCTCTGCAGGTGTTCAAACACTTGCAGTAGCATAGAAAGATGAATTGCCTACCCCACCACCTTGTCTGGCTCCATCCCTGATGGGGCTGTCATCACAAACAACAAAACAACACTCCATATTCCTCCAACTCACAACATCCACTTGCAAATGCTGCACGTGGGCACCCAGTCTGTTTCTCCCTGCCTGAATGATACTTTGTGCTGATCACCTCACTGGAGACAGCCATATTTAGATTTAGGTAGGCTTTGAAGGAGTAGGGCTCAGTCATTCCTTTGCACATTTCTCAGGCTAGAACAAACTTTGAAAATCCACCAGTAGGAGATCCTGTGAGAGGTTTTGTACTTGAGCGTGAAAAGTGTTGACCTATCTAGTTTTTGTAGTCACTCACAATTAAATGCAGGTGGCTGCCATAGGCAACCGTGAGTCTACTTTTGTAGTTATCTACCTTGTGAGACATTAAAACCTCTGTACCAGCATGCACACTTGAGGTCATGAGTACATACTTGCTTTATTAAGAAGCAAGAAACATCACTGGAAACAATGACATGCCTGTTAGTCAGCAATTGGCAAGCTAGAAAACTGCAACAAAACACTTTCCTCTCTAATGCAAACTGACAGCTCTGTATTTTTTTGCCTCCATTATCTTTCACTGTATCATACAGGTGCTCGACAACTATTTGAAGTAGTGCAATGGTGGGTTTATCACATCTGACTTCTGGCTCTACAGTGAAGATGGCTGTTGTGTGGTTTAAAACAGGGGACATGAGTCAATGCAGCTAACTATTTAACCCTAGAGATGGGTGGTGACAGTTTGTTCAAATTTCATGAGAAAAAAGGGGGTCTTCTCATAGTGGATGCCTGGCAATATACCCTAAACACACAGCTATCTAGTTATCCTGCTTTGAGAAAGAGAGAGAGAAATGAAAAGAACAAATGTAGAGTAGGTTAAGGCTGAAGAAAGAAAAGGGATCTAACATTTCATCTAACCAAAAACTTCCTGGTACCAAAGACTATTCCAGCAGAAACTCAGCCCTGAGCTGAAAGTCAAAATTAGTTTGGCACAGCCAAATTTCCTGGATAGTTCCAGCCCCAGATAGGGAGAATTTCAAACGGCTTATCACATTGCATATTAAAATCTTTGAATGAACTTGGCCTCACTTATTCTGAAATACTGTAACACTGTTATGTACAGGTGGGATTTCCTCATGTATAACCATGACCAGGATAGAGCTTCCCAGAAGCTAATACTGAAAATAAATTGACAACTTAGGAATTGAAAACCATCTTTTTCCTCACTTGAGGAAAGAGCAAATCTATGTATCTTTAGGCTCTTTTCAGGTAATAAATATATGTTGCACTTGCTCAAGTTGAGCTCATGGCAACAGTACTATATGAGATATTCTGCCTAGCATACACAGTTAAAGAACTTGCAAAGTTTTTTGGCAACATACTATAGAAAGAAGGTACAGCATGATAGAATGAAATGGCCATGGATGATCTAAGCTACTCAAGTACACTCAGCTAGAAACTGGCAGCAAGCAACATACTGGGCTGTATATAAAAAGAAACGCTGCTTACAAGATGTATGAAGCTTTCCAGTTCCTTTCATATCAGTAAGCAAGCCACCATGGGAGTTCTGTATTCAGGTCAGGCACTGCAAGAAGGTATCATTTAGAGGAGAACAAAGATGAGTGTCTAGAGGACAGAACCTGAAATGAAGGAAAGACTGAAGGAACTGTAAGTAGTTAAGAAATAAATTTGAGAAAAAAACTCAGTAGTGGTCTTTAAGTGTGTAGAAGTTCTCCTGCAAAAAAAGGATAATCTCTTCCTCATGTCTGTATTTGATAACTTTTGAAAAATGTTGGGCTAAAATAACACAAGGAATAATTCAATCTGTATCTAGGAGAAGCTTTCTAACATTAGGGACCATAGAGCACCAACACAGACTGTTTGGCAAGGTCATGGTGTTAGCATCACTGCAGCTTAGATGAACATCCACCAAAATGAGACTGATACCAGGGACCCGCACCGGGGTAGGAGGCTGGACCAGATGACTTCCCACAATTCCTTCCAGCTCTATGAGTCTCCTGGTATCCCACAGCAAGTAAAGTATGCCATCAGTATTACTCACTTAATTCAGCAAATGTGTGGGTTGGCACATGCCATGCTGCTGCCTAAATAGATTTCTGGAATGGCACTGCCAAAACCTCCTGTTCCTGACTGTGCTGGTCAGTCAGTCATTTGCTGGGGGTCTGGACAACAAAAATTCACAGCCCAAAGTCTCTCTGTTGTACTGCAATGTTGCATTTAGGGAAAATATTCTTCAAAGGACCACATCAATATGGATTTTTAACACAGAAACTAGAGTCTGAATTGGTTAATTAATTAGTGATTAATAAAAATTCATTTATGGCCTAAATCGACTGAGATGTAAATGATATCGATTTGGTTTATTGCTTGCTACTAGAAAGTAAGCATTTTGGGGGCTGGGAATAGGAGACTTTCTGTCATGCTTGTATTCACTAGCATTACTATTTCTTCTGCTCACTGTTACTACTCCAGCAATTTTTGGCTGATACTGAGAAGATAATTTAACAACAGAGCGTCTCAAAAATTAATTCCTGGTTTCTCTCTGTCTGATTTTACACTGTGGGATGTGCATAAAAACAAAACCGTTCTCCAGTATGAATGAGGAAAATATGCTGTGGAGTATGGTAGTGCTGTTATGAAAAAAAAAATCCTTAAATACTAAAATGGTCTTCCACATATCATCTCACTTCTGGACAAGAAGCAGCCAGACGATATGAATGTTTACAGTTTACTCACAAATGCAATAGGAAGTTCCTTGAGGTACTCCTGCAGAGAAGTGACTAACAGGCATAACAGAGCCTCCTGAGATAAAAAGAAATCAACCCAAACTTTCATATGCAAAACTAATCCAAAATAAACTGTTCTCTAAGGCTTATAAATATTTAACTTTTCCTCTTTAAGATATTGCCTAGCCTTGGTGATGGCAGCGACCTGAGATTTCTTCTAGTCTTACATCTTACCTTTCTTATATTCCATGTTTCTCTTTCTGGCTTTTCTACATGCAACATGAACCAGATGTAGGAGAAATAAAATGTTCACAAGAAAGGGGTTAACGCTTTCAGGACTTGCCACATGATCAAAAGCATAAGGAAAGTTACTCCCCAACTAATTTATAGGCTAAAAATATGTAGGTATTTGAATGAATACTCAAATGTTTGAATTACTATACAATTACCTGAGATTGCAGGAGACTGGGTTGGCTGAACTGGTGAGCTCGTGTAATACCATGGCTGTTTCTGTGACTGATAGTTCAAACAAACCAAATAGAACCTTCAAACAGATGCGATTTGTTCATCAGGAACCCAAATATATTTCTTCGTAGGACAATACATGCTATTTTTCAACAGTCAATTCCATGAAAAGAAATACATTTTATGACCTATGAGACTAATAAAAACTAACTCAGCTTGAAAGATGAATTTCAGTTTTCAAATAATCCCAGTGAAATGACTGTGAAAGACCTACAGATCAAGAATTATTCATAGAAATTACTCAGACAATAGTTTCAAATAACCAACAAATGTGAGAAAACTGCAAGCTATTAACACGCAATTCACACGCCAGAAGAGAGGCAGTGTATGAAATAAACTATTCAAGACAAAGAGTTTTAGTGCTGTTCTTCTACAAATGGTGCTTTACCAGCAACACCTTTCCACAGACCAGGTAACTGATGCAATGGTTTAGGTACCACACAACATACAGAGGACATTCACTCACATTGGTCTGCAGACATGCAGCACTAAAATTCGGGACCTAATTTAGGATGTGACTCTTCCTAGAATCTCTTTGTAGACAATAGAAGGGAAGAGAGACCAGAGGGCCATTTACAACATCTAGTTTGGGCACATATTCTGTTTTGCAGTCTGGAGGAGGGCACAGAGAGAAACATGAGTCTAAGGTGCTAATTTAGACACTTATATTAGGGATGTAGAGTGAGATGTTGTGAATATTCATTATAGTGTCATGCAGCAGACACTGGATAGCAATCAGGAGGGACAACTCCCATATACATGTGGGAGCAGAGAGAACCAGTCTACAAGGACCAGCAATATGCCACTTCCAGGCAAGTAATCTCAACAGAAAGCCTCTTAGCCCTTCTCTGGGGAGGACCAATTTCCAGAACAAGTTATTCTGGAAAATTACTGTCAAAGTTTAGCCTAGTAACAGAGACACAGAGATACACAAGAACAGTAGCAAAATCCTTCATCTACTTATAGGTAGAGATGTAGTGACTAGTAACAGCACCATTCTCCAAACTGCTGGACGTTTGTATGATTGAAATGCAGGCATTTCTTTCCTAGATCTTCTGGCCTTCCATTTTCCATCTGAGTCTTCCTTTACACTCCCAGCACAATCCTGCTGTAATGTGACGTGTGAAAAGGAAGTCCTAGTCGAACTACTCGCCTGCTGTGCTATGTTCCTCATCACTCAGACTTGCTTTGCTGCTCTGGTCACAACTGAAAATACGGTGTAGGTAACTATGCAGAGTTCACTGTTGTACTCCTTTAGTTTATGAACCTGTTGTTGTTGGCAAAGCTATTTTTTGCCTTTGACATCTTCTGGTCAATTAAAGATCATGTCATTTTTCGCCCAAGAAGAGCTGTACTAGTGACAGCATCTTGGCCAAATTTTGTGAAATGTTGTCTCACTAAGCACTCCCTGCAGAATCACTTGAAGAGGTTGTTCTTCCTCACTTTGTGCCTTAAAATGACATTGGAGGTTGCTCAGATCTGCTAAATAAATCCCCGCATCCACCCATTCACGGTTAAGTAGTGAGATACTCCTCTTTCTTTTTCAGTGTCAGGACAAATCCAGCATGACAAGGCTTCAAGAACTCCAGTGCTCTTTCCGGCACAGCTCAAGATGGTAGAAATCCCTTAAGGCTGGCTGGCTTCTTGAATTTATGTCTGCTAGCAAAGAAATCTTGCAGAACAGATTGCCCCATTTCAGTGCTACCAAACTTGACTCTGAAATTCAGCTTCACATCTCAACTTTAAAATAGACCTTAAATCTGACATGGAAATTGATTCCAATTCCCCCTTCATGTGCAGGCTGTTTTTTATTTCCCCCAAACCAGTTTCCTCTTCTTTGCCCGTGGGATCTGCAAACACTTAAAGAGGCACCTAAAATTTGACCAGGCTCAGTTTAGCTAGAAACAGATTAGGCACAAAGAAGAAAAATCAACCCTTTATTTTCAGAAAGATTTTCTTGCTAAAGCTGTCCAGTAAAGGTGGGACACTAGCTCCCACCCCTGCCACATGCAGATGGGATTATGGCAAAGGAGATGTTCACAGTCTCCAGCAGAGAAACATTTTAAGGCATTTAAGGCACCCTGTGAGCACCAGCTGGAGTTTGCAGCAGAGGCAGCTGTTCCAGTATGTGGGAAAGGGGATTGCAGATTAAAACAGACAGGTCAGCTTAAGGGAGCATTTGGAGCCAGTTCCCAATGTAGACACCCCTTCTTCATTGACAGCTGCACCTAGGGAGGAAGATTGGAGCATACACTTGCTCCAAAGACCGGGATGCACAAAAGGAAAGCAGAACAGTGTCTCAACATTGCCAGCAAATGCTGCTGTCTTCAGACCCTTGCCAGACCGTCATTAGGGAGCGCCACATGTGTGTGGCAGACATCACACCAGACACAGCTGTTGGCAGCTCCTTGCAAGTGGAAGGCCAGTGTCGTTCCTCCAGCACTTAGCTGGGAAGGGATAAAAAAGGAGGAAACTCAATTTAAATGCCAAATACACACACATCTTTCAGAGGGCAGGAAGTGCAGGAGCTTACAAGAAGCCTCACGTCCCCTGGAGTCCCCCTCTCCCTCTGTCCTCTGAAGTAATACCTTTTTGTTGTGGGTTTGTATGCTTCATAAAAACCAGAGGATGAACAGAGCTTAGAAACTCCCTGTGCACACCAATTGTCCTTCATATATGCAGGGATGAACACTTGTTGACACTGGTTTGTGCTACACCTTGGTTTTGCACCTACACAGAGGTAAAGGTTGGGACTAGGAACAGTGGTTTCCCAGGGAGGTGAACAGCTGAGCTGGGGAGCACAAAGAAACCTAAGCATAAACAAAAGTCCCAGGCCGCAAAGGGCTTTTCCATCCATTGTCTGGGCTGGAGCCCAACCATAGTTCAGATTCAAACTCAAAGCCTGTACTTGAGGGAAGAGCTGAGCTCATCTTGGGCAGGTACATGCTTGGCACAATCTTGCCCACCATCCTAGGGCTTCCAGTAGAAAACACAGACCACTTGGACAAGTCAATAATGAAGAAAGTTTCCTCCTCAGTATGCCCTGGGATGGCACTGAATACCTTTTGGCACACTTCTAAGGGTCTAAAAAAAAACTCCACTCATGGTCAAACTCAACTGTGCAGACATACACAGCATGTCTGACCCTACATGAGCATCCTTCACCCCTGAAAATTTCCCAAGTACTAGAGAAAGAAATTTGCCCCCTCTGCACCTTTTCCTCTGGTGGGAACACCTCAGATTCATGAACTTTAAGTACCTTTTCACCACTGCCTTCTTCTGTCACAGGAAAGCGGTACATAGTCCTGCTTTGTGAGAACTCATTTGCAAGTACACAATGCCAAGATCAGCACCGTGTTCCTCTCACAAAAGCAGAGACTGTCAAGTTTGCTGCAATATATGACACAGCTTCCCACAGTTGAAACAATTTGTCAGAACTTGGCCCAGTAACACTGTCATCAACACAAAGAAATCTGTTTGATTTGATACCAAACTTTTCATCTGCTATATTAATATTACTTTTATGCTCCTTCATCTTATAATTTGGCATGCCAGTAGAACTGAGAAGCTGTGAAGTTCCTGTTGTGCTAGATGTTGTGCAAACACATGGTAAGCTTGCATTGCCTGCCTTCAGGCCTGAAGTCAGCAATCAAAAATACAGCATTAACTTCCCAGTCCCAAAATTCTTCTCAAAATACTGTAGTGGATTATTGCACTGTACAAAAACACCACAAAAGCACGTAAGAAATTGCTAGGTACTATGGTTCCCCACCTTTCCTGTAAAAACGCAGTGGTTATTTATGGGGAGGGAATCACATTTGGACATATTGCATGGTGGGAGTGCTCAGTCTCCCTGCTCCAAAGGCAACCGGTGCTGGTGCTGGTGCTTTCGCCATCCCTGGGTGAGTTATTGCTCCATTACCAGCCTGAACTTGGAACAGTGCTCAGACTGCAGCAATAACAAGACAGATAGGCCTTTATGAAATCTATACTATTAATACTATTTGTTTTGCCTTGAGTTGACAACTTTAGTAAATTGCTCATAATTGCCTATCATAGAAAAAACACAGCTCTACTCACCATTATTATGGTATTGATTTTCAATAATTGCTTTGGGGGGGGGTGGGGGGAGTGCATGTATCACTTTTGTGTTGCCTAGAAAGAAACTGTCTATGTGGGTCTGCTCTGTGTCTGGAATTTCGCTGTGGCAAAAAAACACATAAAATGCACACTAGAAGTAGCTGAAGCAAAGATTTATTTTTTTTCTCTGGCATTATATTTTAGAGTTAACAGAATGGAATTAGCCATGTAGCTAAACACGATGGTAACTCTGTAGGATATTCGTGTGAGTCAAAGGCTGAAATAAATTAACATTAAAAAACTCCATAGGGTTATTTCAAATATTCATTAGGAAATTTACAAGCTTTGGTGTAATGGCTGAGGACTCCAATGTTTTTATAATTGGAAGCTAGGCCAGTGGAAACTTTCTCAGCCATGGGAAAACAATGTGGCCCAGTTTCTGTTCCTATGTTAGAGATTCTTGATTATACTCTCTAAATATCAATCCCCTGAACACATCCACAAACACATATACCTGATATTACAGTATTGTTATGTGGTATCATTCATTATCAGCTCTTCTGCTTGGTGTTCCTATGTTTCCCGATTTTTCTTTTTCTTTTTCTTTTTTTAAATATGTGATCATGCCCATGGCCCAAAGTACAGCACTCTCCTCTTCTTGTTTCAGATGAAAGGGGCAAGGTTGCTGGGAAGAATGTGCTAGTAGAGCACATGAAAAATAATGAGGTGATTGCTGATAGTCAACATGGCTTCACTAAGGGCAAATCATGCCTGACTAATTTGGTGGCCTTCTATGACAGAGCTATATCTTCGGTAGATATGGGAAGAGCAATTGAAGTCATCTACCTGGACTTGTGCAAGGCATTTAACACCGTCCCACATGACATCCTTGTCTCTAAGATGGAGACACATGGACTCAATGGATGGACCACCTGGGGGATAAAGAACNTAAGCTATGTGGCACAGTGGACGTGCTTGAGGGAAGGGAGGTCTTCCAGAAGGACCTTGACAGGCTTGAAATTTGGGTCAATGCCAACTGCATGAGGTTCAACAAGTCAAAGTGCAAGGTCCTGCATCTGGGTCAGGCCAATCCCAGGCATAACTACAAACTGGGTACAGAGAGGGCCACAAAGATGATCCAGGGGTTGGAGCATCTCTGCTATGAGGATAGGTTGAGGGCACTGGGATTGTTCAGCCTTCAGAAGAGAAGACTCTGGGGGACCTTATAGCTGTCTTCCAATACCTGAAAGGAACCTACAGGAAGGCTGGTGAGGGACTCTTCATAAGAGAAAATATTCTTCAAAGGACACCATCAATATGGACTTTTAATACAGACACAGGACAAGCAGAAATAGTTTTAAAATGAAGGAGAGTAGGTTTAGGCTAGATCTTAGGAAGAAGTTCTTCAGTACGAGGGTGGTGAGACTCTGGAATTGATTGCCCAGAAAGGTTGTGGATGCCTCCTCCCTGGAGATGTTCAAGACCAGGTTGGATGAGGCCTTGAGCAGCCTGGCCTAGTTAAGAGGTGTCCCTGCCTATGGCAGGGAGGTTGGACTAGGTGGTCTCTAGGGTCCCTTCCAACCTAAGTCATTCTATGATTCTACGATTCTATGTAAGAGTGTCTGGTGTCTCTCAACAGCTAAATGATTCAGAAAATTTGCTGACAAGCACAAGCACTTAACATAAACCCATGGAAACTGTCAGCAATCCTATTTAGAGATGACTCATTCAGAATTCAATTAGTATGAGATTACGAACTGATCCAAGAAAAGAAAGGCACTTTTTTTCCTTTTTCTTTTTCTCTTTATGCCTTTTAACTTAAAATTTTTAAGCTATAAGCTAGCCCAAAAGTCAGTATTTCTTCAGTTTCCTGGCCTCCCATTTCTCTAGGTATAGGAGAATTGCCTGAATTCTCGCTTCCTCACTTTCTTGTTCCATAGATGTCAAACGATCACCATGAAAGACTGGGAAAGGGAAGTTCTGAAGATTTACCCCTCCCAGGAGATCTTTGCCCAGATTTGCTATAAAACTCTGTGTAATCTTTGATCTTCCAGTGACTTGTACTCTTCTCTGTTACTTGAAACCCAGCATTATTATTAAGCTTAAGTAGACTGCTTTAAACTTCTAAAATATTTACTCTCCTGCCTCCCAATGGGATGTTAACAATAAAAAATAGCAAGGGCTTCTACATTTGTTTTTACTTTACATAAACGAATTAAGCAGTCTTTACTAGACTCATTTAGACCCACAATAATGTAAACTGAAGCAACAAAAAAGAGTCTCCACATCCATGTTTACAGAATAGAAATCCTCCTGGTTTTGGAGGGAAAAGTTTAGAGAAGGTACTTAACATCTCTTGAGTGTGACCAAACCTGGATAGGCCTCTCTGTTCATAAAGGAAACGTGTGACACTAACAGCTTGGTTGTTTGCTTTTGTATTTTTTCAAGTGAGTTCAAAGGCACTCACTTGATTGTATCCCTTTTCCCTCCCCCACCCTTCATCCTTCATAACCATTGTTTAATGAATTTTTATTAGAAAAGCATGGCTGCACTTATGAAAAAAAAATCTTTCTTTGAAACCAGGAGGAGAGTGTGTTTTCCCTGGCATTAGCCTGTTAGTTTTTAATATCAGGTTTGCACTGGAGTTGACTCCTGTTGCATTTTGGAACCATAAGCCAACAGAGTGAAGCTAATGGGAAAGGAAATAATACAGGAGAAGAGAGCCCCTTCTGAAGTGTGGGCAGGAAATCTGCACAACTCTGTCTCCTACTTCTCCCTTCATCTTCCCCTACCCCCATATCATGCAGTGTCCTTCTCTCCTCATAAAGAGTGATTTTGCTCACTTTTTTGTTTAGAGGATTGGATCAAGCAAAAACACCAACTTAATTTCAACTTCTCAATTAGCAAAACTTCACAGAAAAACATTCCCTGGTATAAAAAGGACAAACAAATCAGTAAACAGATGGAATGAATAAACTGAGGATTCAACTCTATAGTTTTGGACAAGGTAAAAGGTGTTGCCTTCCACCAAGCTTTCCACTGCAATATGCCTTCCATAAAACCTCTGAGAACCAGCAGCATGCACAGTACTTCTCAGTTCAGTGAAGAAACTGGAACACACCATAGGAGCCTCAAAGACCTACTCACACTCTATCATGTTAAAAACATGAAGAAGAAATTACCAGGTAGAATCACCTTCAGCTCTTAAATGGCATGCTGGTGATGCGAAGCATGCTAGATTACAGTCACAGATTTGGTCCCAGCTATTTACTGTAGCTCATCCTCTGCTGGCATCCTTCATGAAGCTCAATTTGGTTTGTATGACTGTAAGAAGTCTGGGATAATGTTGGTTGTCCCTTCTCCTTTTCACTTAGTTATAGCTTAAATTTTCCTGGAGAAACAAATGGTCAGTAGGAAGGCTTCTAATTTAGGATTTGGAAGTTTGCTTACTTTTCCTACTCAGTTGCCTACTTTGTCACAGACCTTTTCTTACACTTGGGTAAGTTACTTTAGCTCAAATTCTCAACTATTTAACAGAAATTGGGCTTTAAAATATCTTTGTGATTTTGTTTGCAACACTGCAGTTTAGAAAGCCATAATCATACTTTCTTATCATATAGCAGTACCTAGGGGGAAAATATGGTGGGGGAAAACAGCTATTGCAGCACTGAGAATCATCAGAGTATGAAGAGACTTAAAAAAAAAAAGATGCAATGGAAAAAGAAAGAGAAGAATAGAATTCAGAAATCACTGAATTTCTCAAGTCCACTATCCTTCAACTCAAATACTACGATAGTGTAAAAGGATATTACAGAAAGCATTGAAATGGCTAAGAAGGGAACAAAATACTAGAAATATGACGCACATTGATAATTAGGGTTAATATTCTGCCACAGTGGTCGAAAAATAGCATACTAGAACCTGTTTTCATTGATGTTAGAAATTCAATACCTTGTTCTAACACAAGCCAGTATTTCCTTTAGAATATTACCTAGGGCTGAGTCACTTCTAAGTTTTCTTAGGTGTTACAGCAAAAGCAGGGCTAAGACATCACCTGGTCAGCTACTCCATGTGTGACAATCACAGGCAGGGAATACTCTACGAACACAATGTATTTGTGGATCACAAGATGCTGGCAGCAACTTTTTGCTGCAGTTCCCAGAGGCACCTGGAGTCCTAGTTGTAATAAGCACTGAAGAAATTAATGTAACCAGAAGAGAGAGGATAACTTCCTCCAAATGTCATGGTCTCTCTCAAAGCAAGTTCCTTCGTAGCACTAACATTACAGACTTGTTTATTAAGGTAGGTAAATACCTTTCTTTACAGCAAGAGAGTGATCACAGAGATATCCCCCTGCTATTTCTTATTTGCTGGTTTTGCTGATGACAAGAGAAGGTCAATAGAACAGGGCACAGCAGACTTGAAGAAATATTCCTCTATCTCTTGTGAGAGGCTTGACAAATTATAAACACCAGTTGTACACTTCTCACCAAGGACTGAACATGCTTATACACTACAGGGAAAACAGAAAAGTAGAGAACAGCCTATCCAGAAAGTGTGCTATGTATACAAAATGCTACACACTTTAACTTGCCACCCGCTTTTACAATCCTTCTCAAAAAAACATTATGCAGTAGCTGTGTGGTGTTTTTCACATTCAGGGTGTTGAAATAACATTGATCATCTTCTGAAGTAAGATATCTGGGTCAGAGTTAGCTACTCTGAATTCCTGTTAAAGCTAATGAAAAGAAAATGGGTGCTTATATGACCCAACTAATTTCCTCCAAAAGCAGAAGTCATATGAATCACATCCTAAAAGCACTTATTTGTTTCCGTCATCTACAAGAAGAGCATTGACTAACCAGCTCAGACGTAGCTGTCTGCAGGACAGAAGGTTGAGGCAGTGATTCCTGTCCCTGGGGAACAGATCTTAGCAAGGTCTTGAGGATCAGTGCAGGAAGGATACAAGATTCTGGGAAACATGTGGCCTGAAAAAGGCTGAAGTGTTGGTGGAGCTGGGACAACGGAATCTGATCCAGGCTGTAGAGGCTCCATGTGCACTAGTAAATTTATAAAAATTACATAGGCAAACTTCCACCATCTTCCACGTGTCCTCAGTGTCAAGCTCAGCTTTAACATACTAAGTGGTTTGCCCCATCAGCCTCTACAAACTGACTCAGTTCGTGACTTTGGTGGCAGCCCTGTGTAACACTGCTGAGCCCTTCTGTCTGCAGGAACAGTGGGGTGGGTGCAGATGTGGAGGGAAGGGGCATTATCTGGAGATCACTGTGCCACCACTGATTTGCCGAAGTCACTCCTTCATCCAGAAGATCTGAAATCCAGGAGCCAGAAAAATCTAACCATGTATCTGGAAGTTTTGTCTGCCATGGTGGGCAGCCATTCCTGACAGACCCTGAGAGAGAGCAGCCACCATGCTAAAGGGATTGCTGGATTCTTGAACATGAAGAATGAAGACATCACACCTATAACTAGGGACTGAGTTTTGTTGTGGAGGTTGTTGGTCCTTCTCACTGACTTTACCCAGAGCCTTCTCCTTCCACCAGATGACAAAAGCCACGTAGGCCATCCTGTTTTAAACAAAGCCCACTGACATAAAAAGTTGACTCTCTAACGATTTCAGTAGGGTTTGGACTTCCTTGAAAAGAAGATCAATGACCTTGATACCATCTAGTACTGCCACCAGCATATCATCTAGATCAGAGACAAGAAGTCTGACTTCAGAGCAGAGGTAGTTATGGGGTAGCTGCTGAGCACTACACCAGGAGGTGGAGACCCTTGGCAGGGAGGATGTGCAGTTCTAGTCCCTGTCTGGGAGCTGGTCCTGTTTTTCTGTCCCACATCTGAGAAGGCAAGCTGTGTTTTCATACTTTCTGTAGGAGCTTGTGAATACTGCAGAGTATGTTCTTGTTAAGACCTGTATCACAACCCTGCAGAATATGAAGCCTGTAGACATTTGTTATGAAGCGTGAAAGACCACATGCCACCATTCAAGGCAGCACGGGGGTTTGGGTACAGGGGCTAAAAGACCTTCTAGGAAGGCAACAGGAATGTGTACCCGTGAGCAGAGGGGAACTGTGCTCAGTGACAGGAGGTATTTGTCCTCAGGAGGGATGCTGGGAGGACAGTTGTGCTCAGTACATAGATATGACTCCCACAAGCTCAGGGAGGCAAGATGGACCAGCTTCATTTCCTGACCACATCACAGCCTCCTTGTGTTACAAAGCAATCTGAATTTACCTTATATGATTTTTCTATGCCTCAGTTTCTCTTTAGTATAAAGGAAATAATAACTCTTCCCAGCTCCCCATGATGCACAGTCACTCATGTTTCTGGGGCAGGTGGAACCCTGAAGTTCCTCAGCTGGTAATCTTCAAGCAGTTGATGTAAGTTAAACATATGACTGAGATGGGGTCAACCTGCCTCAGAGGCTGCTTCTCCACCTCTCAAAGAGGGCCAACAAAACAAGTGGATAAAGAAAATTATAACAAATCAAAGTGGGTCTGAAGGTTACTTTGGCTGAAACAGGGCCATCCTTTCAGAATACCAGTCCAAAAAACAGTTTATTAAAAAGTGGTGAAGTAAAACCTGCTTGCTGGAGCAAGGGGAATTGCTCCACATTTTTGGCTCCAGGAGGCCAGAGGAACACTCACCTGATGTCATTTTAAAGTGCTCTGCAAATACACTAAACAAGAGGAGGGTTTCTTCACAAAATGAAAACTTATACAATCCCTTTAAAAAAGTCAAACCTTAAACATGTGAAAGCTTATGAAAAATTAGATGATGTGAAAAACACTTTAAATCAAAGCAGCAGGTAAAGCTGAAATAAAGTTATCTTCAGTTAAAATCTCTATGTACCACATTGATGGTAATGCTTCATTTCCTGTAGACTGTAAGTAAATCAAAGCCTACTTTGTGTTTCCATATCTGTCTAAGATCTCATCTCCAAGAATGTATTATTTTGGCATTTCCCACATTGGAATTACCTCTGGTCCAGATTTGGGTAACAGAGTATGATAACATATTAACAAGTAATCAGCATGAAATTTTTATTCATTTTAAAATGTATTACTGAGAAAGAAAACAAACACATAAAAAAATTCCAGCATTTCAAAAGTAATCAGCAATAGAACCGAGAAAACAAAAGACTTAGGTCACGAGAGAAAAATGAAAGAGAAGGAAAGTATACCTAATTGGTGGCACTTTTGCAGAGAAAGAATGTAAGAAAAACTGCATACCTCTTCAGGAAAAGTAAAACAGATGTGTGAAGTGTCTGACTGAGCTATTGTTTTAACTTTGTAATCTAAAATAGCTGACTTGATTTCATTTTAACAAGGGATTAGTTTAGCAGACAGTTTGGATTAGCAGCAACATATACAAATAAACATGCTACTCTTAAAACTTTAATTCTCAGCTTACAAGATGCAGGACAACAAGAATCAAGAAAATGCTAGTCTTGAACTTTTAGATTCCAGAGCTGAAACACATGCCCATTCCACAGAGACAAGGAATTAGCAAGAGCCTTCACACTGAATAATGTAATACAAGAAATATTTGTGATTATGATTTCACTGAGAAGCAACTCAAGCCCTGCTCTATGCCCTAATTGCAGGGGATTACAAAATATTTTACACCTGCGCTATTTTAAGAAAAAGGGTAAACTCATACTTTGCTATTCATATGAGAAGGAAGGAACCTGACACAAGTCAGAAATCATGGGTCAAGGATTCTGCCAAAAACAGATGCATGTTGCTTCAGCCATAGGAGAGGAAAAAAAATTGTCTGTAACTAAAGAAAGCCCTTTTCTAATATGCTTTTCACATAGCATCAGAGATCAGGATTAACAGATCTGTGGAGGGGAGATGTCTGGGCTGGTAACCAGAAAGAAGAAGAAACTGGGAGAGAACGACTCTTCTTTCCCTGTAGGCAGACAGCTGTCTTTCAGTGAGCAGTCTCAGAGTCTGCACTAACTTTTAAGTCATAAACATTCACAGACATTTGAGGTTTTATATAGGATCTTGTATAGTCCCTTCCAGCACTGCCAAGCCGGATATGATTCTAATGTCATGGTGTTTTCAGTAGCATCTGTTGGAGGTCAACACTAATACAGGTCCTCTATTTTTTTAGGCCCTTTAAGTCAGGAAAAGCTTAAGCCTGCTACTGATTTCAGTGCGCTTTGGCTCTTGCCATCAGGTTGAAGACCTGCACTTGGATGTAGAGAATGACAGACACTGTTCACGTACAGGAGATGGGCAGGGTGCTCCCATGAGCAACAACTACCTCAGTTGTTACAGGAGTTTTCTGTTCAATCTCTAAATTCCTGCATGAGGTATCTATAAGGATAGCTGTGTTGGAACAGTCTTCCTTGGAAAAGAGTACAGGAAGGAGGAAAGGGATGTGCTGTTCTACATATCTATGACAAATAGGTTGAATCCAGCAGGCTTTAATTACAGCAAGAGAAATTTAAGCTGGATGTTAAAATCTAATGGCACAGATGCAGAAATGTGAAGACTTCATAAGTGCAGGTCTGTAAAATGAATTAAGTATACATCTGTGGGGAATGGCTTAGGAAGGCAGAGCTTGGGCTGTATCTGAGCTTCTTTTTTCATGGAGTAACATTTTTCTGGTTGAGTACTGAGAAACACATTGGCGACTCACCATCAGGTGTATGGCAGGCAGAGCCTAATGTATAGTAAATCCAGAGGTCCAATTCAAATCAAGAATCTTTAGCAAGGAGTGGCATCTGTCTGGAAACATTTTTACAAAAGAGAAGTCCTGAGAGAAAAATCTTGCAGGTGCAGGAGAGTAGGCTACTCTAGGAGAGATCAGAGAATGTCAGGCCAGAGACATGTATCTCCTAGCAAGATAACTTGCAAGTAAATGCACAAGCTATCAAAGAAGAAAGAAAGCATTGTAATACAACAGGAGTAACAACAAAAGCCATTTAGGGGGCATTTTCCTGCAAAGAGAGAAAATACCACTGACACCAGAAAGAAATAAGCAGGAAAAAAAACATTGATTTTGAAAGGTCAGTGGGATTAACGTATCTGACACACTTTTTCTTCTAGATGTCTCGGCAGTCATGACAGTTGTGTCCTTCCCCAACACAGAGCATAATTTCATGGAGCCCCAAAATCTTTACAGAGGGCTGATGCAGAAAGAATATGAAGCAGGGTAACAAGGTCTGGCCTCAGCATTTTGAAAAAGAAAACCAGGAGAAATATTTTTATGGCATCTGGAGGGAGGACTTTGGCCTTAATAGTACCTGCAGTATCTGAATCCTCTTGCTTCAAGAACTAGCCTGGCAGAAAGAATGGAGTACAGAGAAATTTATCAAGGGCAGATTTATTTCATGGCAAACATAAGCTCAAACCATGGCTGTGCCCTCCAGCAGATGTTCACAAAAGGTTGAGAAGTGGAGGATCTAGCTTGTGACTCAGTCCTGACCTCTTTTTCTGTGGCACAGATTTAAGCAATGCAACTTAGTAGCATCAAATAAAAACACAGAGCAGGGAACAAGGCAATATTTTCATGTGCCACCTGCTTATCTCCAGCCTTGCCAGCGTCTAGAAAAGCAGAAAGCAGAGGAAAAGTGAGTTTTGACTACTCCAGTACATTTTGCCTGAGTAAAGACTGTAAGATGTGTCCTAACACTATTTTAATTAAAATGCAATATCAATTTGATTTGAACCACCACCTTTGATACCAAACTCAGCAACTTTATGTAGTAGGCTTGAGTGGAGATAAAAAATTAATGTGTTAAATAATTTAGGCATCAGAGAAAGTCCCATGACCATAATATAAACATATTGATGTTGGCAAGAAAACATTTATTATTAATTTTACATAAGAGCTACAAAGTTCCAGGTGCATTTCCTAATTCATGTCAAACTTTGTAGACATGCAGAGCTTCATGATAATTAGAATTTATTTATTTGTATCAATTTACATTTATGTTAAGGAAAACAATAATTATACAGAAGGAGGAGGGTTGTTCCAAGTTTTCCATATATATTTGGCCTGAACAAGCACGCATATAAATTTTCAGTGCTGCTGCAGTAGATGAGTAGGTGTTTACAAGAATACAAAAGGTATTAACTAACCATTTTTGGAATTGTCATGGCAATGCCCCAGATTTCCTATAAAATACTGAATAGATACTGTCTAAAATATTATTTTCTTCTGTGTTTGTTTTCCTTATTTAGAATGGTGACCTCTATCTACAGAATATATACATGTGTATAATGTTATATATACATACTGTAAACACACTCCCACATGCATGTGATATAGATATACATACATACAGGAGGCTATATATGCATGTGGGATAAACAGAAGCATAGCAAACATCAAATCTGCAAAAAAGATTTTACTTATTTTTGTTGGCATTAATAATGACTTGGGAAAGGGTCTTTCTTGTGGTTTCTTCACGGTATGCATCGTCAAACAGACTCTTATTTTCTGAATACTGCAGCTTTAAGTGAAGAAATCCCTTCGCCTACTCTCATTTCAAATCAAACACAGATATTACAGTAAATCACTATGTTTGCTCTCTTCACAATCTGGGCCCAAATTTCCAAACAAAGATTTTCGTGCCAAAATTTTAGATCCCTAAATTTGGAGAGAAAACCAGTGTTCTTATTTTTTTTTTTCTTATTCAGCATTTTCGTCTTTTGAAATAACAGTAATGGAGGCAGAACAGATTGGCCAGTGCTGAGCCTCAGCTCTGGCAGTAGGGCAAAGTGGCTCAGAGAAGGGAGTAAGGCAGTTCTTGGGTGGCATCAAGCTGCTGGGACTGGCTCCAGTGAGAGGAGCAGGCTGAGACTGCAAGGAGCCACAACTGGACCTTCCTGTACTCAGGTGCTGCCCACCACCACTGCCTTGCCACCATCACTGAGGCTGCTCTAAACTCCAGCAGGGACCTGGGATGGAAAAGTGAGAGGCTTGACTGGAGCTGCTCTTCTCAGACCTGAGTGCAGCACAGCTCAGCCAGCCCAGGAGAGCCATCCATCCATATTGTGTATGGCTTGTGTATAATAAAACATAACTCATGCACTTTTAGATCATCAGCTGCAGTATTAAAACAGGCACCTTGCTGAGAAAATAAATACAAAAAGCATGACTAGAGGAGACGACACAATCATAGAGCAACTGAGAGCAAAATCAGAACTATTCTTTCTTTTTCTTCTTTTTCTTTTTTAACTAATGTAATTAAAGACTTCCTCAGCATGGATACAAAGGGAGCATTTAACGTGAACTTTAAAAAAATAAAAAGATTTAAAGGTTTAACATAACTCCAGGAAAATGAAAAAAAAAAAAAGGCAGTTAAAAGATTTCCTTAAGAAAAAAAAAAAAAAAGATTTAAAGGTTTAACCTAACTCCAGGAAAATGAAAAAAAAAAAAGGCAGTTAAAAGATTTCCTTAAGAAAAAAAAATAAAGATCCACAAATGGCTGGTGAAACTCCATAAAGCAGCTGGAACTTGTTAATAGTCACACTCTCCTGTGACCTGAGATGCAAGAATCTAACCATGAATTTTTTACAGATATCCTTTAAAACAAGTGCTGGCTGATATCACTGTGGCCTGCTGGACTAAAACTTTCTGAAGACACTGTGGCACCTAGAGGAAATCAACTCTCCTGACACTTAAGATTCAGGAAAAACCCTTTTTTTTCATTTCTTTTTCTTAAAAGAAAAAAAAAAAAAAAAAAGAAACACTTAATCAGTAGCAGTGACTCAGTATTAAAAACCAACAGTATTCTTTTCCCTCTGCTCTGCACATATGGTTCCTCTGAGAGACCAGAGTTAATGAATAATAACAGTAATTTCTTCACTAGCCATTGCTAACTTTGATACCATGCGAAAAAGATTAAATACAAGAGAGCAGTTTTCTACACAGATGAGCCAAACAAACTTTCTGGATCTAAACAGCCAGAATTTTGCAAGGAGTAGATAAACAGAGTCTAAATGTCTCCATCTTAATCACAGCCTCAAACAAATGCCCAGCTGAAAACATGCTCAGAGTCATGCTTCCAAGCACTGAAATAAAAATCCAGATTCAGATTTTGGTCACATCTTACTGGGAAAAACTGAACGTTGTGTTAAACCAGGGGTTCCTCTAAATGCTGTTAACACTCATAATTCAGAGTTGTGCAGAAATAAAGACCATGCTTTCCTTCAGGATTTTGCCCTGATGCACCAAGGATGAAGGCCCAACTGTGGACCATGAGGTGACCTGCGTAATCTTCCCTTAGAGCTTCCCACTTCCTTCCTTGCACAGGAAGAAAATAGCACATGCTGTTCCAAGCAAGCCGATCAGCACGCCAATGCAACATGAACTGGCTTCAGACAGGGTCCTAGAGGCGCCTTTGTCATGGCACTACACATTTATCAGGGCTTCTGGTGTGAACTGGAGGACATCACCAGCCCCATGAGACTGCCTGACTTCTGGATTAGAACACATCCACCTTGAGGGGTAGGAGGAGTGAGTGCAAAAATGTTTGCAGTGGCCAGTACATCAGCCTCTATGATGAGGTCAGCATGTGGTTTGAAGACATTGTGCCTAGATGGGAGAATCCTTGTTAAGAAAAGTCATGAGGTAGCCTTTAGTAAGTCTTCGCTGAAACAAATTCAGGAGTGGGACTTTGTTTTCAAAAACCCTCAAAACATATCAAAATCTGGGGGTGCAGCAAAGTAAAAATTTGCTGTCTGAGCCATTGTCTGCTTGCTGGAGGTAAGCTGGGATTCTCATCATCCACCTTTAAAACACAGCAGGATCAATGTGCTGGGACACCAGAATAGTCAAGTCCTTTTCTCTGCTTAACTGTGGTAGGGAAAGCTATTTTATTTCCCTGTGCCTCTGCTCCTTTATTAAAGAGATCTGGTAGGAGCAGTTGTGGCTTTAAGTATTTCTCCTCCCACATTTTTTTCTGTCTTGCTCTGGGTTTGTACAAGGCCCAGCAACTATTAGAACCTAAGCACGGCTGTAATAATAGAGCCCTTGGGAAAGGTGGCACTTCCATGGCTGCAGGTGTTGAAATACTCACCCTAAGATCTCTGTCTCATTAGCCCTGCTTATTATTAGAAAGGTTATTACAACACTGTGCCTATATGAAAGAAGTTAGGCTCTAATTTGGACATATATGAGCCTCCAAGAAGCACCACCACATTTGGCACAGCTTGGCTGCCAGTCTCAGCAAAAACGCCAAGAAGTGGAAAGATACGAAGACCAACTCTACTGAGCCCTGCAAAAGGTCATTCAGGGTCAAATCAGGGTGGTAATATGAGGAAGCTTGCTCTGCTGGAGCCCATCCCGTGCCCATTCTGCAAGGAAAACTACAGTCTTTAGGGCCGTCATTTTCTTTCACAACCACTAAATTCAGACAAACATTTAAAAAAAAACCAATCTCAGAAAAAGTTAAACTAACAAACTCTAAATAGGGAAAGGTGTTAAATTATGTGTGGCCTCATTCTTGTGCTCTCCCTGACAAACAAAATGTGGCCAAAAGAGAATTACAAGCTATGAAGCTGTTAAACTTTCCTTGGACTCTTTATTTCAGATTCCTTATGAAGGAGTTGATAGACTGGATACGTTGGCATGCTGTATGATATAGGCCATGAGGAGAAGGGAGAAGAGGGATACTCTTCTCTCCACATGCACACACACACACAAACATATGTGTACACACATTGCCATTGAAATGAATGAGCCCATTCATAGGAAACACAAGCTCTGTTGGTTTATTAGGCTTGGAACCAAGTCACACCATCTCAACCTGCCAGAGCTAAGCTGTACATACCAGAAAAATGTCTCACCTGCAGTGCCTATCAGCCTATTTCATACTAACGTAAGCCTTACAATTTCTACTGTCCACAGACCAAACCCTGAAGGCCTTTTGCAGCCCTGAAAATGGGCAGAAGGAGATTTTCTGCTTCGTATCGCAGTCCCGGGGCTCACCACCTCCTTAGAAGGCAGGCAGTGTTTCCCACAGGAATGACTGCCAGTAGGAGGAGGGACATTCCTTGAGGTTCCCCTTTCAGAGACTTCTCAGAATCCCTCTCTCTGGGTGGGTTGGCTTCTCCTCTGCTAGCAGGAGCAAATGGCTCATCTCCCACAGGGTCTTAGCCAATCAATCATAGGTGGAGGGCAAGTTGCCTCTAGTCTGTCTTCTGGCCCTCAGTAGCTCTTCCCTCTGTGGTCTTCAGTGCTACTCAGCAGTGGAGGTGCTGGGAATAATCCTCTGTCTGCATCCAGCTCTCTGTGCACTGCAACAAGAGCCTCACAGTGTCCTGCCAAGCTGCTCAGCCTTTGAAGGCACAGCCTCAAATACCATACGTTCCATTCCAAGGCAGAATGTAACGACAGCCTTAATTAAAATTGTTAGTAATGCAAACACATGAAGTCACAATGATAACTAAACTGTCCAACAGTGTCTGAGGTGGTGCCTCACTTCCTCTGGAAGATCAGACCTGCTCCTGTCAGAAGACAGGATGGATGCTTCTCCTGGCTAACTCATAACCTGGAGATCTATTGTCTAAACACATTGAGTTTGTTTCCTGTCTCACACACCACTTTTTGCCCATCTACTGGACAGAAGCTCACTGGGACTAGCACAAAGCTGATTAAGCAAATATTGTACTGCAAACTGCTTACACTCAGGCACACCTAATTCTGTCTCGTTGCTGTCAAGTAAGTTGTGTTAGGCAAGAAAAGATCTTTAATGACTATGATCAGTTTTTTATCTGCGTCTACCAACAAAATTATCTCAGGAGAGTCAGAATAATAGTAAGTACATAGTTCATAGAGTTTTGTTTTGGACTTTTCTTTCCCCTAATCAATGTAAATAATCTATGTGTACTTTGCTCCAGCCAGTTTTTCTCTGTACCATCAATACAACACTTTCCTACACATTGATCTTTATTTCTAGCATATGCAGCAAAACTTAAGAGCCTCTTCAATACTGCTGTTCATTTAAGGTCAAAATAACTCTCCTCTTTCCTTTAGAATTTTTTTCCTCAAAGAGCTACTATCGACCTCCATGACTACTTTCACATACTTTTTAATAACAACTTAGGAATCATAGATCTTGAAACAGGATCATCATCCAGTGGTAGTAGTTCCTCTTACACTAATAATAGTGATGAGGAATATGCTGGGTTTGCCACTATCATTTTAATCTTAATTACTTTGTGTAAAGCTTCATCCTGAGTAGTCAGTTTGAAACTTTAAGTCCTTAGCTCACCTCAGAACACAGTTTATTTTTATTAACCTCATATGCTAATGTTGGACTTCACCTCTGTCAAATGCTTTAAAGAGTGTGTCTGCATCTCGAAATCTCTTCCAGGTTTAGATTCAATTTACAAATTATCCATTTGTAGTTGAAAAAAAGTCAGCTGTGAATTCTCTGGAGTGTTTGCAAGGCCATTTTCAGTAACAGCAATAAGTGGTTTGCAGTCGATTTCAGCTAATAAAATAGTAATAGCTAAGGCCTCCCATAACTAAGACATGAAGTCCTTTACAACCATGCCAAAGCCTCCTTCCCTATCTGAGCTTATTAACTCTAATTTCCTGCTAGCATCTACTATGCATAAACCACTGGTCTCTAGCTGTGACTACTCTCCTGCAAGATTACACCAAACCCCTTCTGAAAGGCACCTGTGAACAATATAATTTTGTACATACCATCCTCTCAGATTAACTCCTTTTACTTCTTAGACTTTTTATTAAGGTAAGGCAATGTCATTGTATTCTCTATTTATTTATTCAGGCAGCAGTATAAGGTACAATTGTCCTAATGTAATCCATCATTCCAAGAAGTCTCCTATTCCTTTGTCAACAGCAGTGGTTTCACTGTTACCTATATGTCTTGCTGAATAACCTTCTTGCTCAGGTGTGTTATTTATGTTACAAGAAATTTACATTTTGGTGTCATCACACTAACCCAGCAGCTCAGGTTCTGTTCCAGTATGCTCAGAGATTCTAGTCATTCTCTTTTGACATTTCAGTTTCTTTACCATTTTCCCCAGATTAAAGTATCACCTATGGTGCCTCAATTCTTTCAGTACTATCAAAACTTTTTTGTATTTCCTGTTGAAACAAATCGAGTGCTGTGCACAACCTAAATGGAAGTCTGAAGAAACAGGGTTTTTCTCAATAAGACATGGAAAACACACATAACATGCTGTGTTTTTCCAAAGACGTTCCCCAGAACCCTGCTGATACATCCAGGGTACAAAAATATCTGGTATTAGACAACTTCCCTGAAAATGATCCCCTAAAAACTACTGTGACTTTATTCTTATTTCATATTTATTCAATTCTTTTGGTCTATTTGGACACAAAACATTCTGTCCCTCTTTTCTTCTCTAGAGATGAACAAAAAATGTACCCACAGCCCATTCTCCTACGCATTTTGTGATTCTTGGGGTAATAAACTCACACAGTTCCTCTTTTAGCCTCTTCCTTAAGAGGAATGGAATTTGAATAGGAAGAGGGACTGGAGGGAGGCTGAGTCTCTCCTTTAATGTGTGTTCTGCTTAGAGACAGCTTGTTCCCTAGCTGGTGTCCTCTAATGCTTCCTCAGGTATATCATCCTCCCATCCTCTCCCCTGAGTGCATTGCCCTGATGAGAACAAAGGCTCAACATATTATTTATTCCATAATGAATGCTCTTCTCCATAAAGTTAATACAGACTGTATCTGTCCACTTTATTTACCCTCATGTTAACTTTAGTTGCTATTAGCTTACCCCATAAGCCTCCCCTGACTCTCCATTATCTGCTTCTTGTCAGGAGGATAACATTATTTCAATCAACACAGCATCATGTGCGCCAGTATCCAATTTAAAATGAATAAATGTCTTACTTGCTTTCAGGGTGATAGTTCATTCATCTTCTGATGAATTGCTCTTATGAAGAATCCCCCAGAGCAAATGGTGCTGTCATTGATCTCCTGTATGCTGTTTCTTACAAACTATTTCACAGTGATGTAATCTAGTGCATACCTTTTTCCAGTTTATGGTTTGCATTCTTTTCCATGCCATCTGCAGGCCCAGATGCTGCTCTTGTAGGACTCCAATTATAACTTCCTCAAACATCTTTCTTTGCACTATTTTTGATTCTCAATTACGTCCTCCCTCCATTCTGAACTAGGGAACTGGTTAGTTTGACAAACTTTAACTCCTTTGTCAAGAGTTAATTCTTGATGTTCCCATGATTTGTTCCAGATCTCAGTCACAATCTCCTCTGTAATCAGGGTCTTGCTCCAGTAAATCGCAAAATATTCTCTTCCGCCACAGAGACTTTGACTGTAAGAAATTTTACCTTCTTTTCTAATACATTATCCTTTTTTTAAAAAAAAACCTTATATTTCATTATTTCAGAACAAAATACTCCTGAACACTTTCACAGTTAATTCTGGCTGCCTAAGTAACCAGAAACCAAAGAAACCTGTCAGGACTTTAGTACCACCTATTGTCAGACAGCGATTTTATCTTCTAACTGTCTTTCCTTTTGTAAACAGATAGAGTATGGGGTCATTCACATCTAATGTTACCTTCCACACATCCAGAGTTTTCTCTACAGTGAAATTTTTCATTGCTTGATTCTTCCACTCAAGATACTTTCCTCCTTCTTTTTTATTCCCAACACCCCCAGGTGCTTAATTTGTGTTCAAGAAATTGACCTGGTATCTCACCCATTTCTCATCACTACGGATAGCTACACCAGCTTCATGGTTCTCAACCAGATCAATGATGATTACCTTAGCCTTTACAGGCTGGAGATCCAATCCCACACCCCATGGTTTGCCAGCACACTGGTCCACAAGTGCCACACTGACAAGGCTGATGCCTTGAAGAAGCTTCTAAGGCATAGAGGTTGCTTTGCTGCCTCAGGAGATTATAAAGCCTGAAGCCATACTAACTGTTGAACAAATTTACTTTTCAGATACTAAGGTTTCTCATAGCCACTGAATTTGTCTTCTAGCCAAAGCTCACAGAATAACTTTCTTGAATGGGGAAGCACTCCTTCTTCTTGAAGGTCAATTTTCCTGCAGTGGAAGACATTTCTTTCTTATCCCTCAGAAGAACTAGGACTAGGGCAATTCCTCTCATCATTTCCTAGATGTGCAAGCCACTTAGTACAAGCTCAGTAAATCTAACAGTTCTTGGAAGGACTGGACCCCATTACACATGCATGGTGCAGATGGTCTGCACACATCCAGTAAATTTGCTGCTCTCAAGATGCACAGAACTTAGCACATCTGGTTCAAGATCAGCAGTACAGTAATAAATAAAAAAGACAAATAAAGAGAAGCAGGCAAATACCAAAACAGATACATCGAAGTGGAAAAGTATAATTTCCCTCTGCTTGCCCTTGGCTACATCTTTATCATGTGCTCCATGGAAATCCCAGGCTTCAGTTTGCTGCTTCTGAGACTATCTCACCCATGCGCAGTATGACAGATCTCTGAACATGATGGGCAAGGCTTTAACTACACTCTAGGCCCAAGTAGGTTGTCAAACATCTGAAAATCCATTATAAATAAAGGTAGGTTTTGAATTCCGTGTGGTTAGAATTGCTAAAATACAGAAAAGCATCATCTGGAAAGCCTAACAAAACAGCTTTAAGCAAAACCAGGAGAAAGGAAAAAAAAAAAAAACCCACAAAATTACTCAAAGCTACCTCTTATCTTGCCTTTTTTTTTTGAAAGGCAAAGTTTGAACATGTTGTACATTTCAACGATATGCCAGATGATAGTGAAAGATCTTCCATATCAACATCATACAAAGGCATATATGCAAATTTGTAAAAGGTCTGAGACTGCTGCAAGAGCTGACCCACTGAGTAATGTTGCAAATTGTCTCTTTATCTCCCAACCACATAAGCAAAGCTGTCTCCATATAACTGAGAAACATGTATCATCAGCCCATGAGCTCCTGCCAAAAGGTAGGATGTACTCTCAGAGTTTGTTAAGGCACTTAAGAAGTCAAAGCTGAATCTGAAGTTAGACCATGATAATAACAACTTTGTGGAAAGATCCAATGAATTAATAACATCATAATATTTTTTCCAGGTTTTCACAACACCTGTTTTTTACTAAATTCCTTACAATCCAGTAGCAACATGCTATAAGACAGTGCAAGAATTTATAGAAAAATACTCATTTTCTGTGTCCACAATTCATATGCTTTTTGAGTAACTGCTACTACAGTTTCAGTCTTCCCACTGTGTAAATTCAGTGGGATTTACACATAAGGGCTGGTCTATTGTCTGTTTATGGAATATTCAGCTCTTGAAGGGGAACAAACTATCTAACATAGCCAAACTTTCCTCCTCCAAATTCCATGTTCTCATAATCCCTGCAGAGCTAT
>VYZX01023156.1:0-11117 GCA_013401335.1 Brachypteracias leptosomus | reverse complement strand
CATTGATCTCCCGCCGCAGTTCTCACCATGTCCAACAGGCAGAGCAAGAAATTGTACAAATTTACAGACTTGCTCTAAAAGAGTTTTATGCAGATGCATTGGAATGAGGAATATATTTTGAACATTGATGCTTATAATTACTGGAAAATCTTAAAATGGCTTTTAACAAAAATAAAAATATATACATGATTCAGCAAGCATAAAGATCACTTAAAAGAAATGCATCTGTGTTTGTTGTTTCAAAACATCAAGGAAATCATTGCTTCCAGAGAGATGTATCAAGCATTTCCTTAACCTGAACACTACACTTGAATGCAAAACTAACTCAATGGGAGGTACAGATTACTATTTTCAGTTGTCAGCACTTAAAACACTTCCAACGGTAATAACAGTAGTAATAATATTTGTGTGTCTTGTTGTTAGTGAAACGCAGGACTTGTTGTAGCGCTATTAACTGTAAGAAATTACGTATTAACTGTAAGAAAAAAAATCTAAGGACCACTTGGAATTGTACTTTAATTTCTCTACACCCTGTACAGGCTGGGAAATTATCTAGACAGAGTAAGGAGTTTAGCTCTTAAGGAAATTCACTGCTAAGCTTCTCTTAGCACTGCTAAATATAGGGCACAATTTGAATCACTAAATTCTCTGTCCTTTCTGCCAGGCACACACCTGCCCTGGAGCCTTTTTTCTGCCTATGCTGTGTGTTGAAATGGAAAGATATTTGCACGCTNAAAGCAAAATCATGTTTTTCATGGCTCAGAAGCCTGGGAGCCCTCCCTGAGGAGCACTGTACATGTGGCCGTAGATGTCTCTCCACACCTGAAGGGCTTGACACACTGTGCTCATTGAGTAAAAACAAAAGACAAAAGATACTAAAATTGGAGCACTGCCAATGTTGAATAAAGTCCGGCAGAAGCATCTTTCACCATGATCTGGTGACTTGCCCTGCACATTGGAGGAGGCCAATGTCCCTTCCTTATCTTCTCTACTTTTGTCAATTTGTGCACAATCATGAAATTGTGCACCTTGGTTTAGTGGCAGGCTGTAGTCATGTTTTGACATATGGCCCTCTGTCCTAGAGAAAATATTTCTGCAAGTTTAGCATAATGAGGAAGGACTCATCTTTTTTGTGGATATCCTGGAGACTGTTCCAGTGCTTTACAACCCTTTCAGTGAAAAATTTTTTGCTAATATCCAACCTAAACCTCTCCTGGCACAACTTGAGGCCATTTCCTCTTGTTCTTAGTAGCTGATACTTTAGAAAACACAGCAACACCCACCTCATTACAAACTCCTTTCAGGTAGTTGTAGAGAGTAATAAGGTCTCCCCTGAGTCTCCTTTTCTCCAGGCTAAACAACCTCAGTTCCCTCAGCCACTCCTCATAAGACTTGTTCTCTAGACCAGCTTTGTTGCCCCTCTCTGGAGATGCTCCAGCACCCCAATGTCCTCCAGCACCCAAAACTGAAGATAGTATTTGAAGCGTGGCCTCACCAATGCCAAGTACAGGGGGATGATCACTTACCCAGTTCTGCAGACCCCACTATTTCTGGTACAGGCCAGGATGCTGTTGGTCTTCTTGGCCACCTGGGCACACTGCTGGCTCATATTCAGGTGGTTGTCAACTACATCCCCAGGTCCTTTTCTGATGGACATCTTTCCAGTCATTCTTCCCCAAGCCTGTAGTGTTGCATGGAGTTATTGTGACCCAGTTGCAGGACATGACACTTGGCCTTATCGAACCTCATACCATTGGCCTCAGCCCATTGATCCAGACTTTCCAGATCTCTCTGTAGAGCCTCCCTACCTTCAAGCAGATCAAGCCTAAGTTGGTGTCATCTGTAAACTTACTGAGGATGCACTTGATTCCCTTGTTCAGATCACTGATAAAGATATTAAACAGAACTGGCCCAAATACTTAGCCCTGGAGAACACCACTTGTGACTGCCCAACAACTGGATTTAACTCCATTCACAACATTTTGGGCTCTGCCATTTAGTCAGTTTTTTATCCAGTTAAGCATATGCTGATCCAGGCCACAAGCAGCCAGTTTCTCCAGGAGAATGCTGTGGAAAATGGTGTCAAAAGCTTTACTAAATTTCAGAAAAACAACATCCACTGCCTTTTTCTCATCCACTAAGAGGATTACCTTGTCATAGAAGGAGATCAGGTTAGTGAAGGAGGATCTACCTTTCATAAACCCATGCTGACTGGGTCTGATTGCCTGGTTGTCCTGTATGTATCTCATGATGGCACCTGAGATGATCTGCTCCATAACCTTACCCAACACCAAGGTCAAACCGACAGGCCAGTAGTTCCCCGGATACTCCTTCAAGCCCTTCTTGTAGATGGGTGTCATACTTGCTAACCTTCAGTCAACTGAAGCATCCTCAGTTAGCCAGGACTACTGATAAATGACGGAAAGTGGTTTGGTGAGTACTTCCACTAGGTCCCTCAGTACATTTAGGTAGATCCTATCTGGGTCCATAGACTCGTGTGTCTAAGTGGTGTAGCAGGTCACTATTTCCCCTTAGATTACAGAGGCTTTAACCCAGTAGTACAGGCATGCTTGAAGTTTTCTGTCCAAAAAGGAGATGAAAACTTATTTTGTTGTCATTCTGAAGCATGAAAATAATTGCTCCACAGAAAAATTCTCTTTTTGAGGAACATTAGAAGATACTCAAGAATATCTAGAAGTGGCCTGTAGAGTATCTGTTGACTAGAGATGGAGGAACAGAAAGATCCAGTGTGAATTTTAGAGATATGATTCCCCCTTCATGNGGTCTCACCAGGGCAGAGTAGAGGGGGAGGAGAACCTCTCTCGACCTACTAACCACACCCTTTCTAATACACCCCAGGCTGCCATTGGCCTTCTTGGCCACAAGGGCACATTTCTGGCTCATGGTCATCCTGCTGTCCACCAGAACCCCCAGGTCTCTCTCTCCTACGCTGCTCTCCAACAGCTCAGTCCCCAACATATACTGGTACCTAGGGTTGTTCTTGCCCAGATGCAAGACTCTACACTTGCCCTTGTTATACTTCATTAAATTTCTTCCTGCCCAACTCTCCAGCCTGTCCAGGTCTCGCTGGATGGCAGCACAGCCTTCTGGTGTGTCAGCCACTCCTCCCAGCTTTGTGTCATCAGCAAACTTGCTGACAGTGCACTCTAATCTAAATATTGGTTTTGCCATCACTGGCACAAGACCAGGGGTTTGGTGGGCAGCTGGCAGCATGGGCTCTCGGGCCGTGTCTGGCCCTGCCTCAGTGGGAGCTGGTTTTAGCTGCGGCAGCAATTGCCTGGTGTCCACGTGCTGTGGCCTCCCCCTGCATTGGTTTCACTCTGAGAGTGCCTGGGGCAGGGGACTGGCATCCCTATGTAGTCACTGCTGGAAAAAAATCCCAGCAGCCCTGGGATAACAGCACTGGGGGAGGGCAGCGTGCGGCTCTCAAACTTTGTGCAGGAAGGAGGAAGGAGGCAGGCTGTCATAGGAATAGTTCTGAAAATAGCCCAGAGTAGACCCCAAGACTGAGGAGAGAAGGACCTCCCCATCATGGACATTGCACTGCACCCAGCTGAGACATGAGGATGCTGATGACTTGTTCGGACTCCCACCATTCATCTTGAAGAAGACTCAAGTCTTTATTTTTGACATCCAGAGGGACGTCAGAGGGAACACAAAACCAAAAAGAGGTAGGTATCAGTAAGTTTTCTTGTATGACAATTTTAACTGCATTATTAATGAGTCTTTTTTATATTAACTATATAATTTTTACAAGTAGACTGTTAAAACATTAACAGGACTAACAGTGAATTCTTGGTTCCACATACATGCCTATACCAAGATGTTGATTGCAACAATGTGCTCTATTTCCCTAAACTCTCTCCCAGCATTCCACAGCTTATGACTCAGGGACCACCTGAGCTGGATGTGATGATTTGGTACTACGTAACTTCCAGTTAATTAATTTTCTTCCCCCTAGAATTGTGTAGTTGACCCTTAACTCACAGAAACTTCCAACATTTGCACCATCTGTCAGAAAGGTGTTTGGAAGCTGAGCTACATGGTGTATGAGAAATTCCCTCCACATGTTTGTTAAGAACTCGCCACCAGCTCACTTTGATGCCCCCCTAGGTGGCAAGTAGTAACCACTACCCTACTAGTGATTCTTTCTTTGTCTGCCACCAGCTGGCCTCCTTTCTCCTATCTCCAGGGGCTTTTGATTTATGCCACATCTCTACCATACAGGCCTCTTAGGACCTTTGCTGGTTCCTCACACCTGGCACCGCCCTCTTGGCTTCCCTTCCCACCCTTTCCCAGAAGAAGCAGGAGGGTTTGTCTTGCAGATATCTGCACCTCCTGCAGCTGGTCTATTATTAAAAAGCTGCCTTGCAAAAATGACTGGCACATCTGGGGTCACTGTTCCTATTTTTAGCTGGGAGCTCAAGGCTTGAGATGTCATGGAAAATGACCTACCCAAGAAAATCAGCATCTCTAGATTGGTATAGTAAAGTGGGAATAATTCCTGCTTTCAGAGAACCTGTTTGGATGACAGAAGCCTTGGAGTTTCTGGATACATGAAATACCAAACACATAAAATCTGCTTAAAATTTGCCATTTTCCAAGATGAAATGCTCAATTTAATAAATCAATTACAGGGCATTTTTGAGAAACTTTAAATACAGAAAAAGGCGCAAATCATATAATGTTATGTCTTGTCAAAGTTGGATTCTAAACCCCAGCAAAGCAAAAGCAGGGACTTAAATCCAAATTTCCTGAGCCAGTGTACTGACCATAGAACTGCTGAGGAGAAGTGAGTGGAAGTGAAGAAGGGCAGCCACCGATGCCCGGAGCAGAGAACCAGCCACTAATGCACTCAGGCAGAGTCTGTTGACAGGGTGCCTCTGGCAAAATAGGTGGCCAAGTACCTGTCTAATGGCTGCTAACGGGGCTTATGCATGAATAGGTTTCCAGAGGCTCTGCTCTGTCAAGATTGAGATACTTCTAAGTTTGCTCACAAGCAGAAGTGCATGGGTAATATGAATTATAAAAAAAAAAGGTAACTTTGAGGGAGTTAGGCATGAGCTCTTGAGGACTGCAATATTGGTCTTAGACACTTAAATCATGTCCAAGTAGTTATGTGGGTCTGCTTGTAAACATCTTTTTCCAGCTTTCTAGAGTGTTAGAAGAAAGGATAAATCATACTTCTGTGTAATAATGAGGACTAATTATGTATTTCTTATAGAAGTGAAGGAAGAAGAGCCATTTTTTAAAGATATCAGGAAGTGCATTGTGCCAATTAGATTTAGCAGTACCATTAGGAAATAAAATTGTATTATTCAATTATCAGTCACATTTATAGCCATTAGTTCCCCTGGAAACCTGTCAAAGCTTTAGAATACAGCTGTCACGGCAAAAAATGCAGAAAAGGAATACTTTAAAAACAATTTGCAATTGACCTTTAAATGTTATTTTCATCAATGAAACTAACAATGTGGAAGATTTCTCAGAATAAATATCATATGCCTGACTAAAATTATATAGTATTCTACTTGTGTTTTGCTTGATATACCTACAAATACATATTTACTTGATATGCATACATAGGTACATAGACTATATATTATACATTACACATTAGGTATTTCTTTTATCAGCAGTAGGTTTCTATAAATTTATTTTGGACAAAATTAGGACATAAATGATAGACTCTGGGGAATTCATGTCTCTTGCTCCATGTCTAATAATGATCTTAGCAAGAGTGAAGATGAAATTTCTCCCCTAGATGTTTAGTAGTACACAAATAGCTGAACTATGGATTTTGTTTTGTTGGTTTGCTGCCCTCCTCTGATGCACCAAGGGCTGGCCACTGCCAGAGGCAGAATTTCAGACTTGAATTGAAATATATTTCATAGAATCTTGCAGTTGCTTGATTCCTATGCAGCAAAAACACAGTAATGGGAGATTGAATAAATAATTTAATCTGAGGTTTATTATGCTCAAATAAATGAGTTTCATGCATTGAGGAAAAGTCGGCTCCCAAGTGAATTACCTAAGGATGTACACAGGACACACATAACACAAATATGTTTTTATACAAGACAAATGTAATTCACAACTTTTATTCTACTTCACCAGGCCAATGAGAGGCTAGATATTTTGGAGGTATTGACTGCAAATTAATACTCTTTTGTACAAGATTTTAAAGACTACTATAACATTACAGTGGGAAAAATTCAATGTGTTGCTATTTTTTAATCCTAAGGAGTTTCAGTATTGCAAAGAAATATGTACTGTCCTTAGATCTGTTCTTGTTTTCCTACTTTTACTCAGGACATCTCCTTTCCACACCTGTCTTGTTTCTGTGCACGATATTAAAAAAATCCATACACATAACTTTTCTAATTATATCTTTACAGCAACACTAAGAAGAAAGGTTTGTTGATTAGTACTTCAGGATAATAATCTGCTTTCCCTGCTAGAGCCTTTATTCAGGTTTGGGTTCAAAATGCAACCATGACTTGTCATTCAAACAAACAAAGCTTATAACACTCTCTCTCAAATATAGAACAGTGATTGCATTTTTTATAGCACCATCATTTGCTATTGATGATTCCCAGGAAACATCAGTCTAATAGACAGAGAGGCAGTCTTCTAACCTCTGTGTGTATGTGGCTTCCACATATTTAAATACATGCTACAAGGGGAACACACTGTGGAGAAGGCCACAATGAACACAGGTTCTTCAACTCTAAATGTGACAAAGAGTATCTTACAGTTCATGTTTCAAAAACATCCAGTAAAACATAATAAAAAAAGAGTAAGGATAATAAAAGCGTAGGCACATGATGTTACCAATTCAATGATGTTCATTCCTTTTATTAGTAGAATTCCCACAGATGCCTGAGGAAGCACATTTGCCTTTGTTAAAAAAATCCATTCTAGAAACTGTTCTGACATCCATCATTAAAGCATTTTATGTGAGTAGTCTTTCTTACTGTATTATTAAACCATTCATTAACATGATAGATAAAACTCCATTCCACTGAGAATCTGCCACAGCATTACAGAAATGTACTGTGCTTGGCAATGATGAAATATGCCATGACAGGAAAATAATAATGCAATGTAACTTAACATTAGGCTTTTCAAATTGTGGAATATTGCTATTGTGTTACTTAGAATATATACCAAAGTAAATTTCGTCTTACAATAAATAAATAAATAAATAACAAATTCCATTTGTACCAGAAATTAATTTTGGCAGTACAGTCTATGAAATGATTGCTAAAACATGACAGAAAACAAAGATGGAAAACTCTTAGTATAGCACTCACTGCACTGACTCCATGTTATTTTAAGTTCCTGACACAGTTATTAAATGTGCCTGGACAGCCTGAACTGTATCTCTGTTACTGGGCAAATAACAAATGATTGTACTTAAAACACCTGAAACTGCACAGGGTTCAGTGAGCAATGTATTTAGGCATGAAGGAGGACATCACCAGCCTCTTCCTTCTTCAATAAACTACAGGAAAAACTATATTTTCAAAACTAGGCTTTACAGGTAATTTCTCATACTATTACTGCAATGTTTAAGCACCTCCTCACAGCCTTCATAATCTCTTGGAGTCTCCCTGTGAGATAGAAAAACACACCTTGGAAACTGAGATAAAACAGACTCACACTCAGATAACCACTGAGTCTGGCAGGACCTCTGATGATTGTCTAGTCCAAACCCCCTGTTCAAAATTGAGTCCCTTAGAGCAGGTTTCTCAGGGTCATGTCCAGTCAGCTTTTGATATCTCCATGGATGGAGACTCCACAACATCTCTGGACTAAGCAGAATCTCTATCTTTATTGGATGCAGGGGGAAATATAGTGACCAAGGATGTGGAAAAGACTGAGGTACTGACTGCTGCCTTTGCCTCAGTCTTTAATAAGACCGGTTGTTCTCTGAGTCCCCAGCCCCCTGAAGTAGTGAGGCCTGGGCTGTGGGCCCCAAGTTGCAGTTGAGCTATGGATGAGTCCCAACGCAGCAGTGTGTTTTGTTCTCCAGGCGGTTTCAGGCTCCAGAGACAGAACCTGGCCCACCTGTGTGAGGCCCCATCTTCCCTCAGGTGATCACAGTTGGGGTGTTGGGTGAGGCTAGAGCTGTATCAACCAGGAACTGACCAGTTTGTGGGAAGCAGCTAGGAACTGATTAGTTTGAAAAGAGTTCCTGTGGAAGAGAGTTCCTGTTGGGGGCAGTTTGCTGAGCTCTCTCTCACTGGTGTGTTCCCTCTTGGCTGATCTGAGATGGAGAAGAGCAAGTGGAAGAATAAAAGATGAAGTTATGCTGAGGGGATGTTGCTGGGTCTGGTGTTGGCCTGAGGAAGAAGAGAGCTAGCAGCATATCCCCTGAGCTGGACCACAGGGATGGGAAACAGTATTGGGGTGTTTTCTGTTTAATGTCTTTATCACTGATCTGGATGAGGGGATCAAGTGCACCCTCAGTAAGTTTACAAACAACATCAAGTTAGGTGAGAGTGTAGATCTGCTTGAAGGTAGGGAGGCTTTACAGAGGGATTTTAAAATTTAAACAACCCACAGTGTTTATTTAAATAGATTTTTATCTGAATTGCAAAATCCTTAGGAGTACCTCTTGCATTTTAATTGAAAACACTGAAACTAAAATCCACATATAACAGGCATCAGATTTATCACCATTTGAGGGACAATTCTTGCCATAATTATCAGAGGACTGATGAGATAATCACCAAACAGATTCAAAAGGGAAAGCTGAAGTGCATATATTAGACTGCATAGAATTGTAGAGAACAATGCATTATCTTTTGTGTTTTCATTTGTGTACTGATGCTAAGTTTACCAAGTATCATTATAGTCATTTTTCTATTTACAGAATGTAGGATATGTACAGTAGTAAAAACCTCTTATCACTGTATCAGAATTTTGTTTCTGGTAAGACTGTAACTCTATTTAATGTCCTTAAGTTAGCATTGTGTGTTTAATATGCTGCTTTCCCCAGCTTAAAAAGATCTTCAGGTCAACTTATTAAAAACTTGAAACTCTACACCTGAAATGAGCACAGATGTAACACCAATACATTATCATGATCTACATATCCTATTATCATTCTGAAAATATCTGCAAAAATAAAGATACTTATATGCTTATATTTTACTTGAATTTCCTGAAGTTGTCTAGAATAATGATGAATAAACCATAAACCACTACTAATTAAAATTTTAAATTTGCATTAAATTGATGGGGAATTATCTCTGTTATACCAAAATTGCCTTTGAATGTAAAAGCCTTGTCACTCAGCTCAACAGTAGAAAAGTAGCAACTGGTATGGTTCCTGTAGTAGAACTGTTAGTCTTAAATCTCAGAGGAAAAACTACTATGGTCTCTTTTCTTCTTTATTTTCAGCTAGAGGGATTTTTTTTTTTGTGCAGTGAGGGCCTGAAAGTTTGATAAAACTGCCTCTGAGTACAAAGAAGTTTCACTCACATTTGTAAAAAAGCAATAAAAATGAACTCAGTGTCAGATAGCTTTGACTTCTCATAGACTTAGTCCTGAGACCTAACCAGCAGTTATCTGAACACAGTTGCCTAATCCACACTGCTGAGACCATGACTAGACTTTGTGCTCTATCTAAATATAGTTTAGAAATCTAGCAGAGGGCATTTAAACTGCAAAGCTGCTAAATCTTACAATAGGAGTAGAATGAAAAATGTATCAGCTGATGATCAATCAACCAATTGCTAAACAATTTAAAGTCCAGATCTCACTACTGGAGGAATAATAGTTTCAAAAATACCCTTCACAAAGACAGTCATGTCACTGAACAACTCACATTTGCAGAAACTCAGTCCAGAGTTGCTATAGAGAACTATATGGGTGCTGTTCCACATTCTGTGGATCCCAGTGGGCTTACTCCTGGTGGAACTCTGGGTGGTGGCAGCATCAGGATTCCAGCAGAGCTGAGTTTTTGCAGAATTTCTCCATGAAGCTGCAAATCTGTTGGGTTGTTTAAATCTGAGAGAACTTTAAGCACAGCTGCATTTCATCATGGGAGGAAAGGTCTCAGACCATGCCTAGGACCTTACTTCCAAATCTGTTGGTCAAGCATTAGTAGCTTTTGCTCCTGTGAAGAACAGTAGAGAGTACCTTTACAAACAAAGTAAACTGTACATCGCACTGGAAATAAGCTCCCAAAACCAGAAATCTCATTTCCTTGCAGCACAGTTTTGTGCTGGTTTGAGCTAGAACAGAACTAATTCTGCTCAGTGATTTTGCTTTTCAGTTAAGTCTCTTCTAAGTAACTGCAATTTCTGAAGTTATGGACATATTTTCACAGGCAGTGTCTTCTTCTAGCAGTGATAATGCTTGATGGTTAGAGTTACTACCAAGGATTGGTGTGTGCAGACCAAGGTCACTGCTAAATCTTGTGTACCCTATTGGGGGTGCAGAAAGTAAAAGGCCACACCTATGAGGAGGAGCAGACAGGACAAGTGACCCTAAACTGATCAATGAGGTATTCCATCCCATATACTTCATATTCAGCATAAAGCTGAGGGATCACAAGGGTCAAGCTCTCTTCTTCAATGGCCAACATTCAAGGAGGACTCTATCCATTCCACCATCAATCCTGATCCGTGCATTCCTGAATCCGGTTCCAGAATCCACCTCCTGAACCCAGTTCCCCTCTGCCACTGAGCCCAGTCTGGGACTTCCCCAGTGCCTGTTCCACAGCATCAGTGGTGACAGTGATGTAATTGCCATCACAGGGGTTGGGTTGAATATTGGTTTTGTATATCTTTCATTTTATTATTATTTTCATTAAACCTGTTTTAGTTTTCCTATCCATAAGCATGTCTCCCTTATTCCCTTTTTCTTCCCCTTTGGGAAGGGAGAGGGGTTAATAGAGAGCATCTGTAATTTGTCTAGTGGCTGGCCCACCCCTAACCCTTAACAAGTCCACAGACTTTAGTTCAAACACTAAAGTTACTAACACTTTTGCTACTTCACAAAGTTGCCAGTGCCCCCAAGTTTTGCCAATTATCCTGTACAACAGCCACTAATAGCAGAATGCAGATGGAGACTTTATTATC
>VYZX01023155.1:0-11299 GCA_013401335.1 Brachypteracias leptosomus | reverse complement strand
AAAAAGCCAGAGTAGATAGGAATTTCTCTACTAAATATTATCCAGCTATGTCTGAATCTAGTTTTTGAAAACAGTGAAGGGACTCCACGAGCTGCACAGTATAAGACACATCAGAAATATCTTCCTGATGGTAGTGGATGGTGTCCAGAACCTATTTTTCCAATGAGAAAAAAAAAGACTAATGCAAAACCCAAAAATTTATTCCCAATGCCTGGGAAATATAAAAGTATGACAAGTTTTAGTTGTGGAAAACAGTCCACCTGAGTAAGGATTACATAATTCAATTGAAAACAAGAACAAACAGAGGAGTTTTGAGCAAGCATAGGTGAATACAAATAAAAAGGAGTACAGAAGAAAGAAACGTGAAAAGTAATAATGTATGTATAGGGCTGTACAGAAGACATAGCTCTATGTACTTAATAGACCTATACAGGAAGACATAGCCTAACGAAGTCAAGCAGAAACAAGGCAAAGAGCATAGAATGAAGTAGGATAGGCATGTGCTTAAAGATTTGAAATAATTTGCCTGTAATAGCACAGAAATAGTTAAAACTAACAAAATTATAGTGTTGGTGAAATATTTGCTAAAATACGTGTTTTAATAAAGTTGGTTGAAGGAAAGCAAAAAAATTTTTGGACAGCATATGGAGTGAGGCCAAAAGATCGTGCTACTCAAGATGAGAACCAATTTTGACTGGCTTGACCCATACCTGGCTGAAATAATCAGGAGGGTTTTGATTAATTCTAATGAGTTTTCAATATGGTTTAATAAGCAGATAAAAATTTGAATGACACAAAACCAGAGAAGATGTCTAACACAAAATAGAGAAACTAAATCCAAAGAACCTTAGGAAAAATAGGAACAGAAAAATGTCTTGTGCAACAGTCTGCATGGGAAATAAAGGAAGAAACAATTCTTTCAATAGTTACCTAAGCTCTAGTTCAAGCACACTTTAGTCATTACAATCTTTTTTGAGTTTGCAGATTTCCAAGGTAGCATATAAGACTGATAGAAATGAATGACATGAATTTCTCTGTAATCTGCTCCACAGAAACATCAATATTAAATTTTGTTTAAACCACATGCAATAAAGTTGTGGAAACTAATCAACTGTGAGGAGAAGGTTGTAAGATTTTACTGAGGTGCCAGGATATAGCTTTGATTAATAGGATATTAAATAACACTCAGTGATTTGACTGGTCATGAATTAATCTCTTTTCTTCCTGTTGATAGATCTCATACCTCACTTATCACTGTGTCAGATGTTTGATATAAGGTATTAAATCATTTGGAACATTTTTTAGATTACTCATTTATAAACCTTGTGACTGTTTTATCTCATATCATTTGCTTGATGACAGCCCATTGCATTAAAAAGTCTAGAGGAATCTAATGACTCAGTTATGAAAATTTTTCAGTTAGCAGTAATTAGCATGAACACCTGGTTGTAAGTAAAAGACAGAAAAACTGTTTCTTAGAGAAATACCCTCATTAAGAATAGAAGAAATACCAGGTTTTGCTGCCGGCAAAAAAAAAAATAATTTAGAAGTAAAAATCCAGAGAGACCACTGGAAAAGGTGGAAAGACACATTGGAGGACAGATGATATTTTATCCTGTAGTGCTTTATTATGACAAACCGTGAACAAAAATAATAAAATAAAAAAAAAATGCGTCCATGGAAATGTCCAGAATGTGCCAGAGTGGATACATTCCCATTCAAGAACAAGTCCAAAATACAATTATTTCCTGGAGGAGCAGAGTAAAAAGTGCAGTGAACCTGTTATTTTTCAAATAAAGTGTACATTCATATTAGGTTATGTGAGTGAGTGGATACACTAATTTTCAAGGGAGTAGGAAATTTTTAAGGTCCACAGAATTTAAATTCGGTTTGGGGATAGTTTTATTAAGCACAGATTAGAAATGTAGCCTCTAAACTTGCATTTTCATTGACTTAAACTGACCAGCTTTATCCTGATAGATAAATATTGAAATCAGTTAGGCCTGAAAATATTACATATAATGAACTGAAGGATCGTGGCTTTTCTGCTCCAAGATAAAAAGCAGGAGAGGGGAAAGAGAGGAGAAGTATGATAGATCCTCATTACTTATACTGCACTGCAGGATCTGCAACAGGATCCATAAGGGATCTAGTATTGTTCCCAGAAAAAGAAATGAGATACCAGGAGACCCACATTCATCCATTTTCCTTCTAGGCCCAG
Source organism: Brachypteracias leptosomus (assembly GCA_013401335.1). Taxonomy (NCBI): domain Eukaryota; kingdom Metazoa; phylum Chordata; class Aves; order Coraciiformes; family Brachypteraciidae; genus Brachypteracias; species Brachypteracias leptosomus. Next base: position 9,078 of record VYZX01023155.1, on the reverse strand, counting down.
GACCAAAATGTCATGGTAATAATTGTCAGTAAAGAGAATGAAACATGTAGAACACAATTAAATAGGAAAAGTAAAATAATTTTTGAAAATCCATAATAACAATGACTAATGCAATTGACATCTGGCACCACTTTACATTTGTATAGAGTAATTGAGCTGACTAATTGAACTTGTGATTCTTAATTTTCATGACAAGGCTTAGTATCAAAATTTTAAGCAAAGGAGATTTTCTGAAAATATAAAAATACCTAGAATTTATATTCTAATTTCCAGGAAGTGCTAAAGTGACTTATGACCTTGAAATCTTAGAAGTCCCAAAACATATAATTTAACTATATAGACAACAAAGTTGTTGATTTTATCTCATTTCATCATGCAAACTCACAGACTTTATTTCAGTTTTTTTCTCCTTCTTGCTGTCATGGGGCTGATTTTACTTTGTGCAAGTAAAGCCAAAGAGAGGATCTAGGCCTGACAAAATATTATCTTAGAGCATAGTGTCCAAATTTAATTTCCTTATGTAGTATCAACATAGAACTATGTCGTACTATTTTAGAGACAGGCTCTGATCTTGAGCTTTCGATGTCCAGCTGGTTTACATCTCCTCTAGAGAAAAGGTGGTAATCCACCTTGGTGTGTGTCATTTTGAAATAATTTGAGTCACACACCACTATTATGATAATCAGAATCTAAATTAAATGTTTAAAATGTTAGGCTAGAAAAGGAGAAAGTAGTTTAATAGGGTATTACATACATGAAATTAAGTAAAGCTGAAGGGAAAGTCTACTGCAAACATCACTGTCAAATTTCAGCAAATAGTGACTGACCCCATTCTGAGAAACCCACAGCTACTAAATACACAGATGTCTTCCTGGAGTATCTTTCATATGCACAGCTTCCTCTCTGTTAAGATAACTATGCCAGTCTAGTACCTTTTGCAATAAAACATTTATTTCTGTACAAGTAATGCTAAAAATACATCTACTCATTACCTGAGGCTCTTTAGCATACAGCCATAGGTATAAAATCACCCAGTAGCACTTAGACGATAAATTCAAGGAGAAACTCCATTCACCAACCACTCACTGTTCACTGCCCCCCTTAGACAATGAAAAACTTACTCTCATCCATTTTCAAACTCACAAACACATGTTTTGCACTATCCCCAGAAGAATCCTTTAATAGTATGTGGGAAAAAATAAGGGTTCAAATATTTTGAACTTCAGGGAGAGGTGGTGTAGCTTGATTGTTTGTACTCTATGCAGCTATGGCAGTATGACAACAGGAGAAAGACTACTCCTTAGCCAGATCATATGCTTTATGGGTCATAACAAAAACAGCTGTTGACAAAAGGATATCCAGCTTAGATACTGAAACATCGTGTTACGTGGTCACATAGGAATGCTTAATTCAAGCTCAAGACACTGCTTTGCAGAACACCATAAAGCTAAGAATGCTTTAAAACTATATCTCCATGTTGAGTTTTTCTAATCTTTCAATAAGGAAGTAATAGATAATATGGCAAAGTTTTCTGACAGGCTGTAATTTCCAGTTAGAAGCTCCAAAAGCTAGTAAAGTGTATTGCAATATACCTTCATTAAAAGTAGCAAAAGGAAAGACCTGTCTTCAGTTTGAATTCTATAAAAACTGATGAGGAAGACTTGTTCAGTCAAATGATTGATATTCTGCCTGTCATTTTCCATGTGCTTCCCCAGACCATCCTGATCTTACCAGTTTTATAAAGGTCAAGCTGAACTCATTTTTCTCCCACTTCTTGAACCATCAATGGGAGATTATATTGATCTTTGCCCCAGCAATCCCTATTATGAGGAGATGACAAGGTAAGCTGGTACAGCTTCACACAACACTAAACAAAAGGCTCCTACTCTCCCAAGTCTTCCATCTGATATGTGCTTACAAGGTGTAAAATTGCAGACAAATTTCTTCTGCATGACATCCATGCTAGCATTTAACAGAGAGAATGTGGCTGGAAATAATAGATATGGGATGGCTGTCAGGCCATATCCCAAAGAGTACAAGGTCTTAACAAAGTTACAAGTAGTAAGAGCTTTTGATGTAAGGTTGTGACATACACACCCCATATCTATGCATAAATGAGTGTAGCATGGCTCCATAACAGCACAATTTAGTAAGGAATATACGATCTCCCTTTTGAGGCTTGTGGCAAATCCTTAACTGAAGTTTATAGAGTCTGTTTTAAATTAATTATCTATGTATTTATACGTAACTCCAAGCTTAAAAGATGGTTTACATTAAAGTATTACAAAGAAAAGCAATTAATTTAAAAATAGTTGTACAGAGTGCATAATTACCACTCCAGCTGCTCAGAGATGGGATTCGACAGAGTCAACATCACCTTAGTGTAGTCCTCAAATCCCATTTAAACCCTCAGGGACATAGTATCCACTGTAAAGACACTTATGGGCCAACTTTCCCTGCCAAGCCTCACCTGGGTCTCCTGCAACTCTGCCCATGGCCCCATTTCAGCCCATCTGGGGCCATCATTCCCTGCCCCATGATGCCGGAGGAGTGCTGGTATTCTTGTCGTCTACTCTTCAACAAACCTTGGGCCCGATTTCTCCCCTTACTGTGTCTGCTGTGGAATCATGTCACTGGCACCCTTTTCTAACCATCATGGTTAGTTTCTTATTGGAGAGGGCTTCAATAACCTGTGCTGGGCCACCCTTGGCTCCTGGCTTATCCTCCCTTATTGAGCAGCCCAACACTCATTGCTCCTTGGCACACTAATACAGGTCCTTTGACGAAGGAAAATAGACGTTCAGGCATTTGAATCCAAGTTGCCTTTGTGGGAACTTAATAAAAATCTGTTGAGTTCAGCACTGGGTATACATAGAGCAAATTTCAGACAGCTCTTTAGTCTCTTGTAGGATTTTTAATCTCATTTTTATCTTCTGGGGTCATTTTCACACCCAATTCTTTGGTTAGAAAGGGAAGTAGGAAAATTTGGTACTTTGAATACTTTTCTTATGATTCATCAATGAATTTATGCTTTAGGAAACTGTTTTATTTTAAATATACTCCTTCCTCCACCCAAGATGTGTTCTTTGCACAACAATTCACAATAAAAACATTATAAACTGTAAAAACACTGATCTGACAAGGTAGTTTATTGCTATTGGTATGTGATTGCTGAAGTAACAGGAAATATTTGTTGCAAATGTTTCTGCTATAGTTGTGAGAAACCTTGTGGGATAGTTTTCTTAAATGGGGTTAAACTGCACCATAACCAAGATGAACTGCTACTTCATAAATAGTCTTAGATGTAAAAAGTGTTGCTTGATAAAAGGTCCAAATGTATGCCAGAAAAACAATGAGAGGAAAAAGAATGACATTACTGCAAATAGCTTCCAGCAGCTGCTGAACAATGAGCACCCTGAAGCCCCATTTTTCAGCAAGTCCTCAGTCTGCATATCTTGTAGGTTTAGAAGGAGGAGAGACTTGGAAGAGAAGTTTGAATGAGACTTCCCTTCAGCCAAGAATAACACAGAGAACATACAACAGTGTTATTGGATTCTGTATACGTAAGCACCAAGAGATTTCTTTCCACTGTGCTGAATGAATGGAAGAAGGAATTTCTGCTCATTTTGAAGAGCTACGATGAGAGCTCATAAAAAAAAGCTCAACTGCCTTCTATACCATTACACTCACTGAAATGAACAGGTGACATTCCCGCTTTGAGGAGGGAATATCTTTCCACTGTTGTGTTACCTTTGGGTAAGTGGTAGGGCTCATTGAGGAGTTTAGAGGCAAGTGTCCAAGCACTGCCAGAGAGGATTCTGTGTTTCAGGGGTTGGTGCATCTCTCTACAAGGGCCATAGAGCTTCACACTCTTTATAGCTTTTCTTCTTAATGGCTAGAATATACTGCATTCAGATAAAGCCTCACATATTTTATCAAAAACATTTAATTTCAACAACCTCTTTTTTGTGTGTGTGTGTTTGTCTAGCTGACTCCTTTTACTCCAAACTCTCTGTATTCTTGAAAAAATTTAGTTTAGCTTCAAATTTAACATCAAGTAGTTAAAGAGCAATAGACTGTTGTGTTTGGCAGGGTGACAATGGTGAAGGGAGAGATCATCTAAATGTCCTGTATGCTTTTCATCTCTAAGTGCTGAGATTCAGGAACCAAAACCTTGGTTTTATTATGCAGGAATGAGAACAAGTAAACAGGATAGAAGGGGAAAAGTAAAGTGGAGAACTGTGAAAAAGCTTGTTGGCATTACTGTGAATGATATTACAGTTTTGTGACCCAGTCATGTTTGTTATTAATAAAGTATAGTTTTAAATAAGTATTTCAGATATAAACACATCTGTTACATTAAAAATGGATACCAGCTTTGACTTCTAGTTCACTCCATGAGACATTTTCTTAAACTTTAGGGAAAATATATTATGCCTACTCTTTCCTATACAAAGGTGAAGTTCACAATGAGCAAATTAATGCCATCTGTTTATAGTGTATTGTACTTTGTATTGCTAGCAGTTAGTTTATGCTCACAACAGAATATTAAGTACTGATAGAACTGTGGACTTGACAGCTGTACCTATTAGTGGTTATACTTTTTAATATACTTGAATTTGCTATAGATTATTAGGAAATGTTCTGTCACCTGCAAGCCATGGAATTTGAAATGGTTACCATTTGAATCTTTATGGCCTATTAACATAGTATAATAGACTAAAATGTGGCTACTATGAGATTTTCTCTAGCTGTGAAGGTACCAGGTTTGATATTCCCTTCTTTTGTTCCTTTGTTCACTATTTTGGTACACTAATATGGATGAGACATGTTTGCTGAAGCGTGATGTCAAGAGAACAAAATAATTCATTTATCAATGCATCTCAGAAGTAAACCCCTACATTTCCTGTTTGAGCCAGTGCAGATTAAAAATTTATTCCATTCATAAGGCAACTAAATATTTTGCAGGGGATATGATTGTGTAATTTGGTTGATAACAGTCTTTCTGCTTCTGTAGTGGGAACTGATAGAGAGATTTTAAAGGTTTCCCTGATGAAAATCAACTATGAACTTATTGTTAGGACCAAAATCAATCATATGCTTTACCAGAGCCAAAATATCCATGCAGGGGAGAGAACTTCTTCCTTCTGCGTAACAGCTACAACTACACTCCAAGGTCATTTGTACTACTAAATTCACTAGGAGACACATTGATAGTCTTTCCTTAATTCAGAGAGGGATTTTCATCATTAGAAAATGCAATAGCATAAATGTCTGCCTTGTCCTCCTCCCACTGAACTCAATGGTTACAATACCAGTGGGAGTGGATTTGTATTTGAAAATCATTCAGTAAGTTATGGCTTTGACACTATTATGTTTTGATCCCTACCAGGTTGTGGTGGTGTTTGTGGGTTTTTTTGTTGAACTGCTCTATGTACTTAAAATTATTATTAATATTGATACTCCCTGGTTTGGTAAAGTGACTTCTTTCAGAATTGTACTACTGAAAATACTAAAATTTAACAAACCTTTAGTCATTACTTGTTCAGCTTATTCAGGGCTCTAAGATTCTTCCTATTCCCTGGAATTCAACTTTAAGGATCTTAGTCCTATTGATGTCATGATTTCACAACATCTCCTATGATGAAACAGTCTTCTCAGCCTAATGACTTTAAAAAGAGGTAAGGTCTTTCTAAAGAGCAGAGAAAATAAGCCTACTCAAAACCACCAAGAAATCATTCATTTTATGTTTCTCTTTACTTATAACTTTGTGTGTTTGAAGTGCTACATATTGAATTAGTAGGAATAGACATAATTCCAGACCTCCCAGGAACATGCCCAACCTTGGTAAAAATTATTACGTTAGGTTCTGTGACAATTATTATTTGTTGTTAACATACTTTATTAATATTTTTTAAGTCATAGGGATGTAAAATTTTTAAATCTTCATCTATGAATTATCAGATTACTTTTAAAGTAACTCAAAATACATTTTTAAAATAGTATAGCATTTGTCCTTCTTTGATAACTATTTCACATGTTTGTTTTGGAAGTTAACGGTGTAGCATATGCTTCTGTCAGTGATATATCAGCAAGCAGTATTTATATTGCATTGTATGTTCTCCTAGCCCACCACAGCTGAGGTCTGATTGAGACTATAGCCTCAAGTGACTATAAACCAAACAATTATTTTTGAGACTAATGTGTATGCTTCTTAATGATTCACAACATTAAACTCTCACTTGGCAAGACAGCAAAAAACTCTCTCTTTTTTTGCTCTAGGCATAAAAATTCTACAAAACATTTTTTTTAAATGGTCGTGGGTGACCAAAATGTAATTTAAAACTTCAATGGTATTTGCTCAGGGTTGCTTGCTTACTTGTAATTGTTTCCAGAATGTTTGTTTGGAAATTTGTTAGATTATGTATCACACGCAATAACTCTATATGCCAAATTCACTGCTGTAATACTTGGCACTGCAATTGGTTATGCTTATTTCAGCACCACTTAATATAGCTAGTTCTTTATGTAAGCAAGAATAAAGGTGATTTCAGTCTATGTTTCCTTTTTCCACATGCAATAGCATTAAATGAGTTGCAGCAGGAGTTATTTCTCACTACATGTTTTGCAATTTATTATGGTCACTTTTTCTCCTTGATAACAAAAGTAAAAAGTAAACCTCTTTCTCTTTTTTTGCCTTTCTTTCCTTTTTCTTTTTTTTTTTCTTTCTTTGAAGTAGTTTTTATTTTTCTATCTGGAATAGACTTCAGATTATTCTAATAGAGAAATCATTTACACACAGAATATAGCCCAAATCTAAAGCAGGTTTCCTAACTCCTTACTACTAAGTGAAACTAATATACCTCAGACATGATTATGGAGTACTTGATTTTAGATAACAGCAGGAACAATGGAAACATGAACATTAAATTTGAACATTTATGAAAAACTCAATTTTTTATGTTCTCTATCGACATTCTGCACAACAATTACATGTCTATTGGAATCCCTGCTGATATCTGAATTTATAGAATCAGAGAATCATTTATATTGGTAGGTACCTCTTGAGATCATCTAGTTCAAGTCCCCTACTCAAGCAGGATCAGCTGAAGCAAGCTGTGCAGGACTGTGTTCAGATGGTTTATGAGTATGTCCATGGATGGAGATTTCATAACATCTCTGGGTAACTTGTACCAATGTTTGACAGCCTTCATAATAAAAAAAAAATATTTCCATGTATTGATAGAATTCCATGCATTTTGATTTGTGCTTCTTGTCCCATCAAGGAACACTCCTAAGAGTCCAGGCTGAGCAATCCCCGTTTTCTCAAACTTCTCCAGTTCCTTAACCATCTTTGTGGCCCTGCACTGCACTCCAATAAGTGTAAATCTTTCTTTTACTGGAGAGGTCAAAAATGGGCACAGCTCTCCAAACGTTTATCAGCAATTCTGAGCAGAGGTGCAGGTTCACCTCCCTCAATCTGCTGACAACTTTCTTCCTCGTGTAGCGCAGGACACTCGGCCCTTTTTGCCATGAAGGTGCATTGCTGGCTTATGATCAACTTCTTGTCCACCTTTTCTGTGAAAGATAGTTATCTATGGATGATCTATTTTTCCTTGGGAGAGATTTTTCATCTCAACCTGAGACAAAGATCTAAAAAGATATAGATGCATCCTGTTTACAGGGTTATATTCCTCTCTCTGTAGAAAGTGACTAGACAGACAGGCCACCTTGTAAGGTTGTTGTGCTGGACCTGGCTGGGATGGAGTATTTTTTTTTTTCTTAGAGCCCATAAGGTGCTGCGTTTTGGATATGTGACTAAAACAGTGGTAATGAAACATTGGTGTTTTGCTTATTGCTGAGCAGTACTTCTACAGTAACCAGGCTTTCCATTTTTCCCACTCTGCCTCCCTCAAGAGTATGCTGAGGGTGGACAAGAAGTTGAGGGGACACAACTTGGAAAGCTGACCTAAAGTCACCAAAATATTCCATGCCATACAATGTCATGCTCAGTAACAAAAACTAAGGGAAGGGGGTTTGGGGGAAGATAGCCATTGTTTGGAGACTGTATGGACACCAGTCTGCTTGTTGGAGGTCATGAGTGACTACCTTTGCATCATTTTTTTTTTTCCCTTCCTCCATCACTTTTGACTCATACTTTTGCTCTTCCTGTTCTCTCTTCTGTCCCACTGGGGCTGGAGGACTGAATAAGGAGCTGTGTGGTGCTTAGCTGATGGACTGAGTCAAGACAACACAGATGTCCACGTTGTAAATCCACATTTCCCATCCCTGCTACTGTTCTGATTTCCAGGTGAAAGAAGGTTTATAGAGTTTGATACAGTTTGGCTCATTAATTTTCTGATACTCTGCTAACATACTGCTAAAAGCATGAAGTTTCCAACTGTATAAACAATTTATATGAAAAATAGCATTTAATAAGGAAAATCCAGATCTTTCTTTCAAAAATAATCATAAAGAGTTAGTGTGGGTAACCTGCATATCACCTTTGTGTGGTATCAGCCAAGACAGTTTACCTTCTCTGTCAAAACAACTAAAATTGTAGGCAATTTACTAATGTTATTTGCATAACTTCTCAGACTATGCTAAATAAGTGAAATATGTATTGATCATGACAATCTACCAGAGAAACATTATTGTCAAATAGACACCCTATTGATATGCCACTGCCATATTCACTTCCTGTTGTGGTTTAAGGTTTGGGGAAGGGGAGGGACAGATGGAGCTGCTATTCCACACCCCTTCCTGCCACACTCTATATAAAGGACACAGGAAGTTCTGCTCGCCCCCTCCTCGCTGAGATTGCTGATGACTCCAGACCTCTCTGTGGCTGCTACAACTCCACATGGCTCGGGAGAAATCCAGCAACATCCGAGGATCGGTGTTGTATATATTTGTATATATCCCTTCCCTTGTTACCTCTGTATATTTCCCTTCCTTTGATATCCCTTTTGTTACTCCCTGTTAAAAGTTGTAATCCTGATTTCCAACTTTGTGTGAGGCCTTTCTTCCTCCCCTGGGGAGGAGGGGAGAAGTTCAAGAGGGGTGAAACAAATTCTG
>VYZX01023152.1:2937709-2967603 GCA_013401335.1 Brachypteracias leptosomus | reverse complement strand
CAGGCCCCAGCACTTCAGTTGGGGAGCAGGGAGGTTGGGTATGTAGGAGGGCATGGGGTAGCACCTGTGGTGCCAAGCTCCCAGTGAGAAAATACTGAGTGCTGACAACTGCAGTCAGGCAGCGATGGTTGCAAGCTGAATCCTCTATCACAGGACACCATCCTGTCCCCAGGTCTTCTCCTGGCCACCCTGCTGGGAGCATCTCAACTCTGTCTGTCTTCAAAAGTGGGGTTAGAGGGATGAAGGAGCAGGCAAGCCCTTGTCTCCTCCTGTTCCACAATCATACCCAGCATTTCTGTGACAGACAAGTTTTATGACCCCCCCACCCGCTCTCATGCACAGCCCGGGGGTCTCGGGAGGAGCAGTAGCGCAGGAGGGGGGGGCTGAGCACCGCGAGGGCCACGCACCGCAGCGTGTTGAAAATACTACTGCTAATTACACAATAGGTTCCTTATGTTCCCTGGAAAGGCAATATGTGGGAGGACTCCCAGCCAATTCATGTTTTAGGACAAATCAAAGCGATATATTACTCGACTCAGCTCCTAAATTTGGTCATACTTTAGCTGGTGTTTTCAGACGTTTGTGAGTGAGGTTGGCCAATGCCGCAGAGAAAAGTGATGGGGCAATTATCCTAATTAGGAACAAATGCATTACTTCTGCAAGTTATTTGGTGCTTGGCAGAAGCCTTCCCCATTGCGTGACTACTTTGTGCAGAGTTAACCCCTGCTGAGACCTCTGGGAGGTCATTTTTCTGGAAGATGAGAAGGCAATTCAGCGCCCATCAGATTGCTGGGGTTAAAATCTGGGCAGTGCACGAAGCTTTCACAGCATCTGCCAGCAGCCTCAGCAGCTTCACTGGCACTAGGCAGCTTTTCCCCTTCGCAGGGGTTGAGGACAGGTTGGCTGTCCCACAGAGGGGTGAGGAACCAGCCCAGGGATGCTCAGAAACCCTCAAGCATGAAGCAGCACAGCAGAGACCAGTCCAGGCAGCATCTTCATCACGCAGATGAGCAGGACTCCTCTCTTGCCCCATTCATAAATCCCAGCCTGCAGGTGCTGATGACACCATGTGCATATGGCCCTGGTTTTGGGGACCTGGAGAAGAGCAGGATGAGTTCAGCCAAAGATCTGCCCCTTCCCAGTCAGCCACTGGCTTTGTAGATTTGTCCCAGCATTGCAGCCACCAGCACCCCAACACTGACATGGCTTCCTGCAAGAGAAAGGGAGCAGAAACTCCTCGCCCTCTTCATCCTCACATTTTGCCTTGTTTCCTCCCTTTTTAGCAGCATCTCCAGATGATTTTAGAGGCAGTAGGACCATCCTGCCTCTGACCACAGACAGCCAGCTCTGCTTGCACAGACCGTGCAGAGTTCACACCCGCACCCACTCACAGCCTTGTTGGAGAGCCCATGGGCCAGTGGTTTAAGAGGTTCTCATGTAGTATCAGTCAATGAGGAGACAGAACCCCAGCCCCAATTACAGAGCTCTTTAGTGAGCTGCCAGCCCTGACATCCCAGCATCATCCTGGGGCTGCAGCATCTCAGCTGGGGCTGGCTGGGGCTGCTGCTGTCTCCATCACTGGGCATCGTGCAGAGAGTGGGGCTCCAGCACCTCACTGAACCTTTCTGGCAAAGCTAGACCTCAAATTTCTGCATATCTACCCCTTCTCTCTAAGATCATGTGGCTCACACCAAGCCTCCATCACCTGCCTGAGCCCCACAGGTCACAAGGGCCATGGGTGGACGTGCTGGGACAGGCAGAGCCTGGCAATCCCCCCTCTCCACAGCACTCCCTGGGCTCATCCACAGTGGGTGCAGGGGCACAGGCTGGAGGAGCTGCTTGTCTCCAAATCCTTGTTGCTTTTGTATTTTGTCTTTCCTCCTTCTTTTCCTGCTTTCTCCAGAAGGGCCCAGATGCCTTTACTTTGGCTGGGCTCCCTTGGCCAGCAGCCCGTGGAGGCACCAGAAACGCTGTGTGTGAGTGCGTGAGCCTGCGTGTGCAATATTCATACACAGAAATGGAAGGTGACCAGCATATAAACATTCTTTACTGTTTGGGTCACAGCCCGGGGAGCTGTAAGAGCTTTTGTGCTGAGTTTTCAACACACAGACTAAATAGAGAGGGAGTGAGAAGGGCAGAGGATGAGACAGGAGAGACAGGGTGGGAGGATGAGAGGGAAGGAGGAGCAAGGAGGACCCTCTCCAGGCCATGGGGTCCAACGGTAGCACATGAGAAGATGCTGATGCAGGACTGGGAACTCCCAAGGACACCCACCTCTGCTGCCCACAGAGGGCTGGGCTGGAACTGGGGGAGAGATCAGCTTGGGGCTGGTCATCACGCACATATTGGTTTGCATTAAAGCAAAAGGTAAAAAATAATGACGACGATAAAAGGCAACAGCAGCTGAAGGCTGCAACAACCAGGATTCCTGTGTAAATCTCGTTAGAGGGGCTAAGTGTCTACTGGGGAATAGGGAGGAGGGGGCTATGCTGGAAGCACTTCTGCAGCTGCCAGCAAAGGATGGTCTCTCTGGAGCTAACAAGACCCAGCTGGGTCCCGCCTGCAGCCGAGAGTGTTAAATCAGAAACTATTCCATCAACAGCCAGTTTGGCCAAATATGAAACATTTCCAGGGAATCAATGGCCGGTGCTGGTGACGCAGAAGCCAACAGTCTTGACTTCTTTTCCAGAGGCTCCAGAAATACACTCGTCATTTTGGAGTTAAAGGGACAGGCCGCGCTTTTCCCACTCACCTCAGCTGTGCTCGGCTGAGAAATCCCCATCCCAGCAGCGAGAGCCATGGCCGGGCTGGTTAATCCACTGGTTAATGCTTGTGAAGGGCCCCAGGGGCTTTTGGACCTGCCAAGATGCTCCACATGACGAATCTGAACTAGACGTGTCCTCCCTCCCCAAATGTTTTCCGTGGAGATGAGCTCAGATGGAGGACTCGAGCTTTGCTCAGCTGAACTCAGACCACCGTTGCTCCTGTCCCCCACCAGCATCCCAGCCTTTGACCCTCACCTGTGCAGGGCATGATGGAAACCAAATGTTCAGGCTTTGCACATGGGTGTCCAGGAGAGCAGGGGTCACCAAACCCCTGGCACAGGTAGACTAGCTCTTTTAGGAATAAAACAGGGGAAATGGTGTAACTCTTTCTCCAGGTCCCCAGCCCCTCAGGTCTGCTCCCACTTTCCCAGGCACTGGGACATCCCAATGGCTTATCCCAGCCCTTCTGTCAGCCTGGGTCACGCTCGTCCCACCCCAGCAGAGAAACAGCATCAGTGACATATGCCAAGTCACAGCTAAGCAAGACAGATATATCATTACAGTATGAAATAATGATCCCTGGCAATAACACAGAAGGGGAAAAATTGGCAAAGAAGAGTATAGAATAAATGCAAATTACTTGGGCAGTGGGACAGTGAGGCCTGTGGAGCAGCACTTGCTGTAAATCAGCCTGAATTGTTATTTGGAGCAATGCAGAACCTGCTCAGCTCCGGGCTTCGCAGGGCACAATGTGTCCGGGTCCTTAGACACCCTCCCTGTCTTGGGGAGATCCTTCCCCATTCCCATCTCTAAAGGGTTGTGTCTTCCATCAGAGGAGATCCAGTTGTGCTCTTCCCCCCAGAAGGCTGCATTTTAGTTGAGGGCATGCCCACATCTCCAGCTTTATATTGTAAAAAGCTCTGAAAACCAATCCCCCACCATAGCTAACCATGATTTTCCTCCACATAATCAAAAGCTGCTGACACTGGAGCAAAGCTGCCTGGCTGCTGGGACAACGGTGACATGGTCTCGCTTTGCCCAGGGTCTGCTCAGACATACACAAGTCATCTTGCTCTGCTCAGCTCAGCTCCAGCAAGTGAAGGGCACTGCACCCACAGCATCATTAGCTGAGCATGAATTCCCGGTTGTGCCTGGGCTTTGAAGGGCTGGTTGGTGGTCTCCTCTGGTGAACACGGCTTTTGTCGGGGGCCGGGGAGCTGCAAAAAGGGAGCCAAGCATCTTGTTTCTCTTTCCCTGCTGTAGGCAGCCCATGTTTACACCAGCTGCCACGGCTGCAAAAATAGTTCTGGGAGTTCTCCTGTTAAGAAAATTTGGGGGAAAAGCAAAGTAGATGAAGAGGTTAACCTGGGGTGGGGAGGGGTGCACCCAGAAGCTGGGCAAAATTAAAAGCAGGAGAGGAGGCATTTGCAGCTCCCCTGAGGAAAGGGCTCTGCTGGGGCATGGCAAGTGTTCCCCATCGCCTTGGGGGTGACGGTGAAGCAGCCTGTGTCTGGAGGGTGCTGGGGTGACACATCCTCTTGATATGGTGAGGAATCAGAACAGCTCCCAGGCTCTCTGGGTGGCTCTGAGAAGGGCAAGAGCTCAGGATTCGGTCTCACCTGGCAAAGGCAGAGCACCAGCAGGGTGAGAGGAGTTGATGGCTGGAGAAGAGGCTCATGGCTGTGCTGGGAGGCAGAGGAGCACATCCACGAACCATGTCCTGTCTCATCTTCTTATCCCCCACTGTGCCTGCACCTATCGCTCATGCTGACAGCTCCCCCTCCACTGTTTTTCCAGAGGTACTTCCAGCATGGAAAGTTCTATTTCAAGGGCATTTTTCCTCTCCCTTTTTTTTTTCCTTCTGGATGGGAAGCCAAAGGGCTGTAAAATGCAGAGTTTCTCACCTAGCTGAACTAGGGAAAATGATGCTGACAAAAAGTTTAATTTACCCCATTGCAGCAGTAACATGCATCAGTTTTTGTAGATGGACAAAAAAGATGGAGTGGATGAGGTGCATCTTGGCTTGGGAGAAGAGAGGCTTGGCTCTCCTACTCCTTCCTAAGCAGCACAAAAGGCAGAGCTGGGAAGATCCAGAGCAAAGCTGCCCCCACAGCTCTTCTGCTTTGGGCAGCTCCCAGGGCCAAGAGGGCTGTGGAGCACCTTGTGTCTCCAGGCACTGGGCAGGAGACCTTCCCCACTACAGCTGATCCTGCCTTGAGCTGAGCAGAGCATGCTGAAGCTGTTGCATCTCCCATGGCTTTGGGTCACCTCTCTCCCACCGATTTCTCCTCCCGGGATGTGGCTGTGGAAGGCTTGCCCAAGCAGGGCACTGCAGCCCATGGAGCTGGTGTGGGCAGACGAGGGCTCCTCCATCCCGGTGGGCTCGCTAACGAAGCAGCCCCTGCGCACGCCCAATCAAACCCAGTTTGACTCAGCCCATGCTCGGTGGGGTGGTTAATCAGCTCCTGGGAAACCTCTGGAAGAGCAGGCAGGGGGCAGGTCTGCCAGAGGCACCAAAGGGGAGGGAAAAAACATCATTATTTTTTTCTTTTCCATCTCTCCCGGCTGGCTGGAAGTCCAGAGCTCACGTCAGAGGTCACCCTTCTTGGGGGCAACACTGGGAAGTCACTGGGGTTCCTTGGTCAGGGGCTTCCTGGGACCTGCCAGCCTGTCTGGGACACAGCACCACCCGTGTGCCACACATCGGGGCAATTCTCTCCGGGGATTAGGCTTGATTAATGCTAATTCCTCTGCTCTGCAACAATTTTCCAGCCTTGTCTCTGTGTTTGGTTTTAACACATGCCATGGGACCCTGCACTGGGGAGTTTTCCTGGTGAGGCTGGTGAATGTCCCCCAGTGCCCCTTGCCAACTGCTTTGAGGAGTGCTTGGGTCTCAAAGTCACCCAGCTGCTGGTGGGACAGAGAGGAGCAATGAGAGCCCTGTGTCCATCTGCTACTGCTCCAAGCAGGCAGGGATCTGAGCACCAGGAGGGCAAGAAACATCCCCATGTCCCTGCAGGCACTGAAAAGTGACGTGCATGGATGCAAAAGAGGTGTTAGGGGCAAACCTCTGCTCCCAAGAGAAAGGAGGCTGAGCGATGGAGAGATTGCAGGGATTTTGGCTTTCCTGAAAGCACAATGGCTGAAGGCAATGCCATGTCTTGTAAGGGCAAGAGCAAGGGAGAGCCTCCCCACAGGGCACCAGTGATGCCCCACATTCTGGGCTGCTCCTGACCCTGAGCACAGGCTGCTGGAAGAGCAGCTGAAGGACCTCAGTTTAGTGGTGACCTGGCCGTGCTGGTTTAACGGTTGGACTTGATGGTCTTAAAGGTGTTTTCCAACCAAAACAATTTCATGGGGCTGCCGAACCCAGGGAGATGTTCCCCAGTGTGAAGAGCCCTGCTGCTAAGTGCTGAGCTGGGGATTTTGCCAGCCCCCAGTGGGATCTTGAGTTTCTCCCTCTAAGCAGAGCAGCATTAGTGAGACATCGATACCCCTCAGCAGTGGGTTGGGTTCTTCCCTAGCCCAGCCTGGCTGTGTGGCTTCTGGAGCCCTTTCCAGACTCCAGACCATCAGGGTTGCAGGGAAAATGAGCTCTGAGGCCACCCAGTGCAGCAGGAGGGGCAAGCTGAGAAGTGCCAACACAAACGCCTGGGGCAAGAGGCCAAATCCAGCTCCAGCTGGAGGTTCAGTTATGCTGGCACTGCCAAGGAGCACAGATCCTGGCCCTCCTCTGGCTGCACTAGCCAACGGGTAAATAAGAGGCATCCCCTCCTCCCTGAGCCCTCACCACTCCACAGCATTTGCAGGCAATGGGATATGACCAAATGCTGGAGGTCAAGACCTCCTGGAGTCACTCGTTCCCAATTAACAAGTCAGCTGCACACCAAGCTCTGCCAGGTTTTGCAAGAAAGCAGCCAGGGACACAGGCGGGTTGGCTGTGCAAGCACCACACACCTCTGCTGAGGGACTTTGCCTCCAGCACAGCCACGGAGATCTTTCTTGGGCTATGGCCAGGCTCCCCAGAGATGCTCCAAAGAGCAGCTGAAGATCCTGGACTTGTTTGCACCCTCCAAGCCAAGCACGCCAGGATCTCTCTCCTGTGAGTGAGCAGATGGATGTTTCCCTCTGCTTCACTCTCATTGTCTGGCCTGGGTGGGACTGGCTGTCCTCAGGGGCAGGGCAGAGCAGAGGAGCTCGGGCTGGGATGGGTGATGGGGTGTTGTGTGCCACTGCCAGGCTGGTGGCTGGGACATCCACCCCTGCACACGGTAGCCTCAGCCTCTGAGACTGCTCAAACTCCACGATCCTTCAAGGCAGCCTCAGTTCTGGGAACATGCCAGCACTTGTCTCTTGGGTCACCCTTGTGCTGTGCTCTTCCCACACTGAGCTCAGTGATGGTCCTGTCACCTCCAGCTCCCCCTTTTAATCAGAACAAAGCACAAGAATGATCATCTTCGGGTTGTACTATTTTAGTTATTGGTACAACCTTGTATGGTGCATTCTCTTGGGTACGAGGAGCTCTGCCCTGGCTCTGCTCTCTGGGTGATGCATTAGATGCACCTAGAATGGCAGTGGTAGCCAAAGCAAGACCCCTCCTGAGCTCTTGCAGCTCTTCCCCAGCAATTCTTCTAAATGTTGGGCTCTTCCAAACTGTTAAATATGTAGAATCTAAGCATGAGGAGCTTACCCCCCCCCCTTCAAGGTTCAGAAGCCACACCAGTCAGCCCAGCCAGCTTTGCACTGGGAGAAAACGGAGATAAAAACATCCTGTAGGGCATGAGCAGGATGGTGATTAATCCTTGGAAAAGGCTAACTGACATGGGCATCAATAACTACAGTAACTTGTTATGGCTGCCTCATTCCAGGAGGATTACATGCCTGAACACTCCTTAAAACATCTAATGAATGTCATTTTGGTTTTACTCTCAGTGCTCATGCAAGTGAAGCACTCAACAGCACTGGCCAGAACCATGGGGAGAGCTGGCCAGGCTGCTCCAGCTTCCCACACACCGACCCACTGGCACCTCCCCACTGACCTGAAATGTCCTCGCTGGGTGCTCCTGACACCAGGTCTGTCCCATGGAGATCCTCAGTTGGCCAAGTGCTGGTTCTCACTGGCTTCAGGTAGCTTTGGGTGATGTCTTGCTGAAGGATGCCTACCCCATGGCATGGACACCATGTCTCACACCTTGCTCTTCCTGGTGACCTGAAAGCAGAGTTTTAGTCAAGCGAAGCATGGCTCAGGTTTTCCTATCTGGTCCCATTTGGGGGTTTCTGTGGCAATCTCCAAGGAGGAATATGGCAAAGGCGTGAGTGCTGACACAAGATGTATGTGTCTGCTCCACCTTCAGACTTCTCCTTGTCCCTGCTGAGAGAACAAACCGAAACAGCAATGGGCCATTAAAGTCCAACAGCCACGGGCCCTGCAGGCACCAGTAAGCCAAGGCAAGGTGTAGAGCATCCAGAGAGTGTTTCCCAGTCACAGCTACATCTTGGTATCTACCACCTCAGGCATGCAACTTACTTGTCTCTCTGAGATCCATCCTAACTACAATCCCTCTTAGCTTTGCTGAGGAACGTTCTTTAGAAAGGAAGAATAGTGGAAGCAAAGCAGCAAAGGCATTTTTTGTGCTGAAGGACCATGTCATTTTGCCTTTCCTGCACAGCCAAGCCCTGACGTGCTGTGTCTCATCGTGTGCCCATGGCTGGCTGGGAACACTGTGGAGATGCTCACCCGACTCACATGTCCAGCTTTTCAGGAGAGAGGCTTTTGGCAAGGATCCTGGAGGTTACCGCTTTGCCTCGTTCATGTTGTGCAGGGACATTATCAGTGAAATGCTGGGGCCAGTGTCAGATTCTCCAAAAGCCCACCATGAATCCATCAACATCAGGGAGCTCCCTGGTTAGGAGCAGCTGATGATGTGGTCTCTTGTTTCACAGAAGACACAGTGGTGATTTTCAGCCACCCCGAGTCACTGCCAATAGCTGCTCCCAAGCACATCCATGTCTAGTATTTCCCTCTTGGACATGGCTCCACAGAAGGCATTTTTATTTTCTACTGGCAACACTCTCTGTGTTCACACCAGGCTTGCTCCTCATCCTGATATTAGGGGCAGCCAGCAGTCCTGTCTCACCCTGATGCAGTCTCATTTTTTTCAGGGTGCTGGCAGCTTCTTGCTTGTTGATGCCATGGACCCTGAAGAAAGGGTCTCAAGAAGGTCTGGAGATGCTCTCTGGACTCATGCTGCCTGACCCTACCGATGATCTGAAGAGAGACCTCAGGGCTGAAGGGGACATCAAAGCAGACCCTGCTGCCAGGATCCCACCCCACTCCTCCCGCATCCTGCCAGCATAAGCAGCCTCACCAGTTACTTACTGGGTTTCCTTGACCACGAGGCTGTCTGCAGAGATGCAGCAGCTCACACCTGACCTTCCCCAGCTTCCTCAGCCTGGACAGCTCAGCTTCTCCTATTAGCAGAGGACCTTTTTGCCGCTTCTTGTTCTCTCAGCCTCATATTTCAAATTCCTTCGGAGCTGTATCTGGTTTTCATTTAAACATATTACATTTAGATATATATATATAAAATACAATGAGAAAGGATTTTCAAGGTAATAAATGGAACATGCGAGCCTAATTATTCAGGATGACCCAATGCAATTCGGTGAGTCCAGCCGGTTGTTTATATTGGCAAGACGAGAACAAAATATCATTGGATATGGTCATTATTCTTATAAGATTTCAATATATATACATTGTCAGGAGTCCCTGAGTTATGAAGTCCTCCTCGCTGGAGGAATAAACATGCTGGGTAGTAATCCTGGAAGCAATCAAAACGCCTTGAGCGCGGTGCCTGCAGAGCCCCTCTCTCCCATGGTGTCTGCAGCCAGCCCGGGGCCCGCGGGCTTCAGGCTCAGCCCAGACTCACACAGACAGTTTATCTCGCTCTGAGGCCACGAGCAGAGCGAGCAGAGGCAGAAATAGGATTCTTGGCGTTTCAGGTTGAATTACTGGAGCTGTCGATGACTGGCCCCACTGGTCGAATAGGAAAAAATAACAAGAGGGGGCTGGCGTCGCTCTCAATATGGCTGGAGGAACCTGAACGGCGTCTGCTCTGGTGTGCTGGCCTGGGAATGGCTTTTGGGCTGGCTGCTCTGCAGCTGGTGCAGGACATCTCACCTGGGGTGCTCCTGCCCCCCATTCCCGCCCTGCTGAGCACGCCTGGGCAGCAGATCCTCGGGCTTGGATGCAGGGGCAGGTCTTCCAGGAAGGACACGGGGAAAGGGCTGCCCTCCGTTCCCACCTCTTGTGCACAGCTTCCTGATACTTGGAAAAGCCTTCTGAGCATCCTTATTGCTCCAATCTGATCATGATCCAGGGAAATAGGGCACTGTAGAGCTGTGGGTCAGGGCAGCATTGAGACAGTGGATGCTAGAAGGGCAGCAGCAGCCCATCAGCTACCATGAGAGGCCCCCAACCGCATACAAACCACTTTGTGATGGTGATACACAAGTTCCTCCAGGAAACAGGGATGACAGCAGCCAGGCTGCACCCTCCTGGCTCCCCTGCACAGCCCTGCTTTGCCTCTCCTGGGACCACCGCAGGGTGCAGGGGCTCCAGGGCTGAAAATGCTCATCAGGTTCAAGCAGTGAACTGCCTGTGCAGTGCCACACTGCCTGTCCCCTGCAGTTCAACCCCTGCTCGTTCCCAACAGGACAGCCAGAAAAATCCTGGCCAGGCTCTCCAACAGGAAAAGGACCCACCCCTCAGCTGGTCCTGTGTCTGGGGGGTATAAATCAGCCCCAAAGACAGTGTTTCTGCTGCAGGGAGAAGTTAACTTTCCACTCACTTCACTGAGCTGACAAGCAGTGAAGCCTTGGCTGTTTCCCCCAGAGCCCAGGCGTCATGGTCCGCATGGCTGGAAGTCTCAGTGGGGCTCTTTTCACTTTGATTTTACACCAGGGTTAACTAGACCCCGGTAATTATCCCCTTTTAACAAGGCAGTGTTTACACCAATGAGAAAGGGTCAGCTCCTGGCTGCTCACTGTGGCTGGAAGGAGAGTATTGCTGATGGCAGCTGGAGAGGTGAAGTGACTGCAGGGGGGAAAGAAAAGATGGGAAGAAAGAACAAAATGGAAATAGGAAAGGTGATCTTAAAGCTCAGATGAAAAATATCCCCCATGATCCTTGACTCTAGCGCTTGCTCCCTCCCCACTCCTCCTTCCACCCACCGTGCTGCGGAGCAGCCTCAGCCTGCACACAGAGATAGCTGGAAGCTGGGATCGGTTGATGGATTTCTTAGCTCCTGGGCTATTTAATGTCTGGACCGGCTAATTTTAGAGCAAACAAGCAAAGGCCAAATGACAAATTGTTTGGGAGGCTCTTCAGCAAGCGGATGGGGTTTTACAACCACCAAGGGCACTGTTGCTGCCGTTAAATCTGTGGACATGGGGGAAGAATAAGACCTGATTTATTGGGTGATTTTGAAAAATATTATCCAAGCTGTAATTTATTGATCATTGCATCCTTCCTGTTTCCAAGGCCTCTTTCTTGTGCATATGGAACATATACATATTTTTCCTTACACATGAGGAAAAACATCGTTGCTTCTGCACATGAGGAGTTCTCACATGCTCTGCTGGCCATGATGCAGGAACCAGCAATGCCAGCAGCCCAGGGCAGGACTGGGGAACAGCCTTCTGTGGTGAGGGATGGGTCACCTCAGTGCCAGGGCTGCTCTTTGGCTGCGATGAACTGTGTGGTTATGGGGAATAACTTGACACTGGCAGGAGCTGCTTGTCCTGTGGGGCTTATCCAGGTCCAATGTCTCTATCAGAGGGCTGAAGCGCCTCCCTACAAGGACAGGCCAAAAGAGTTGGAGTTGCTCAGCCTGGAGAAGAGAAGCCTCTGGGGAGACCTTGTAGTGGCCTTTCAGTCCTTAAAGGGGTTTACAGGAAAGCTGGGGAGGGACTTTTGATAAGGGAGTCTAGGAATAGGATGAGGGGTACAGGTTTTAAATTGAAAGAAGATAGATGTTAGGAGGAAATTTTTCACTGTGAGAGCGGTGAGATACTGGAACAGGTTGCTCAGGCAGGTTGTGGACGTCCCATCCCCAAACATGTTCAAGGCCAGGTTGGGCAGGGGTTTGAGCAACCTGGTCTAGTGGAAGTTGTCCCTGCTCACTGCAGTGGTGTGGAATGAGATGATCTTCGAGGTCCCTTCCAAACCAAATCATTCTATGATTCTATGATCAGGATGTCCACCTCCTCCTTCCCATGGACACCAATCACCAGATCACTGCCATTGATTCCTTCCCCTCCCATCCAGCTCCCCTCATCCCTGTGCCTGCCCTCCCTCCTGATCCCCAAGGCATCATGAAGCAACACTGTCCCTGGGGAAGGACAAACTGGTCCAAAGTCCCTCGCACACTCACGGTGAGGAGAAAACAGACCTTGGAGATGTTTTGTATTTGCAAAGGAGAGCAGGGACATGCTGCTGTCCCACCACAGCACTGCCATGGCCATGTTGTACCCCCAAGCCATCACCTCAGTGCTCTCCCAAAACTGCCTGCAGCAACATCTCCCATCCAGGGGCTGGACTTGGTTTTCATTTCCCAAAGCAAACAAGAGCTCGGTGCCTCCCCGAGCTGGGCCCGTGGAGCCCCTGGTACCCAGGGAGTGGGATCCCTTCCCACTGCAAGCCTGGGTGGTGGGAGCAGAATTGGAGATGGCAAATGAAAAGAGGGCAGGGTTGGGCCCCCCGGAGCCTCGCTGGAGCTGGAGGCTCCCTAAGCCCGTCCATCTGGAGAGGACAGAGCCAGGCTCTGCAGGGACAGCCGGAAATAACAGCAATTCGTGCACTTATGTTTCCAGACTTTTTTTCTCTAACTATCAAATAATATCACAAGAAAAAAAAAAAGAAAAAGGAGAAAGGAAATAGAAAAAGCAATATAAGGACCAGAGATTTTAATTCTTCTTGTGTTCCCAGAGAAATCCGGGGCCTCTTTCCACCTTTTAACTCACTCCTGCTCTCCACTAGAGCCTCCTCCAGCCAACCTGGCCAGAGAAGCCCAACTGCTCTGACAAGAGCTTGGGCCACCTTCAGCCTGTGCAAAGCTGACAAATGCAAAACCTGATCCCTGCAGCTTTTGGAGGTGGTCTTGGTGGCCTTTCTGTGGCAGGTGCCATTTGCAGGGCATGGTACCTCCTCCAGCCAGGCAGCTCAGGAAAAGCAGGAGCTGGTGCTGGGCTATCCCCACAAGCCAAGGGCTGCTCCTGGAGATCTTGGCCTTCCACCCTGCCAGGATGATGCTCGCTCCCTGTCAGATGCTACACTTGCCTGTGGTGTCTCCAGGACTGACTCACTAGCAGTTATCACCATGTGTTGGTGATCTGAAGGTAGCTGCAGCTCTGCACCACTGGGGAATTACGAAAAAACAGTTTGTAGAGGGAGGTAAAACCTCTGAGTCTTAGCACTCAAGTTCTTCTCCTCTGAGCCCTGCACAGACTGCAAATCATGGAATCATAGAATCATTGGAAAGGACCTTTTAGATGATCAAGCCCAACCGTTCCCCCAGCACTGCCAGGGCACCACTAAACCACGTCCCTCAGCACCACATCTCCACGGCTTTGAAGCCCCTCCAGGGATGGGGACTCCACCACTGCCCTGGGCAGCCTGGGCCAGCCCTTCACAACCCCTTCAGTGACAAAATTTTTCCACATGACCAATCTAAACCTCTCCTGGCACAACTCGAGGCTGTCTCCTCTTTCCTATCGCTTGTTACTCAGGAGAAGAGCCCGACCCCACCTGGCTCCAACCCCCTTTCAGGGAGTTGTCAAAAGCAAGAAGGTCTCCCCTGAGCCTCCTTTTCTCCAGGCTCAACACCCTCAGGTCCCTCAGCCACTCCTCACCAGACTTGTGCTCTAGACCTTTCACCAGCTTCATTGCCCTTCTCTGGCCACGCTCCAGTCCCTCAATATCCTTCTTGGAGTGAGGGACCCAAAACTGACCCCAGTATTCGAGGTGCAGCCCCAATTTTACAGTCCCTCCCAGAGCTTAGGACATGTTTTGGCTCAGAGGAGAGCCCTGCTCTTCCTGTGGTCACCCATCACCAGCAGCTGGGGTGCTGGACTCAGGTGCCAGGTGCAGTGGCATGGACATGCTCCAAGCTCCTAGGTCAGCATCCTACTTTGAAGCAGAGCACAGGAGAAAAGCATCCAGGAGGTCAGCAAGGCGGAAATCCCAGGAGCACAAAGCTCCTGTGTTCTGCAACGTGGCTGCCGCTCATTTGTTTTCCTAGATTTGGGGAGCAAAGGCCAGGGCAAAGGTGGGTCATCCAGACCACCCACAGCCCTTGGTGGTGACAGGGAGTGATGGGACCAAGAGGGAACCACTGTCCCCTTCACAGCAGATCCGCAGCCAGGCTGGTGAGCACAAGCTGTGGCACGATGCTCACGGTGATGCCCAGCTGCTCAGCCGCTGCTCCTTGCAGCCCGAGGATGGGCAAGGACAGCAGGGCTAAATCCAGCTGGGTGACAATACACTGCACAGCCTATTTTACCTCTACCATCTGGTAATGTGGAGAATAAAACATTTTGAGGGGGACTGGGAGTTCCCATCAGACCTATCCGGTTGGGAAATCAGGGAGAAGATCGATAGGTGCATCCTCCCACTTGTCATGTAGAAAATGAACGGTGCCCAGAGAGCTGCTGAGGATCCTGCTTGCAACACAAATGGACCATGGTACAGGTCCCCATGCCCAAATCTCCTCTTAGGACACCATTGACTGAGTGAGCATCCCAATGAATGTCTCTTCCTAAGGCTCCTCTCTTGTTGGGGGAAGGGGAATCACAGAATCATTTAAGTTAGGAAAAGCCTTTAAGCTCATCAAGTCCAACCATTAACCCAGCATTACCAGGTCACCACTAAACCCTGTCCCTCAGCACATCTACCCAGCTTTTAAATCCCTCCAGGGATGGGGACTCCACCACTGCCCTGGGCAGCCTGTTGGTACCCGATGTGATACCCGATCAGGCTGTCCTTGGTCAGTGGGGAGAGGGTGCCCTGGGAATGATGATTTCCTGCCTCAGCCCTGAGTTACAACAGCAAATATTTTCTCCTTTTTTTTTGGAACAAAGCGGGAAGAGGGTTGTGCTGCTTCCAGGAGAGCACAGTGCCTTTCAGCATGCTCATGTATTGGTTGGACTCGACACCCAAAGCACAACACGGGGTTTCTCACATCACCCAGACCCCCTGGATGGGGGTCCTGGGGGACAGACGGGGCTTGGGGTGAGCCAGCCCCTGTCAGCACAGATCTCCCTTGATGGGAGCAGGCAGAGGACATGCAGCCCTCACACTGTGCAAACAGAAGAGGATCACTCTTGGCACTGGAGCTGTTTTCACTTCCCAGAGTAAAATGCCCATGTACTTGCTATATTTAGACACTGGAGTTTTTCAGGAAACAGAAAGAGGCTTGTACAAAACCTTGTGTTCACCTCCGGAGATGGCCTCTACCCTTCTGACCAGGGCTGGCCCCAAAACCCATCACTGTGTTGGTACCAACTCCACATGTCCTTCCTGCCCTGCCAGCCCTTTCTGCAGGCATCAGGGGACCCCAAAATGCCCTTGACCCACAGCAGGTCCCGTGGGCCCCGGCCAGCCCCCATCTCACATGGAGAAAGGCTTAGAAAAGCTGGTGGAGGGTCAGTGCTGTACTGGGACAGAGCAGCGGTGCCTGACTCTGGCTGCCCCCAGCCCTGGGAGCGAGGGCTGCTGGCACTGGATGGCAGAGGGCACTGGAGATGGTAAAGCCATCCCATAATAAAAGCTTCTCCAGGTTTCCTGATGTTTTTCCCTTAACAGCGAGTAAAGGAAAAAGGTTGCCTTTTCCACTGATCTATTGTTAAGGGCTTGCCAGTGCTCCTGGTGGTGCCCAGGCCGGGGTCCCCCTCCCTGCCACCCGCCCGTGGCTGAGGGCAGCCCTCCCTCCAGCGCTCCCCTTCTCCAACTGGATGGCTTCCCAGCAAGGAGCAGCAGGAGAAATCTTGGCTTCTGGTGGGGAAACGCAGCCAGCGCTGGGGAAGGGCGGGGAGGGAAAGCGATGCATTTCCAGTGCTCCAGCACACCAGCCCCGCGAGCATCCCCGTAATTGCAGCCACATGCTGGCTCCCACTGCCCTCGCCTCGCTCGAGCCCCAAATCCCCTTCTCTGCTCCTGGGGCTGCTGTACAGTCCCCCCTGGCCCAGACATGCCTTTCATCTCCTGCTTCAGGCCAAGACAGAGCTGCACCCGTTCTGCATCATGGACCTCTAAACCAAATGGGGCCGGCGGGGAATTTCCAACACACCCTTAAGCTGCAGAGAAAAACGATGGACCCTGGACTATACGGGTCCCCAGGCCCTTCTCTCTCTTTCTTTCCTCCCTCTCTCTCTCCTCCAGCATGAATATTTATTTCCTCTCCTGGGCTGAGTATTTATCCCCTTGCTTGGGATGAATATTTATCCCCTCGCTTGGGCTGCCTTCGCCATTGGCATTCCTGCAGGAATTCCTCCTTCTCCCGCTGCCGAGTGCAGCCCGGGGCCGGGGCGAGGGGGAGACAGCCCTTTTCATTTCCAATCCCCCCATCCTCGATGGAGAGTAAACATTGTTCCTCTCACAAAGGCGGGTATTGTAGCAGATGGGGGGGGAAGGCGAACAGGAGGAGGCGTGGGGGAGATGAAGTGCGAGCGGGAGGGAGGGAGAGCCCCTGAGAAGAGGGCGAACGGGATGTGAATATAAATTCTGTAAATATTTTCTTTAAGGTGCTGCATGTAATCCCAGGAAATAGATCTAGTTTCACTGAAGAGAAGGGGGAGTGGGACTGACTTTGCCATGAGTTTCTCCACATTGATTAAAACCCTGATGGAAAGGTGGGGAGAGCACCCCAGGCAGCTGAGGAGAACACCAGAACCTATCACCATCATCTTCCTGCCTCCTCCAGGTCCAGAGAGCAGCCGGGCATTGCCTTGCCCCCTGTGCTGTCCACACTTGCAGTCCCCAGGTCCCTCTCCTTCCAGCCAAGGCATGGCCAGGCAGGTAAAGGAAAGAAAAATGGGGTTTGAGCCCTGCAGTGAAGGGTTTACTGCCCATCAGCCACATCATCCTGAGCAGGGACAAGGTTCTGACATGAGGTGAGAGCATGTAGCACCCAAGGGAGGGTGCAGGGATACTTCAGCCTGGCCATCACCTCATGAAAGTCAAGCACAAGGCTTGAGATTTGTCTAAAGGGAACAACCCAGGTGAGGAAGCCGGCAGCAACCATGGGACAGCCCCACCAGCCCCTCTCCTGCCCAGGAGCTTCTGTATCCATCCTTTGTCCACACCTGGACCAGCTCCCCTTTGCTCAGGGAGAATATAAGAGGTAGGATGCCCTGGACCAGCACTGGTGGCCATGCCAGTGGAGGGGAAGCTGCCTGCCCCCCTCTCAATGGGGCAGGGGCTTTCCCAGCCCTCCCGCAGAGCAGTCTGAAGCGGATGAGCCCTTATCCCGTTCTGGTCGGATGAGCTGCTGTGTCTCCTTCAGAAAAGAATTATCAAAACATCCAATTACGCTTTCCCTTCTGCCTGTCTTGCCTCCTTTTGCTGCTTTTTGGCATTGTATGAAACAAGCATATCCAAGATTTCCATGGACATTTGCTTCAGTGTGACTCGCCACTTGCCCAGCTCCATCCCAGGAGCCCCATTTGCCCTGCTACAAGCACAGCTGCACTCCCCACCCCACAGCCCTCTAGTCTTTGGGCACCAAGCAAAGCACTTGCTGCCAGGCAGGAGCTGGGGTCCCAGCATGGTTGGGGACTATTACTGCATCCCATCGCTCCTGTGGGAGCTCAGCCTGCATCCCTGATTCAGGCCTCTGTGGCAGGGAACATCCCAATGCCTTCAACACCCGTGGCCATCCTGCAGCATTCCCCAGCAAAGAGCAGAGGCTGGGAGGCCACCACGCTCCCCACCACCATGCCCCACGTGCAAGCACAGAAATTCCTGATTCTAAAGCACTTCCAGGAATTCAACAGTTACTCTCCATAATTACTAATATCTATCCCCCCTTGCTCCCTGCCACCACCAGTCGGTCCCCCCCATGGTGCCAGGGGAATGGATGCCATGACCATGGTCCTCTTTCACCTGGGGCACCCTGAAATGTGACATTTGCTGGTCAGGGTGATGGGGAGGTCAGAAATATAACCGCATTGCAAAAGAGATTAGAGCCATCCAGGGAGGTCCCTGGGGGCTGCGCAGGGCTGACCGAGGTGTGCCTCACCCTTTCACTGCCAGCAGGATCACCACACACTTGCTTCATTCCTCCCTCCCCAGTGCCCATCGCTGGCTAATATCTGAGAGGGGACGTGGGGCTCTGCAGACCTTTGATCTGCTCCAGCACAGCTGTTCCCAGACCTTTAGGTAAGGGATGAGAAATGTGACAGAAATAACTGACCGAGTGAACAGAAGCAAGTGTGAAAGACTATAAATAAACATGACACAATAACTGTGGTCATTGCTAAATAAGTTTTAAATTGAATTGATGGTATAAATAGAGTCAAAAGCAAAGATGCCACCAGCAGGTGACACGGATTTGAGGTGGGGAGTGGCTGGTGTGATGCAAGGACAGACACAGCGAGGCCCCGCGCACGTTCCCATTGCCCCGCTCCATCCCTGCTGCCTGGCAGCTGTGGAAGGGGTTATCTCACCCATTCCTGCTTTGGAGGGAGAGATGACCTACAGCCAGTGTTTGGGAGTGAGTCCTCCCAAGGGCAGCCCATGAAAGCCTGTGAAAGGGGAGCTAGGTGCAATGGGATGGGAAAAAGCCCACGGGACCCAGAGGCTCCTTCATCTTTCCAGCTCCTAAGCACTTTCCCATCCTTACCACCCCTTGACCCTACTGGACTCAGAGGAGTCAGAGAGGGTGGGATGCACAAGAGCTGGACACACATCAACTGCTTTGCAGGCTGATGCAAGAGCCATGCAAGCTCCTTCAGGAGGTCACTTTGCACCTATCACTCACATTGCAGGTACCCAAATGCTCCATACACTTCAATCCCTAACCCACATGAGCATTAAAGAGCTGCCTCTGGTACAAACACTGCAGATCCCATGTGACTGGGACACCAAAACACACTCCAAGGGGCAATGCCCAGGAACCTGCTCCTCCCTGAATCCCAATTGCTGCTGCAGCATCACCTTGGCCAACTTTGTTATTCTGGGCCCAGCAGTTCAGCAACACCCCAGAGACACTCATCAAACATTGAACACTGAAATCAGTCACAGGAGATCCCCGCAGGGATGGTGACAGTTCTGCTGTCCCAGCCATGCCCCAGCAGGGCTCACACCCTCAGTGCCAGCACAGAGAGCTGCCAGCACCATGACACTCAGCAGCACGTGGGAGAGGACATCCCACCCATGGCTGGTAGGACAGAGACCTCTTCTAATTTAGTCCACAGAAAGCTTGCCCAGCTCAGATTCACAGCAATCCTGGCAGGATGGAGAACTTCTCCACTTTCTTCTCCCTCTTTTCCACCCTCCTCGCCATGGGTCCAAACCCAATCTACCTGCAGCTGTCTCCCTCTCAATTAACATTTGGGCAAACGCCCTCTTGGCATGAGAGCATCCAGCCGGGTTCAGCTCAATGCGGAGGGCTGGAGCTGGGGGGAGAGCAGGGGGGAGTGTGTGTGGGAAGGGGCGAGGGGCTGCAGATCAGGGCTGATATGGCCTGGCACTTTGGCAGAATTTTCTAGGACAGTTTGTACAGTGTCTTCCCCATACAATGGTTATGTCTAGCCGCTGCGCTGCAGCTCTCATTTCCATGAGCAAGGAATTCAACCGAAAAGTAAACAGGAAAAAACGTTACATCTCACAGTTTATAAATATATACAGAATTATTTAGGCAGTCAGGCCAATTTGCACAGATGCCGCGTATATGCTGTGACAGATCTCCATGTTGTTTTGGAGCCACCCCTTGTGAATGGGAAACAGGGCTGGTTTCTTGCCATGTCTGCATGAAATATCAGTATCCTCCTGCAAGCTGGCTGCCAGCAGCGAGTGCTACAGCTCTTGGGAACAGTGCTACGAGCTGATGTGAGCTATTTGCACGTAGTGCTGCGAGACTCAAGCCCCCACGTTTCCAGCCTGGGCTGCACGAGGCTGTTGGAAGTGGCAGGGAAGCTCTTCCTGGGGATTGCATGGGGATTTCAGCCTGGGATCTGTTCGGGTGATGGGACAAACCATGCTTTGGTGGGGTAGGGGCAGGACCTGCCCTGGCACATACACCTCCATGAGGGTGGGGTGGTATTTTGGAACCCTAGTTCCCTGTGTCCAACAGGCTGGTTCCCAAGGCTTGGTGGAAGAAATGGGTGCAGACAGAGCAGACCTATTTCCAACTCACGCAAGGCACCAAAAAATTGCTACCCATGGGAACTAAAGACTTGAGCCCCCATCCCATCAACCTCGTTCACAATGAGCATCCCAAGGAGCCCAGAGCCGCAATCCCAACAATGTCTCTTCCTCCCCCTCTCACACCCGGCCTGAGCCCGGAGGTTTATTCAACCTGACAGCCGAGTGACTTGATCGTTCCAAGCGACGTCTTAATTACAGGACGTCCTCCATGGCGCTCGCTGGCTACGGCCAGTAAAAGAAACTTCTCTTCCCCATCTCCCTCTGCCCCCCCAGCTCTGCTGAGCCACGAGAGCTGCTCAGACAGTGGGGATATTGTTTTGGCCATTGCCTGAATGGCCCGGCCTCCTCAGCTGTAAAATTACCTAGAGGATAACTAAACAAACCCCAGACAAACACTTCTTTAAAGGCACTGCTTACTTTGCAGCAGCCATTTCCCCCTGCCCGCCACATGTGCTCACACGGGGTTTTCTTTTCCTCCCTCTCAAGGGTGACACAGTTGCAATGCCCTCACAAAGCATTGCATGGGGAAGGGGGGATGGCGAAGCATGGGGGGACATGGGGGATGCCATCGGCTCTCCTGGACCAGGCTCTGCTCAGCCCTGGGCTGGAGACCCCATGATGCAGAGGCATCAGGAGCAAACAAGGATGCAGGGACAGCGACTCTGAGCTGGTCTATGCTAGAGCTGGGAGGGGGACAGTGTTTCAAAGGGTTCAGCACTGACCGTTGCCTGGGGGATTGGATTTTTCCCCAAAATAGCACTGCTGGTTTATAGAGAAACTGGTCACACCAGCCTGGTGCAAAGCCCACTGAAGCCAATGGAAAAACTGTCCCAGACTCCAGTATCATGCATGACCCAGGACTGCTGGATTCCTGGGGACAAAAATCAAGTGTTAAGGGACAATAAAGCCCCTCAGGACTGGGTTGGATAAGCAGGGAGGTCAGGACAGGTCCCATCCAGGAGGTTTTACTGTTTCCAACTATACCTCATAAATAGGAGAAAAGTTCTGGCCAAATCCTCATTTGGAGTCAACCTAAGCATTTCCTGACTTGGTGTTGATTTCACAGATTAAAGCTGGTCAAAAACAACCTGGTCAAAATCCAGCCAGCATTAATTTTTGGAAAGAGACCTTGAGGAATTTCACTCGGGTTTGTTCTGAAGGGAGGGGCTGAGCTTTTCCCACCCAGAAGCTTGTTTGCTTTTGAAATACATGCAATAAACACATGAATGCTGAGCCCCAGCTGCAAAGAGGCTGCCTTTTGCTGCAAAGTCACTTTTGGTAAAAATACGGGATATTAGTCAATCTGGGATTATGCCTTTAATTCCAGATGTGCCAGTGAGCCACTAACCTGAAGTGTTACAACTGCACCCAAGTTTCCATGTTCACAAGGGCTACAATAACAGCCTGGGGTTTGGCACAGGAATTCAGGACAGGAGTTTAGGATCAAAAATCTCATTGATCCCAAAATAAAGGGGTAGAGGATGTGAAATAAATCCCTGCATATTCCTGCAGCCAGTCAGAGGGTGTCTTTCTGGTCTCATTGACCCGTTCAGATAGAGCATGTCCTCACAAAGACCAAGGTGCAAACCCAAACCACAACCCCACAGCACATGCTCTGAAAATATGCATGGTTCAACCCAGGCAGGTCCCAAATTCTGGCAGATTCCTAAGATCAGGAAATTCCTTGAGAGCTCAGGAAATACTCCAAGCTCTTTCATTTGCAGAAGACATCAAGGTCTCCTCTTTGGGGTTGTTTTCATGTTTTGGTGATGGGTCAGTGGGACTTTGGCGAGCACATGCTGCTGTGCAGTGAGAAGGAGGATTAACAAAGCCCCGCAGAAGGCCAAGAGCAGATGCAGGACCTGCAGGAACAGCTGCTCGCAAAGGGAAGCCAGCGAAGCCAAATATCAGCCACGAGGTCCCAGCTCCAAGCAGGCCTGGCAGGAGTCCAAGCTGGTATCAGTTACACTTTCTTCCCTGCTCCTTCGCCTGTGCATAAATAACCACCCGTTATTTATGGCCACTCACGTCGCACGCCCTGCACACGTGCCTGGGGGTCACCTCGGAGGACGTGCTGTGGAGAGGGGGCATGAACAGCCCCTCTTAGGGCTCCAAAATAACTCCCCCCCATCCCCTTGCCTCAAGCGACGTGGATCATGGCAAGGTTTCAGCCCAGCTGTTCCCACATTTTGTATCTCCAGAAGCCACCCGGTGCTGGGGACACGTGGAGCCGCACTGCCCGTGGCTTGGAGCGAGCAGCCCCTGACCACAGCCAAGGAAAAGCAGCCTTGAGGTGTGGGAAACCTCCCTGCTGGCCAAGAACCACATCTCCAGGCAAAATGGCCACAGCCGGGCAAAACTAAGCACAAAATGGAGAATCAGGTGTGTACTTACCCCAGGTGGGCTTGTAGGGTTGCTCTCCATCATCCATCCCAGAAACATCTGCTGCTGAAACAACCGTTGTCCAAGCAGACTGTCGGAGAAGCTGGGAAAGCTCCATGTGGCTCCTACCCCCATAATGCAGGAGATGGGGGAGACAGAGGACAACCCTCAGGCTGCTTCTTCCCAGAGCCCTGTGCTAGCCTCTGCACTTGGTCATCACTCCCTTGGTCCCACCACATGAAGAGAAACCTGTATCCACAGCTGCCTCTCGGGACCACCTCTTGCTGAAGCCACCTTAGCAGACCTGACTCCCTGCCCTCACCTTGACTGCAGGAATTGGGCACCATCAGCCCTCCTGAGCAACCCAGCACTTCAATACTGGGCAAACTCTTGGCTTTACAGGAGCATTGAAGGCAGGGTGCAAAGGTTACAATTAGTTCAACGGCACCATGGTGCTGGGTGACTCTTAAAAGAAAAAAAAAAATCAGTGGAGAGGTCAATTTGTACAAGTGTCCTTCAACATTCCCCAGGTCCCAAAGGGAAAGTATTTTCTTTCCGCTCTTGTGGTGTTTTTCTTCCACTGTATGCAGCAATGAAGTCACTGAGCAGAGGTTTCTGTGGCTGAATCATTGGGTTGCTGCCATCACCCCATTCCCAGGAAAGACAGAAGTTGACCCAGCTGGACATGCAGCCAAGGAAGAACATGGATTATGGGTCTTCCCAAAAGCTAGAGGCACGGTCTGCAAAGGACCTGGCCAAGCCCTCAAGAAGCAATCAAACACACCAGTTCTAGGGGCATTTCTCTAAAGCAGAACACCAGGCTGCTGCTCTTTCCACTTCCAGTGAAACTGTTTCTTACACCAAGGACAGTCCCTAGAGAAAAGCATCCATGAAGGAGAGATGGGAAGGACCAAACCTCTCTCCTGGAGCCATGGGATGGGCAGCCTAGACATCTGATCTCATAGCCTACCCTGCTTTGAGCAGGTTGGGCCACAGACCTCCTGTGGTCTCAGCCAGGCTGAAGGAGCCCATGATCTGCTGCCAGAGCCCTCTCCAGCAAAGCCAAGGACGACACACACCTCCTAGCAAGAGTCCATGCTGGAAGGACCCTTCCTGCAAAAGCTTCCCAGCTGCACCTGTACCTTCCCTCACAGCACAGGGCTGGAGTCCTGCTCCTGCCAGCACTGCTCTGTGCCTGACTCAGCCTCAAGCTCCCACCCTGAAAGCATTTTCCTCCTCCACCTCCTTCCCTTGGCTTCAAAGATATCCTTGTAGGAGCCAACAAACATCCTTCTTGTAGTAGAGGTCTCTCTGCTCACCCCAGATCATCATCTGCCTGCAGAGCAGCTTTTTCCCCTCATGCCCTGGCTGCAGAAACACACAGTCCCCAGCTCTCCAGCCCCATGCACCCAGCCTTTTATAGCATTCCCAGCCTCTTGCCCAGCTGAGCCCGAGCTGATGGGGACCAGCTGAGATCAGGGCTGCTCCTCCCTGGGCCTTACAGGGCCAGCCCACCCCAGCACAAAGTCTGAGCCCAGCCAGGTCCCCAGTGCCCCACCATCAACACACTGGGGTTTACTGGGATGGTGTCACCTGCTCCCTTGCTTGGTCTTCATGCTCTTCACCCTTCATCCATGTGCTGCTGAATCCAGCTGGGACTGTCCCTGGAGACTGCTCCTGCTCCATCTCCACGGCTGTTACCTGTTAATGCTCTCTCATCCCTGGGGTCCTGGCATGGCTGGGAAAGGGTTTTTTAAGCCCATCACCTCCTGCCTGCCCTTCACCATTGCTGCATCTACCCTGCCAGCCTCCTGCACATTTTCCTGAGAAAGGACACTAATGGGTATATAAATAAAGCAACCTGCATATTCTTCTCCCTGCTCAGAGCTTGTATAACCTGCAGGTGACCCCTCCTAGTCCTCCCCAAACCACAGCCCAGTGTGTGCTGCCTGCCGCCGCCGCTGCTGCTCTGGCATTTTTATGAATGGCCTTGAGCCCGGGGAAGAGATGTGAGCATGGATTTGGAACAGCTCCATCCTTTCTACCGCACGCGCTAATCTTGACAAATGATCAGCGTGTGGCTTTCGAAACCAGAGATAAGGCTGTCTGACCACTTCAAGTCACTACACTTTCCCACGAAGAAAGGGATTTTGTTCTCAGCCCCCGGCCGCAGCTTCCTCCGGAGCCTGGGCTGACCCAGGTGCCCCCCACCCCATAGCTTAGGGGACACGCACACACAAACACAGAGCAATCCCACCCCTTGGGAGTTGGGCCAGGGTCTGATTCAGAGTAAAACCTCAGCAGCCTCCAAGCAGGGTGGGTGTTGTGACACTGTCTCGGTTTCTGATGCCCCTGGCTGGACCAGGGCTGCCTGCTGCATCTCCTTCCCATTGACACCAGTGGGAGAAGTGGTCCATGCCCAGCGTGGAGCTGGGATGTGGGAGAAGCTTGTGCTGGGAGCCAGGAAGAGCTTCCAGTCCTGCAGCTGAGCCATGACCATAGTGGGCTTCCTTCAGCTCAGTTTTAGATGGGAACTGGAGAACCTTCAGAACTCTTGGCCCTACTGGGGTCACTGCTCTCCTTGGGCTGGCGTCCCACTGCACTGGTACGGCATTTGGGACATGCATCTTGTCTGCCAGTTTGGGAACGCTGTGTCCTCACTCCTCCCTGGATACCCTGCCATAGCTGCGGTGTCTGCCCAGGGACTCCGAGATGGCAGAGCCAGCCCCAGGTGGATCCTGTTGGATGAGCACCTGGGAAAGCTGGGTTTCCAGAAGGCCCCTCCCTCCCTCACACAGACACAGACCCGCTGCCAAGGGACAAGGCCTCTGTGAGTGCCAATTCAAGGAATGCCTTTGATCCGGTGGGAATCATCAGGGAGAAAATCTGCCTCTAAATTGAGCTGCTCTCTTGCCTTGCCACTTTGGGAAATGAATTTGTACTCGGAAAAACTCAGGCTGGGAGAGATCTTGGGAAGCCATCCAATCCATTTCCCTACCCCAAATTGGTCCTGACAGGGTTTTTTTTATCTAACCTTTCCTTTAAAATCTCCAGATGGCTCAATGCAGTCTCCTCCAGGGCTATGTTCATTTTACTACCAGATAGTTTTTATTGTTAATATCCAACGTAAATCTCCCTTGCTGCAATCTGCTCCTATCCCACGGCAACTCAGAGGGCAACTGTGCACCCCACCCTGCCCGGTGTGGTGGGTGCCTTTCCAGCAACAGGACCTACTCAAAGCTCAGGATTAGGGTGGACAAGGCTGGTCCTGGTCCTGGTCAAGAGCAAGCAGAGTTGAAGAGCCCCATGGACTGTCCTATCAGGGAAGGGTTTGGTGGTGCAGAAGCACACCCCCACTGCACCCTGTGCAGGCAACAAACATCATACCCCGGTGGGAACGGGAGGTCGGAGGCTGCTGGTTTGTTGACCCATGAAGGGAAGCAATTATTCAGCTGATGAGGCCATGCAGGTGTTAATTAAAAAGCATGCAAAGCAGAACAGGTCACTGTTTGGTGTCATCCGCTCATGAAATTAGCCTCGCGGTGCTTTACCCAGCCCTCCCCGGGAGATGGAGCAGGGGAAGAGCTGCCCACAGCACCCCTGCTCTTGCTCTCCTCTCCTCCAGCTGAGCTCCCATTTCTGGGTACTTGCCGGGTCCTGCTCAATGTCCCTGCTTTTCAGCCAAACCTCTGCAGGATCCTTTGTAGGGAAAAACTTCTACCTGTTAATTCCTGGACTGGCTTGGAGCATAGCTGTGCAAGGGTGAGAAGTGTACCCAAAATAATCAACTCTTGACAGTCCAGGTAGAGAAACAAGCTCCCTAGTCACATGCTTAGCTGCTGCAGGAGGTGCTCACATGGGTACACCAATGGACACAGCCTCCCAGCTCAGGCAACCCTGTGGGTGTCCCTTGGTACACTGAGGTTTGCTCAGCATCCAGATTTGATCATCAGCAGCAGCTCTGATCTGATCCCCTTTACTCTCCAGCCAATGCCAGGAGGGAAAGCAGAGCTTTCCTCTGGCACACACCAAGGGCTGGTGCTCCCTGACCCAAAGGTCAGGACCCAAAGCTTTGCCTGTTAACCCCTGGGACATGCCCATGGCAGGAGGATGCCCTGGTAGGAAGGAGTCTCCTGTTTCTTCTCCACATGAGCTCTTCTCCAAAGCCAGGATGTGGTGCCAGGCTCCACACGGGCACCCTCCTGTGCCTAGTCAGTGCTTGCAGGGTGGCGGGCACCAGCAGCAGCACAGCTGAGCATCAAAGAGTCAAACCCCAGCTGCTCCCTGAGAAGTGCAACTTAAACCCAGTTTCCTGCCGCTCAGTGTCTCATGGTTGGATTAGCTCACAGCTAATAAGGCACATGAGAGTTTTTCCCATGGTTTGGGGCACTCATGATGGCTCTCTCCTGTATGGATTCTTTGATGTCCTATAACAGAGTTGATGACGAATCCATTTCCTCAGTAGGGACCCAAGTTTGGCACTCTCTTGTCTACCCAGATGCCTTTTTTCATAAACAATTATACAATAGAACAACCAAATGTAATTCAGTCTCTCTGAGGATCTTGCCTCACTTTGAAATCCAGCAGAAAGTGACCCACAGCTTCAAAAGTGGGGCTGGTTGGCAGGGACAGGCAGACAGACAGGGACAGGCACCCACCCGAGTGCAATGGCTCCCACCTCCTTCCCTTTCAGAGCCAGGCCACGAGAATGAATGAGGACTCTTAGCTCTGCCCCATCGTGCCCGTTCAGCACAGCACAGGCTGGAAGGCCAGGACCAAGGGCTTTTTCTGAAACCATGCAGCACCAGATGTTTTTTTCCTGAGGCCTCAGACGCACACGTGCAGCACGCTGTTATTAAAACTGGCTCATACTCCTTGTGCACAGAGAAAAAAAATTAAGGCTGCGCGCAAGGTTAGCCCTCGACTTTGGCATCCAGCTTTAAACCACGCAGGCTCGGACGACTTTTGTTTGTTTTTATAGGGTTGCTTATAGGCCGTCCCTCCTGCAGCATCCCAGTGGAGTGGAACAATTCAATGCACCAGCTGGAGGAGAAGCGCTTCATGTGCTGCCAGATACACCCTGTCAAAGCCCTTGTGCAGCCACCTCGGGGGTGCAGGCTGACAAGCGCCTGGCAGCTCCAGCAACACCCCGCAGCAGATTGAGCTGGGCAGAGGGAGCCACCCGAGAGGATGCACTGCTTCATTACACAGGCTTCCTCCTCTTGGTTTTCCTCCTGGTCTTTCCAGCCTGCCTCCCCCGAGTACAGCTCTCCTGCGGATTTTCCTCCTCCTGCTAATGTTTCTGTATTCACCTCAGACCGAGCCAAAGGCTCCTTTTAACTGAAAAAGGCCATTTGTTTCAGTATCTTACCATCTCTGTCTCAGTGTCAGCCCAAGCCTTGATGCCTCCTTCACCCCCCTGCAGCAGGTTTCGCTCCTGCGTTTGGGATTCCACCCAGCCACATTTTCTCAGCTACTTCGAGTTCTGGAGAAGCATTGCACCCCTCGTTGTGGTGCTTCCCTGCTCAAGCTGATCCCCTGCTCCTGACATGGCCTCACATCTGCAGCTGACCTCTACTGGGTAGCACCAGGGATGTTACCCCCTCTCAATTTGCTCAGTGCCCTGGGTAGGGGTCCTCTCCCCCTTGCCCAGCAGCAAAGGCTTCCTGTGGCTCACATTGCTGTGGTTAGTGGTGCAGTGCCTGGGGAGTGCTGTCGAGGCAGGGTAGGGTGCTCAGCACCCAGCACCCGCCGCTGTGGGTCACCTGTGGATGGGGACATCAGGGTGAAAGTTAGCAGGGATCTCTATAGCACACAGGAGGGGTGGGAGACCTGAATCTGCCTTCTAAAGCCACCTGGGAGGGAATGTCCTGGCTGTTGGACACCCCCAGGTCTGCAGGGAAAGACAAGAGATTTCCCCCTCTTTCCTGGAGCCTGGAACTGAATCCCAAATCTACCCATGGAGGGCTGATGGCAGCTCCAGAACAGCCCCTCCTGCCAAACCCAGGTGCTGGGATCGCTGCTGTTGGATGCATCAGGCTGGTGATTGACAGCTGCCAATCTCCAGCAGCACAGATCGCCTGGAGCCCAAGGGACACAGTTTAGGTCTCTCTAGCCTCTCTCTTCGCAGGTGCTTCGGGGTGAAGCAGAACCTGCGGGCTGGGAGGGGGGGTCCGGGGTACCCCGCAGCCCCCGCTGCACCTGCTACCCCCGCCCGGTGCCCGGGGAGGGGGCGGTGGGAGAAAGGGCTGCTCTGTGGCCGGGCAGAGGGTTTATGCCCCTTCCAGCCTCCGCCCCGTCCCCGGGGGGGCGGCAGCGCTCCCGGGTTGAGCTTCAGCACCACGGGGGCTGCTGGGCGGGGGTCGTGCGGAGGGTGGGTGTGGGGGGTGCCCGCTTTGTCTCCCCGCCCGCGGGGCCGGGGGTCGGAGCCTGCGGGAGGGCGGGAGGAGGAGCGGGGCCCGCCCCCGCCGCCGCCGTACAAAAGGGGTCGGGCGGGCGGCGGAGCAGCGTGTGCCGCCGGGCAGGGCCGGGCAGGACTGGGGCTGGGCAGGGCAGGGCGGTGCTCCGGTCCCCTCCGCAGCGCCGGCCCGGCGGGGCCCGCGGCCGCCCCGTCCAGTCCTGTCCTGTCCCATCCCGTCCCGTCCCTCTCCGCCGCCGGGCCCGGGACCATGCGGCGGGCGCGGCGCCGCGGAGCTCTGCTCGCCTGCCTCTCGCTGGGGGNCTGCTCGCCTGCCTCTCGCTGGGGACGCTGCTGGCCCTCGCCGATGCCAAGGGTGCCTTCTACCCCCCCGCCGCCCCGCTGCCCTACGGCAGCAGGTACAGCCTCTACACAGCCGGCTCCAGCCCGCAGCTCGGCAAGCCCGTGGGCAAGCACAAGTAAGAGACCCCCCCCTGCGCGCCCCCGGCCGTGACCGCGCAACCGAACCGGGGAGCACCGGGCATCGCGCCGCTGGGACCGGCTCCCCTCGGGCATCCCTTACCGGGCACACACCGCGGGTACCGGCCACGCGGCTGGGCTCAGCATCCCNGGCTGGGAGGGGGGGTCCGGGGTACCCCGCAGCCCCCGCTGCACCTGCTACCCCCGCCCGGTGCCCGGGGAGGGGGCGGTGGGAGAAAGGGCTGCTCTGTGGCCGGGCAGAGGGTTTATGCCCCTTCCAGCCTCCGCCCCGTCCCCGGGGGGGCGGCAGCGCTCCCGGGTTGAGCTTCAGCACCACGGGGGCTGCTGGGCGGGGGTCGTGCGGAGGGTGGGTGTGTGGGGTGCCCGCTTTGTCTCCCCGCCCGCGGGGCCGGGGGTCGGAGGCTGCGGGAGGGCGGGAGGAGGA
>VYZX01023152.1:2906232-2937643 GCA_013401335.1 Brachypteracias leptosomus | reverse complement strand
TCGCGCCGCTGGGACCGGCCCCCCTCGGGCATCCCTTACTGGGCACACACCGCGGGTACCGGCCACGCGGCTAGGCTCAGCATCCCTGGGGGACCGGCTGCCGCGGGCACCCCGTGGTGGGTACCCAGCCCCCGATACCGGCCGTGGGTACCATGCTGCAGGACTCGGCTGCAGACACCCCTCGGTGGGCATCCCACCCCTGGTACTGACGGAAGGTACCATGATGCAAGGCTTGGCTGCGGGCACCCCTTGGTGGGTACCTGACCCCCTAGTACTGACCGTGGGTCCCATCCCTTGCTGGAGGACATTTGTGCTGCAGTCCTGTGTGGGACACGGCTGGGAGGGGGATGAGGGTGGGATGCCCGTGAGTGTTTCTAGGGTAGGGGCATGTACCTGTCCTGCAGGACATGGGCACGGAACTGTGATGTGCAGAAGGGGAGGGTGGTGGTGCACAGAGCCATGTGTGAAAACGCAGATTGGTTTGGTTTGGAGGGAATTTGCTCGTTTGCTTGTAAAGCGCAGCCTTACCAGAGTTTAAATATGTTTTCAAGTAACCTGGAAAGCTCAGGCATATGAGGAATGTGGCTTTACACGTACTAGAGACTTTTTCCATTCAACTGCAAAAGGCTGTTACTCTGGGAGGGGGCTCACTTCCCTCCCCACTTGTTTGCTAGAACCGTTTCTGTCGGGCTGCTTTGAAAAGAGGAGGATGTGGTGTCATGAACAAGCTGAAATGAATAAAGTAACGTTTGAGGCGAACAATACTGGCAGTGCCAGTGAGAGCTTTCCAAAACCCGTAACATTTTCCAGCTGCTCACTCTTACAACATCAGGCTGGAGCTATAAAACTGCTAGCCACAGGTGGGGGAGAAGGAACGGGGGTCAGGACAGGAGAGCGAGCCAGAACCCCCCTAACCCAAGTAGTCCCAGGTAGGCAGTGTCTATTAGTAGTGGCTAGTAGATCTGCCCATGTTGGCTACTAGCTTACTTGCAGAAGGGGTTTGCCGTGTGTTTGTAAGCAGATCCTGGATTTATGGATAGTGATTCTAAATTTCCACATGCACATGTGATCTCCCTTCCCTCCAGCTAAGAACAGTGGCCGGCCTTGGCTCTCGCGGGGTCCTGTGTGCAGAGAAAGGACTTGCTTCTGGAGAGGGGGGAGCAGCTGGGGACCCTGCACGCAAGTGCTGAGCACCCATCCCAGGGGAGTAGAGAGAGCCCTGGGCACTGGGGCAGAGGTGCTGGTGTTTCTCCTGACGGGCAAGGGAAAGCACTGGGGGTGTGGGGTCCCTGCTGGGGGCGAGCAGGGAGAGCCGGGGTGTTGGATGAAGGATGAACCTGCACCTTGCTGCTTCACCGAGAGAGCTGTTGGAGGCAGAGGAGCCTGCTTGTGGCTTTTGAATGGGGGCACTAGGGAGATGTACTTTGTCTACATACACACACTCCCCAGACAGAAGACACTGCAGTCTTCCCCAAACCCTTCTGCCCCATTGTGACTGTCCCAGGCCCTTCCCTCAACTCCAGCTGCCAGACGTGTCCTAACACCATCCAGACCATCATGCCAAGACCAGGAGAGCTGGGCTGAAGCCCTGCAGCTCATTTCCCTGGTCAGCCCCAAGGCTGCATGGCATGCAATGGCAATGCCAGGGGACTTCAGCTGCTTCCCAGCCTGTGGCCAGTGACCCAGCTTGCACAGGGAGAGCCGGGTCCTCCCACCTCACTGAACATCTCCCTACACCTGCAGCTCACACTGTCCCATCTGCTCCATGCTGCTGACCCTTCATCTCCACCTCAGCTCTGCACTGTGAGCCCATGCCCTCCTCTCCTCCCGCTCTGCCATCTGCCATGTCCCTGTGCCCTTAATCACTGCCTCACCGCCCATCCCTGCTGTCTGCCCCAGCGGACCAAGTCCATCTGCTCCTGATGGTAGCCCTGCCTTCAGCTGGAACAGCCTTGGCCTCCATCTGTCCCACCAGCATCCTTCCCATGCAGCCTTCCTCCCAGTCATCTCACCCTCTGTGCCTGGGTTTGGTGCTCGGCTCAGGAGAGGTCTGATATCTGGAGCTGGCTGGTTCCCTGTGGCACCCAGCTGCAGGCATGATGGCAGGAGGGAAGAGGTTCTGGTCCTTGCACCAACCATCCAAGGGATCTGAAGAGGTTTCCAGCCTCCATCTGGTTTGGGACCTGGGTTGTGTCCCTGCCCAGATGGTGGAGGGAGTTGTGATGCTGCAGCCCTGCTCTGCTGTAGCATCGTGCTTGGTCTGAGTGTGACAGTACCTACAGCAAGGCTTTTGGGCTGACCCCGGCACTGCAGCACTCCAGGAGCTGCAGGAGGACAGACCACCCCTGGCAGACGCTGCTGGAGCTATTTCTGGGATGCTATTCCCACAACTGCTGTTGCTGGTGGGGTTCTGCTTGTCCTCCCAGCCATGTCTTGCCAGCCAAGCCATGCTGAGCACAGCCTTAACCCAGAGAAGAGATGCCTGGACCCACCTGGACCAAGGAAAAGGCTCCTTATTGTTGGGGGGTGGCACCCTGGCATCCAGAGGGCAGCTAGCAGACCTGGCTCTGGTGGAGGCTCTCCAAGCTGATGGGGTGAAAGCCGGGGTGCCTGGGGACACCAGGAGCAGGAACCAACTCACCCAGCCTGGCTGGACCAGGAGCACTCATCTGCCACTTGCCTGTGCACCCATCAGCAGACAGTGCTGTTGTCTGGTGGGGCAGGTGGTGACAGTATCTCATGTGCTTCCCCCTAGGACCTACTGTGCCTACGTGGTTCAACGCAACGTGACGTGCACGCTGCAG
This sequence comes from Brachypteracias leptosomus, assembly GCA_013401335.1. Taxonomy (NCBI): domain Eukaryota; kingdom Metazoa; phylum Chordata; class Aves; order Coraciiformes; family Brachypteraciidae; genus Brachypteracias; species Brachypteracias leptosomus. Next base: position 2,934,839 of record VYZX01023152.1, on the reverse strand, counting down.
GACGGGGCCGAGAGCTACGTCAAGGCTGAGTACCACAAGTGCAGCTGGGGACCCAAGTGCCCGGGGAAAGTGCTGTGAGTATGGGGGACATAGGGGCATGGTTCCCTTCCCCTCCCAGATCCAGGGTGCAACTCTCCTCAGGCTCCCAAGCCCCCTTCCAACCATGAAACGCACTTCCCAGAGGGCAGGGAAAGGGACTGAAGGGCGTTTATGGACTAGACAGTCACTGGCAGGGCAGCAGTGCTGGGAGGAGGCAAGATGGGATCTGTCAGGAGGGAGAAGGAGCTTTATCCCTCATCAGAAATAAATCAGAAAATCGTGGCAAGGTGAGGGGGTGATGTGTGCAGGGAAGGGTTTTGTCCTAGACCTGCAGTATGGCAGTAAGATGGAAGCTAGGTGAGATCCTGACTGAGAGGAGGAGGAAACAGAGCCCATGGCTGGGCATGGCTCAGGGCTTCCTGCCCCAGGAAAATATTTGCAGAACTGTCTGGCACCTCATCAGTGCTGGAGGGAAACACCTCAACGTGCTGCAGCTGGGCAGAGCAGACACTGGGGCTTTGTGCTTCACCACCCTCCACAGCCCCTGGCCGGGGCTGCAGCTCCAAGCTCCTGCATCCTCCCTGGGCCCACCCAGAGCAGCAAAGGAAAACTGGGCTGAGAGGGGCTTTTGTCGGAGCCTGGGACCCCTCCCACAGCACCAGCAGGCGATGCTGCACCAGCTGGGACTCACCATGTTCTGGCTGTGCCATGGGCTCTGCATGCAGCCTCTCCTGGCAGAGATGGTCCATCGGACCCACTCGCTGACTGATTCTCTCCTTCCTCCCAACACAAGTGCTTTAGCAATATTTGGGCACTTCAGGACATCCTGCAGCTGCTGGTACCCATGGAGAAGATCCCCAAAGCCTCTCCCAGCTCCATGGAATCCACTGCTCAGTCCCTCCAGCTCTTCAAACAAAACCAGGTTGAAATCAGGGAATTTTGTGAAAGCAGCTGGACCTGCAGCTGAACTTTCTGCACAGCCTTGGATGCTGCATCCATGCACGAGAAGGAAACATGGATTTTCCATGTGCTGGAGCCATCAGCTGATGTTTGTGCAACTGCAATACATACTTCACTGTTGGGCCGTTTGGAGCAGGAGGAGAAGAGTTCGGAGGTGCCAAGGGGCTCTGTGCTCCTCTACAGAGGCACAGAGACGGTGTCCTGCCTTCTGGGTGCCATCCTCATCCTCACATCACCCCCTGACAGCGGCTGGGCACAGCAGGCTCCTGCTGTGGTACATCCAGGCAGGTTTCTACCCACTAAGGCAGATGAAAAGACCATAGAAGCTCAGCAGCACCTGTGGAGAGGAGTGAAAAGAAGAGCTTGTTTTGAAACTGTCCCATGCCTTTGAATCACTTCAAAATTTCCCAACAATCTCCCAAAGAGCAGAGGATTTGGGTTTGCTTTCTCCTGCCCTGTGGTACGTTTGGAGGGGACTACATCACACTGGGAGCCACGTCAGTGGTATTGCCTGGGGGCTGCAGCCTGGGCGGGGGTCTGAGGACCTAGGCAAGGAGGATGGGGGCTTGGCACCACAAGCTGCCCTGAGTGCTGGATGAGTGCAAGGTCTTACCCAGCCCCTCTGAGCGGCACAGACACTCGTGCTGCCTCCTCTGAGACCTTCTGCTGGACGTGCTAGAGAAGAACAAGGGCCCGATTGTGCGGGATGTTGCAAAACAGTGAACTTCAGGATTTTCAGGCCCTGGTGAATTCAGATTGGAGATTTCCAAAAGGCAGGTTCTGAGTGTTAATGTTTCAGAGGATGTGAGAAATGTGCTGCCTTCAGCCCTGGGCAGCTTGGTTTGGCTGGTGGGGTCTTGTCTCAGCCCTGACACTTCACAAGAAGGTGCCATGAAGAGCAGGGACTAGCTGAGACCTCCCCCCTGAGCTGTTGGGGGCAGCAAGAGTTGAGAGGGAGGATGTTGGAGACCTACCAGGCAGGAAAGTGGGCTCACAGCCTTGTTTGCAGTGTATGGGGGGAATCAATGTCGTAGTGCCCAAATTGCTGATAAAGAAACCTCCCTGGGCATCCCAGTTGGGCACAGGAGGGGTAAGGAGCCATCCCTCTATGCACACCACTTGGCATCACCCCACTGCTCTGCTGCCCCACTGCTGAAGCTCTCACAAAGCCAGCCCAAGCCACTTAGGCTTCCCATCAAACTCATGCCCTTCACACATAGAGAAAATACCTTTCCAAAGGTATTTCAGCCCTCTTGGAGGCTTCAGGACAGAATTACAGTTAAGAAGAGAATTTTCTACTCCACTAGGAATTCTCCAAGTCCATTCAAAGTGCATAACACACCCACAAGCAGCCCAAACCCCTCTTGAAGTGATCCCAGCTTGCAGGGGTTCTGGAATCACTTCCATCATTTCACCTTGTGCTCTCCCAGGCCAAAAGTTGCCAAACAGTGGCATTTGTCACAGGGGTCATCTACTGGGCCAGAGACCAAAGCAATAAACTTAGAGCTGCTTTTCTAAACGAGCAACAGGAGTCCCAGCTTAAAAAAAATAAACAGCAGCAAAAAAATCCTCTCCAGAAACCACAGATACATAAATAATGGCTCTGCTTAGAGAGTCCCTCCTTACCCCTAGGCTGCCTCTCAGGCTTGTGTGGTGTCACCAATTTGTTGGGGAATGTTTCTCTCCCCATGCACCTCCTGGTCCAGCCCTAGAGAGGGTGGGCACATGTTTTTGGAGTGCTGGTTCATGAGCTATGTCTCTAGATGAGCACTGTGGTGCTACGCTGAGCTGTGCTGCAGCTAGAGCTCCTGGAGGAGGTGGGTCATGGTCTGCAGGTGGAGGACATGGATCTCAGCCAGGCTTTCCCATTTGCCCAGATTTATCACACCTGAACAGAACCCATGACCCTGCTCTTGTCTATTGCTCGACCTTGAGCTTGCTTCTCTAAACTGTCTTCTCTCTTCTTCCCCTCTCCTGGAAAGGTACCGCACCTTCTTCAGACCCAGATACAAGATTGGATACAAGACAGTGACCGAGCTGGCCTGGAGGTGCTGCCCGGGCTTCATGGGAGAAGGATGCCATGACAGCCCGACCGACCAGCCTGGCCTTCTGCCCCAGCATCCCAGCCCTAAAATGCCTCCTGGGCAAAAGATGTTTCCAATCCCCAGACTTCCTCCCTACCCAAAAAGCCACCCTGACCTGTTTCCAGGACCAAAGAAGAATCAGTATGGTGAGATCTTGCTCCTGTTCACATCCCCCAGGTACCACACCACGGGTATGCTCTCAGCCCTCCTGGTTCTTGCTGTTCCAGCACAGGGCAACCTTCAGTGGGTGACGTGCTTTCTGATCAGAGACCTGACATTTGATTGCTTTGAGGAACACTTGCTTTTTTAACCTAGTTAAGAAGAGATGAAGAGTAGAAGGAAGGGTGAGCTGATATTTCACTGCCATGGCACTAAGAGGGAGCAGGAGCTGATGTTAGTTAGTATGGAAACTCAACTCTAGAAGACAGCCAAGGAGGGAAGGTAAAGCAGCACCAGCACTGACTGTGCCTTCTCTTTCTTTCCCTGTGCAGGCAGGAAGCTGCCCAGCCTCTTTGGGGACCGCCTGGACCGGCTGGAGGAGGAGGTGAGGCGCCTGTCCCAGTCCTACGACAGCCTGCACACCATGGTGAGTGGGCTGGGGGACCGCCTGCGCCTGGCCATCCAGGAGGACACCACCAAGATGATCGGCTCCCTGATGAACAGCCCGGGCACACCTGACTCGACAGTGGGCTTTGGCATCATTCCTGATGGCCTGGTGGATGTGGCGGACAAAGCCGACATCACCACGTACCCTCCTGTGGGGGAGATCCTGACCAAAGTGACAGAGGTGAGCGATGTCCTGAAAACCAAGGCAGATCTGCTGCATGAGGTTCGTGGCATGGTCCTGGACCATGATGGGCAGATCAAGCACCTGCTGGAGTCAGCCCGGCCCTCACCCCTCACCTCCATTGACCTGCTGGAGGAGTACGTGGACACACGGCTGAGCAACCTGCGCGGAGAGCTGCTCGATGGCTTCGAGAAGAAGCTGGGGAAGATCCAGACCACGTGTGATTTCCGGATCCAAGAGGTGCGGCAGCAGTGTGAGGAGGAGAAAGCTGCAAACGTACGGCTGCAACAGACACTGGATGGGAAGGAACTAGAGATCAAGAAAGAGATTTCCCAGCTAGAGACCCAGATCCAAGGGCTGACAGTGGTGGAAAGCTGCTGCAGCAACCTGGACTACCTCACCGATCGCATGAACATCCTCGAGAAGGGCCTTCACAGCATCTCCGAGTCCCAGAAGAACTTGCACTCACGGCTGGATGGAGAAATCTCCACTGTCACCCTAGGGAACCTTTTTGAAGGGCGCTTTGAGGACCTGGAAGCCAGACTCAATGCTACAGAGAGAGAAACGGGGACCTGCTGCTCCAGTATAGAGGACAGCATGAGAGGCACGGTGGTAGCTGAGGTGGATGGCATGAGGACTGCCTTTGAAGATAAAATGCAGACTCTGGAGGACAGGTTCATGACCATCATGGGGGAGCTGAACAATGTCAGTTCTCCCGTGGGCATGGACGGAGCAGTGGTGCCAGTGCTGGAGGGGGAGCTCGCCAGCATGAGGAAACGGACGGACGAGACGCTCGAGGTGCTGCAGAATCGCCTCGTCACGCTGGAGAGCACTTGTTCCCTGGGCTGCACCTCTGCCTCTAAAGATGTGGAGACCTTCCGGACAGAGATCGAAGACTGCCAGAACAAGAACCAGGACCTGCTCCTCCGGATGGACAGCAACTACGACCTGCTGCGCAAGCTGAATGCCACCATCCTGGAGATCCAGCGGAGAATCGAGGAGGAAGCATCGGGGGCTTTGCAAGGGGAGATCACCTTGCTAAAGATCAACCTCAACACCGTGAGCAAGTCTCTGACAGGCCTCAAGGACTCAGTCTCCCAGTACTCGGACACCGTGACACACGTCAACTCCTCGCTGGATGAGCACGAGCGGAAGATCGAGGATGAGGTCCACTCCATCCAGGAGAAAGTCAACGACCAAGGCTCCCAGCTCTTCTTCAGCAACCGCCGTGTCCTGAACCTCAAGGGAGACTTGGAGCGACTCAAAGCCAGGATCATCAATGACCTGAGCTCCTGCAAGAGCGTGGCCCATGACCTGCAGAAGGAGATCACTCACTTTGATGACCGGGTGGCCCGGGTGGAGAGCGTCTGCGGCAGGCTGGGGGCTGTCACGGGGAGCCTGGATGGCATCAGGGATGAACTGGAGAAACACACGGGCAGTCTGTGGGACTACATGGACCACATGAACGGGACCCTGGCTGCCCACTCTCAGGAAATAACGGGACTGAAGGACAACCTGCTCGACTGCCAAGCCAAGGTCTTGGAGCTGGCGGAGCAGGTTGGCCACTTGGAAGAGCAGGCGGAGGGGAGGCAGCATTAGCCGTGCCCCCTGCACTGCTGCTCCTCCCCGTGAGGGACAGGATTAACTTATATCACACAGACTCGCTCCAATGCGACAACACTTCTTGGGATAATTTTTTTTTTATGAAAAGATAAATTAAAAGCTGCTACAAACCTTTTTTTTTTTTTTTTTTTTTTTTAAATCTCGTTGACCCCATTTTTCTATACCCACTCTCTCCTCCCTCCTCTCAGCAGCTGCCCCGACCCGGGACTAGCAGCTTTGCTGCCTCCAGGCCGGGGGTGTTGCTTTGGCTCCTGGGCTGATGACCCCAGAAGGACGATTCAGGAGGAAGCTGGAGGCGGGAATATGTTTTTTTTTTAATTATTTTGTTTTTTGTGGATTTATCACTTCTTGAAGAATAAAACCCCATAGTTATCAATTGAGGAATGAAGTTTCTCTGACCTAAAGACCACCTGCAACTTAATCCAGGGACTAAGCAGAGCCAGAGCTCCTGAGAGGGAGCATAACACACCACAGGAATTGTGGATTTCAGAGAACACATATTCACACAGCCCAGCGGGAGCTGCCTCCCCCTCTCCCAGCCAGCAGCCCTCCTCCTGTATGGTAAACCCATTTAGACCCCTCGCTCTCCGTGCAAATCACACGCCTCAGAGTGTACGAGGATATGCAATTAGGAAAACACACATATGCATATATATATATATGGTATGTGTATGTATATGTTTGAACAATCCACTGTCATGGTGCTCGTCCAACAGCAAAGTTTCCTGTCGCTGTCCCAACCTCCCTTGCCCTGTTTGGAACAACCCTGAGCAGCTAAAAACGACCAGAGCAGCATCTGGGGAGATGCCCGGGGTGCCCCGGGGCTGCCCTGCTCTGCAACCCTACCTTGCTGCGCTCTCTGGTTACACCACGGACTGACACGAAGGGTTATGGAAAATTTTCCCAAAGATACATGTGTCCCAAGGTCTCTCCAGAGACCAGGCTGGGCATGGAGCAGTCCTGTCCTCCAGCTCCAGTTCTCTCCTGTTTTATTGCTTAAACTGTGAACGTGGTTCTCCTCATCTCGTCCCAGGACAGGAGAGCAGCAGCAGCAGCTCCAGGGTGTGAGCAAGAGGCTGTCCCAGCCCAGCAGTGTGGGAGCAGCAGCCTGTGCCCTCCCCACCTTCCTCTGAGCCTGCTGGGATGCCAACAGCCCTGGGGATCTGCACCAATATGGAGTGACAGAGGGCACCCCCCTCAGCTCAGCCAACTTAACTCTAGTTTCCAACAAACACACCAGCTGGAGAAGATTCTACATGTTCCTCAGCAACTCCAGCCTTGCCCTACAGAGCAGGCACCTGGACTGTGAAGCACAAAACCCACCTCTCCCATGGAGCCCAGCATGGATGTCCTCTGCTGCTCAGCCACCAGGGACTTCACCACCAGAAAGGATGAAGATGAAATTAAAGAGCCTCTATCTGGCCAGCTCTGGCACTTTATAGCAAAGGAACATATTTTTCTATCAGCTCAGCATTACAACCCATGGACCCCTGCACACCAGCTGTTCTGCAGCTCCCACCTCATGCCCATCACCCTCACCAGGTCATCCCTGCCCTTCTGCACCACGACCCCCTCTGCCCTGCAAAGGGGCACAAAGCAGCAACAGCTCCCAACAGAGATGCATCCAGGTGCCTTTTCTCCTCCATGAAAACAGATGAGCTGCCCAAAATAGATCTTTCCAGGCTGGGGCAGACCACAGGGACCACCATCATGTTACCCTGATACAGTAAAAGCTTTTTCCTCTGCTAGAGGAGCGTGGGCCATCAGCTGTATGAGCAGGGAGAGGGGACCAGGCTTCCCAGCACTTGCTTACCTGATGAGCCAGATGCTCACAGCACCAGAATCCACTCTTTGGAGCTATACTGCAGCTGCTAAGACACTTCTCCAGCTGAGGAGCAACCTCCAGTTGCCTTTGGGCATCCTGCAAAACTTGCCTTTAGAGAACAAAACATTTTTTTCTCCCCCCCAGCCCATGGAAGAAGTTTCACACCAGCCTTTGCCCCAGAGGAGCACCCTGCCCAAGCCCCCTCCCCTCACCCATCCTCTCATCACAGGGAGAACAAGAGCTGCAGCAACCAAAGAGAAAACCAAGCTCAGGGCCAGGCTCCCCCCTCCTGGTTTAGAGAGCAGCTCAACAGCAACAGCTTCCTCCAGCACAGAGGGAGCCAGGGCTGGCCGTACAGAACTAGGACAAGGAAGAAGGCAGACCTTCCAGAACATGGTGCTATGTTTGAACTATTCCTGACTAGTCACTTGAAGCTATGGACAGTTTGTATTTCAGTTCTCAGCTATTCATGTTTAAAAAGTGAAAGGAACTTGGTACAAAATAGGGCATTTTTTAATTATTTTTTTTTTCTTGCAGAGAGAGAAGATGGTGCCTGGGTGGTTGTCCTTGCATGGGCAGCTTTCTGAGGCAGTTGATAAGTGATCCTGTTAAAAGGCTGTGGTTTATTGTTTTTAAAACCATGTACATTTGTTCAGATTTTAAAAGGAAAAAAAGTGTTTGTACTGGAAAAGAAAAAATAAAGTATTTCTTGCTGAGGTTTCCAGGATCAAAATGACTTGTGTGGTTAAAGCACTGAGGAGGAGATGATTTATACTCACGCACAGTGGTCAGGGAAGAAGAATCACAGAATCATTTGGGTTGGAAAGGACCTTTAAGATCAAGTCCAACCGTTAACCCAGCACTGCCAAGTCTACCACTAACCCACATCCCTCAGCACCACATCTACACATCTTTTAAATCCCTTCAGGGATGGATGCCAGACTGGAGGAAGGCACCCAGCAGTGCTCCTGCCTGCTTTGGTTTATTTTAGTGTGTGCAGCTAGAGCTGAGAGCTCCCAGAGCAGGGGCACCAGGCTGGCTGGACACAGCAGTGCTGGCAGCCAGGGGTCAGAGAAGTCCCCCACCCAGCGTGGGGACAGGTTGATCCCAGCCCAAGCCTGCTTTAGGAGGGCTGAGCTTTACCTGAACTCCCCAATACAGGGGCACAGGAGGGATCTCCTGCGCTGGCAACAGGCTTGGGGCAGCTGCTGGCACCAGGGATCCATCCCCGCACACAAAGCCAGCCTTTGCTTCCTGTATTAAATCAGTTTTGCAACATTAGGTGAAGGTAGCAGGCAAAAAAAAAAAAAAAGAAGTCCTTTTCTAGGACTTCTCTGGTGCTGCACAGGCTGAGGACCTGGCCCCCACTTCAAGAGGATAAACCCAACCACAGCTGTCAAAGGACACAGAGCCCAGGTCCTACTTCCATGCACGGGGCTACAGCAGACAAGAGGCATCCTAGATTAAGGCACTATTTATTCATTATTGCTATTGGTGAAGGACGCTCAAAACCCCAACAACATTCATCCACTTTAACAACTTGTTAAACCACGGGACAGCTTCACTCCATCAGCTACCAAACTGCAGGTAGCTGGACTGTTCTGGGAACACTGGTCATACCGGAGGTAGCAATAGCTGTGCCAGAGGCTCATCAATAAATAAGACACTGTCCCATCACCTTTAAAGAAGAGCCAGGCTTTAAAGGTGTTAAGAACATGAAGAGAAGACCCAGCTTACAGGAATTTCCATTTAGTGAATGAGGTTTTTGTAGAGCCAGAGCTCTTCTTATCCCCCTTTGGCCCCAGAAGGGGTGTCTCTAGTGCAGAACGTGACCTGTATTAGAAATGCAAAATGCCTGAGCAGCAAACAGGGAGGAAGATGCTTCTGGAGCATCCAGTCCTGGCAGAGGACACAGGAGAGCCCTGGGCCAGGTCTCCACAGGTAACAGGGTCAGGAGAAGGCCTCCCAGTCAACAGCAGGCAGTGGAGGTCTCCAGTAGGTAAAGTGGCTGTACTCTGGACACACCAGAGCAACGCTCCCACTCTGTCCCAGGGGAGGGAAGATGAGCTCCACCAGCTCTGACAGCCGCTCGTACCTATGGGGTAAGAGGGAATTTGTACTGGGGTCACTGGGGTTTTGCTGCTTTTCCACCCCATAAGATGTTTCTCCAGGTTAACCCAAAGCCACCAAGGAACAAGCACATCACTTACGTTGACTTGTGGTTCTTTGTGAGCTCCTGGATCAGCTCTCCCTTGGGGTTGACGGTGAATATGCGGCTCTCCGGCAGCCCCACTTGTTTGTAGGCATAGACATCCTGCCCAAGCAAGGCCAGCAAGCTGTGAGAGCTGCAGGGAGGCAACACTACCCCAGTCTGAGCCCTCCCTCTGTCCCGGGAGACCCACTCACGTTGGCTCTGTTCCCAAAGGCTGCGTAGAAGGGCAGCTGTGGTGCAAACAGTTTTTGGATGTCCATCAAGCAGTCGATCTTGAACACCTCTGGCTTCTTCTCAATCACCTCCCTGCAGCACAAGACACATGCAGAGAGGACTCAGTGGGCCAGGACTGTGGGCAGCCAGGCTGTGAGGGGCTCAAAGAAGTAATTTGAAGGGCAAGAGAGGTTCTCTGCATCAGGAGTTTCACCATGAAGCTCCAGGGAGGACAGGCAGTTCCATGCTGCCTCCCATGACAGACATCCTGCACCAAGGAGGCCAGAAGGGGTTTAAGGCTGTGACACCCCTCAGCATCGAGCTGGGGAAGGGGGGGCTTTCCCCAGGGATGCAGGAGGTGCAGGGCTGGGGAGGAGAAGAGGATGTGGTACCTGTGGAAGGCAGAGAAGAGGCTGCTGGGGGAGAGCAGGATGGGGCCCTTGGGCAGGGCACAGCCCTGCTCGTTGACCCATTTGAGGTAGCCCTTGGTGATGTGTGCCATGCCAATGGCTCTGGCCGAGCAGTAGAGGAACTTGTAGCCATTCCTAGAGAGAGCACAGGGAACTCCTCTGAGCTGGTGTCCTCCCACTCCTCCTCTGAGGTGGAGGAGGAAGAGGGAGGATGAAGCTGAACACCTGGCCTAAGCCCAAACCCTGCTCAGCCCTCCAGCAAGTGGGGTAGCTTCACAATATGATTCACTCATGCAGAGTCCCAGGGTAAAACCAACCCCATCTGCCTCACTGCTGGGGGAGGAGCGCTGGAGGGGGACCCACATCACCTTCCAGCCCCTCCCCAGCAGCTGTGCACCCATCCCTTTGCACAGGACTCTTTGCTGCTTGGTACTGGGCACCCAGATGGGTCCCTGGGCCAGCACCTTTATCAGAGCAGGCTGCCCACAGCTTGTAGGGAGCTGGACTCAGCCCCTGCAGACCCCCAGGATGGCAGCTCGGGCAGGGGGGGCACGGTGTGGGATGGGAGGTGGCAGGAGGAGCAGAGCTGTCAGTGAGGGTATCCCCAGTCTCACATCACCCCCTGCCAGGGCTGGGATGAGCCATCTGCGGGCCCACAGTGCCTCTCAGTGGCCATAGGTATCAGGGACATGGAGCTGAAGGTCAGGCTCAGCAGGGACCTGCTGCCCTGGCACCCCAGGGACAGCCCTGGCATCCCATGGAGGCCTATAGCTGGGCACCCAGAGAGGCAACTGGCACCCAAATGCTGGGTGAACCCCTCATGCCACTGCTGCAGAGTGACCCAAAGGTGGGCTGTGCCTGTGGCCTCTCAGGCGTGATCTTGCATCTCCTTCAGTGCTCAGCTACATCTCCCCAGCAAAGCCTCCACCAACACACACTCCTCCCAGGGAAGACCACGCAAGTATCTGCTCCCAGCACCCAGGGGACATTCATGCTGCCACCCCTAACATCATCCAGACAGCACAGCATCCATCACTGATGACAGAAAATGAGGCTATTTTGGCCAGGATCAGTAAAGAGCCCTGACTCTGGCTCCTGCTCAGCCTCCTTTCCATCATCCCCCTGGCCTCAGTTGATCCAATACCTACAGGTGGATTTTGTGGAAGAGTTTAGCAATTCCATGATGAGTCCAGTCTTTTCCCAGATGTGGTAAGATGTGCCCAAGAGCATCTGACCTAGAAGGAAAGGAGACCAGGTTAGGCTGATCCAACCAGGGGTTTGTGGTCCCTTCTGACGGCTTACGCAAGCCTTGAGAGGACACTTTAACCAAAGAGGGGGGAGCAGGGATGTGGGGTGGGAGAAAGGCCCTTTACTTGGTGATGGTGCCATCGATATCAGAGATCACCACTTTGTCGTCCCAGTTCCACAGGTAGATGGTGGCCTCGCAGCGGCACGTGCCCTGGTACTGAGTTGTCACGCTGAATGCCACCTCATTGGGGCCATCCTGCAGATTCAGCCTTTCCTGGGGCAGAAGGGTAGCAGGCACAATACACCAGCTCCAATCCACACCAGTCCAAGGCTTGCCGGAGGCCAGACGGTCACCTGGCCAGAGCAGAGACCACGAGCCTCTACAGGGTGGCCACCTAGTGTGAAATACTTGGATGCCCTATAAAAATCATGAGGTCAAGGGTAGAGAAATCCCTATTTAAGGCTTGTCTCATCACTACACACCCAAGCAGGCAGCAAAGGACGAGAGGTAAAGAACATACGATTTGCTCAGAGGAGAGCCGCAGGGATTTCTTGTAGGTGGGCAGAGATTTCTGTGCAGGGGCATCCATTGCTACCTTGTCCCCAGGGTGTGGGGGCTCATCGTCACTGGATGTCCCCTCTTCCTCCTGCCTATGCAAAGGAAAGAAGAGCATGTTTGCTTTACTCTGCAGACCACAGCTTTCCCCTTGAGCATCAGAGATCTAGAGGGGATCCAGGACAACTCACCCACCAGGAAACAGCCAGTGAGCTTGGCTGGGCTGGGGTCAGCTTTCTGCCCTCATGCATTAGGCAGATTTGGAAATAACTGGTCATTTAGGAGGAGAAGGGATTAAGGGTATGAAGACATCTAAAGACAACCTGGGAGGGAGGCACTCACCTCTGCTGGGCAGTGTCAGGCTGCAGTGTCCCCACGTTGGCTTTCCCTGGCCTTGACTTCTGCTGCAGGCAGAGAGGGGTGGCATCAGCACCTCAGTGCCAAGGGCAGGAGCTGCTGGGCTTTACTGCCCTTTGGAGCAGTGATACCACAGAAGAGGTGGTAATGTATCCCCCTGCCTTCATAAGGACACTGGCCCATGGAAGAGGAACCACATCCTGCTGCTGTGCTGGGGCAGGGAGACCAGCAAGCACACAGGGTGCCCAAGCTGTGGCATCAGGGGCACGTAGCAGGAGGTCTCACCACTACCAGGTGTTGTTCTGCTGCTCAGGCATTAACAGACCCGAGGGGACAGCAGCAGCCTTCAGAAGTCACCTTGCCAACAGGTCCCTCTGGCTGCCCTCGTACTCAACCTCAGATCATCCCCAGGACCCTGCTGCTCTCCCACCTCCACCCCTGCCAGCCACCAGAATGACACCTGTCCCCTGGGGACACAGTTGTCACAGCCACTGCTGCAAACACACCTCCTCCACTGGGAATTCTCTCCTGCTCCAGGAAAACCACCATCTGCTGCCTTTCTTGGGCATCTTCTCCTTCACCAGTTGGTCGATGGTGCTCTGTGAACATGGCAGAACACAACATGAAGTCAGTCCTCAGCTCAGGGAGCCTCAGCTGCCAACAGGCTGAAGAGACCCTTGTCCAGGCAGGGTTTCCTTTGCAAAATCATTCACAGGGTAAGATGTGCAACTCCCAGCACATTGTGAGCTGAGGCACTTTTGGGGTGAAGGGTACAATGACTTGTTCCCTCCAAGCAGCTTGAAAAAAAACAAACAAGAAGATCTGGATGCCTTATTCCATACAACCCCAGCCAAATCTACAGAGCCCTCGAGCATCCCAAACCCTCCAGCCAAAAGCCACCCTGAGGTTCCCCTGGAGGAAAGGGCAGACCCCAGTGTTTGTGAGCTGGAGCTATGCTCAGCTCTGCCTGTCTGCCCACAAAGCCCCAGGTGAGGCTTTGTCAGCCCCACTACACTCTTCAAGCCCTGCTGAGAAGTGTGGTCAGTAAATGTGTTATGCCACTGACCTCAGGAATGTTCCTCTGAAAAGCCTGCAGGGACAGGACCATGGGAGCAGCCACTGCCCAGCTGTAATACCTGGAAGAAGCAAGAGAGATGGGAACATCACTCTTGGAGCAAGAGCTGTTTCCAGATTATTGCCCTGCAGCAGATCCAGAAGGTCCCCTAGCACCACTACCATGGTATAATCATTGTCTGGGATGGAGTCACACTCCTACAGGAGTGTTTCTGTAGGGACAAAGGGGCCACACTGATCATCTTGGGATGAGGGAGCAGGAAGAGCAGGACACTCACTTCTTGTTGATCAGTATCACCAGGTTTGGGTCACTGATGAGTCCTGGATTCTCAGCAAACTGCTCATAGGAGACCATGTGCTCCATGAACTTCTCTGGCGGGACAGAGGCCATGTCAGATCACTGGTGTATACAACATATTTCAGAACAGCAAATCTCCCTCCCCTCCCACCTACCCCGAGAGATCTGCCTGCTGCTGCCCAGGCCACCGCACAGCGACAGGGCAATCGGGGGCATCCAGTCAGAGTCGGAGTCCAGGGGGCTGCTGGGGGGCAGGTCAGGTGGCAGCTGGACACACAGAGGGCTGCTGGCGTCTGCCACAGGCTTTGAACTCTGCTCTGTGTCACTACCAGCAAGAGAAGAAGCAGTGGCCACATCAGGCAATTGTTTTAGACACACCTCCATCTTTTGTTGTAAAGGGATTGCTCAGGAAGACCTGAGCTTGGCCAGCTAGTGCAACCCATACCTCCTGGGGAAATAGAGAGCCACCTGCTCCTCATCCAGGCTGGAGAGGTCTTCCAGGTAAACATCACTGGGACCCAAGTGAGGACTTCTGATGGATCCTCAATACAGACAGAAGGGAAAGAAAGTTTAGCTGCACCACCTTTCCAATCATCTCAGCATCTATCGAGAAGCTGACAGCATTTTCCTCTATCCTGTTCACGTATCATATAAAGAGGACATCTCTTCCTGCCTGAAAAGCTGCCTTAAATCAACAGCAACAGAAACACCTCAAGGCATCTGCACGAGACGACTTGCCAAGAGGACATAAAGGACAGGCCAAAATCCTGCCCATGTCCTGCTATGACAATTGAAAGGTGCTATTTGAAGTTAGCACCATGCAGGATAACGCTTTGTGTCTCCCTTTTGTACAGTGAGGAATCTCAACATCTCTTCTTCAGGGGGAGACAATTCTGTTCTGAATTCATGCTGGCTGGAGAATTAAGGTTGGTGAGGACAGGTAACAACATACAACTCCTTAAATACACTGTCAAGGGAGACATATCCATGCTTCACTTCATTCTGGGTAATTTTCCACCCGACTTAGCACGTGTGAGATGAAGACACAAGTCAGGCCACGTGCTTCAATGTAAGGTATGGTCTACATTGCTGAGAAATCCAAGCATGGAAAAGCAGACACATCCAAGGGTAGACTTTGGCAAACATAAGGCAAGAAAGCCTTCCTGGGGAGCTGGGTGGTCACTGAAAGGAGGAAACCTGGGGAATGGTTCTTCAAAGCAAAGGAGTTGGTAGCACATGGAGAGGGCAAAGCAAACATGTCACACCTTGAATACCCAGGGCAGTCACGAAGGAGTTATGCTGAATGAACAACCCAGCCCCCATCCAAGTCTGAGACATCCGCAGGCTCAAACACACTTCCAGCAGCACCACTCACCTTGTCTCCTCTGGCTTTTCAGCTGGGGCTCAGGACCCTCTGAGCTCACCTGCCGCATAGCAACAGCTCCCTCAAAGGGCTCCACATCTGGCTGAACATCTGGCACAACACTCATGCCTCCCTCCTGCTTCTTTTGTGGGGCTGAGGAGGCCTTCAACAACCTCTCTGCCCCCACAGCACTGGGGATGTCCTTCAGCCCAGGGAGGCCATTCCTATCCTGAGGTGCAGATGTTGGCTCAACAACAGACACAGCAGAGGAACAAGGTGTGCCCTGAGGTACTGCTGGACTTGGACCTCCTCCCAGACCTTCAGAGGTGGCAACAAGATGGGTTGTCTCATCTACTGGGACTAGTGTTGCAGAGACAGTGGTTGCTGCAGTAGCAATGGTGTTTGTGGACTTGGCTGGTTCAACTCGTTCCATTTTATTCACCTCAAGGAAAGCAGAACAACAGGCTTGAGGATGGGAGGTTGCCAAAGCATCAGGCAGAAGAGGACAACTCCTCCGAGGCTGCCTCACCACAGCATCCCCCACTTTCTGCAGGCCTTTCAGACACCTCCCTCCCACCAGCTGCTAGAGGAGAGCAAGGGCAGGAACTCACCTGAGGGAGCCTTCCCCAGGTCCACTGCACGTGGGATTCAGCTCCTAGGGCAAAACTCTCCTGCGGTCTGATCTCCAGCTCTGAGTCACTTTTGGGAGAAGATTGATGGCTCAGGGTGGGGCTACAAGAAGAGAAGGGAATATGGGACCTCATCTACTCTACAGCTCCATGCTCTCCTATCACTGCAAAGACATTTAGGGCCGAGAACCCTTAAGGTTGGTTTCTGATAGAGTCAGTTCTGCCCCATAACACTATCACTTGCAAACGAGCAGGACCTATGGGAAGCTGAGGCCCGAGGAAGCAAAGTGCTATGCCACCAGTTGTCCAGAAGCAGCTGAGCAGCAGAGTCCAGTGCACAGTCTCTTCTTGCATCTGTGATCACGGCCAGAAGTGTCTTTCATGGGCTCTGAGCTTTCCTCCAGGTACGCTGTATCAGGCCAGGAAAACCATCCCCTGCTGACACCCTCAACTCCCTTTTCCTTACCACCTCCCCAGCCACAAGGCAGGTCCCCTGCCCTCCCCAAAGCTCAGCAGGTCACTGCCCATTACCTGTCCACAGAGGCCAGCTCCCCGTCAGAGTAAGGGTGTGTCTCTGGGGACTGCAACGACCTGGGTTCCTCTTCAGGGAGATCAGCGAAGGAGAAATGCACCGAATCACTGCGGAGGAGGAGAGGGGTCAGGCAACAGCCCCCCCACCTGGAGAGCTGGCCATACCCAGCCTCACCATTTCCACTGGCCTTCTACTCCACAGGAGGCTAGGGTCTGATTTAAAACTCTGTCTTCATGTCTTGATGCTGGGCATCACCAAGCAAGCCTACAGGCCTGGACCACCACATCACCCTGCCCAGACCACCAGCTCACCTGGGGGCTGGCAGCTTGCACGGCTCCTCCACGGACATCTCACTTCTGGTCTCCTCACAGCTCTCCAGCTCAGAGTCTGACATCTCCTTCCACTTGGGCTTCCTCCTGCGCCTCCTCCTCTTGCGCTGGGTGGCTTCAGTGCTGGAGGTCTCCTGCCCACACAAGGATGGAGCAGCATCCTCCAGGCTGTGCTCCGTGGGGATGGGGGATGTGCAGAGGCAGGACGGGATGTTGCCCTGCAACAGGGATGGGAAGAGCCCATCAGCTCCAGCACTCTTCTTTCCAGCCCAGCAACTCATGGCTCTCATTTATGCCACGTACATCACCAGCACAACCAACACCACCGAGCCCTCAGCCTGGGGGTGGGTTTGTGGCTAGGCCCACAAGGTTTTGTCCATACAACATGTGAATAAAAAAAGGAGCAGGGCTGTCCAGCCACAAACTGGACATCTTTAACACGAGCAAGGAGAGGCAGGAGATGGCACCATGAGACCAGAATTACACAGGCTGCTGTCCCTGCTCTCAAATCCAGCCCAAGCTAGCAGCGACCAGAAGACAGCCTGGGAGAGAGCTGCCAAGATTTCTGGAAGGCACAACTAGTCTCATCCCACTTCCCAGTGGAGCAGGCAGCCTGCCACAGCATCTGGCTCACTCTCATCCCTGTCACAAGATCTTGCAAGAGGACAAGCTCCAAGATATCTGCCTGGCTGGCCAGCAGTCATGCCCATTGATGGAGGCCAGTCAGGGATGCAGATACTTGGTCTAATGCTCCCTGAGGGTGCTCCAACGCTCAGATCCTCCTGGTTGCAAGGCCCTTCAAGTAGCAATCTTTCTGGACACACAAAACAGAGGGGATAATGGAGTCACTCTCAGGAAGAACAGCAGTCTAAACCTGCTCCTTCCACCTCAAGCCTGCATTTCCAAGTGGTCACAGGAAGACAGAGACCAGCAGCACCTCTTCATCACCAACCTCATCCTCCTCTGACTCCTGGACGAAGAAGGCCTCTCCATTGTCACCCAGCTTCATGTGCAGGTCCACAGGCTCCCCATTGATTTCAATGTCAACCTGGCAGGGGCAGAAGCAGCCTGTTCACCTGAACCCTTCAGCATACAGGAAGGAACTTCCCCAGGGAGGGGACAGGTTGGGGTTGCTCTGGGTTGGCAGCAAGCCAGCCTCTTAGACAAGGGACCTCTCCCAGTTTTCCTAGGAAGCACAGCTCTCTTTGGAAGAGCATAGATTTCATTCAGGGGCATTCCCCCAAAAATCAGCAAGCACCCCTTTCAGCAGGGCTCCCACTCCCCTCAAAGTTCTTCCGTAATCCACTTCTCTGGTGTCTCCAGACCTAGGATTAACCCACAGGTTATGGAAGATCCTATGTCTGGAGACATCAGAGAGGAAGCATCATCCCAGGGCGGGCACCACTTACCACCTTCTCCCTGGAGCGCAGCACACCCAGCTTCCCAAAGCGCACGTGAAACGGGGAGCACTGGAAGGAGTTATCAGGCTGCCTCACCACCACCACATCGATGCAGCCCGTCAAGGTGGCAGGGTTCAGGCCCCGGTACAGCTCCTTCACCGTGATGAAGACGGTCTCAGCAAGCTGCCCCACGTAGTTCATTGTTAGGGACTGCAAGTGAGAGACAGGAACAGCCTCAGGTGGGGGAAGAGGGCTCCAGAGGGGAAATGCAATGTGGGTTTACTCAAGGAGAGTAATTTCACAGCTGCAAACACAATCCCACCATGGAGACAGGTGAGCCCCTAGAGAAAACAAGGCAAACATGAGGGGCCTTGAAGAAGATCAGCCAGGGTCTCTGTGAGCTCCACAAAACAGGACAGAGCACCAGCTATTGCATCCAGCTGGAGGAGAGAGACCTTGGTGGTTGGAATGCACCATCACATTTGTGCCCTGGGAGGGCAAATACTACCTCTCAGCAACACTCTGCAATCAAGCTGTCAACTTGCCATTCAAATAAGAATTTGGTTGGCAGGAGACCTCCTGCACTGCACTATCATTTAAATAAACCTCAACATCAGGGCAGAGAGGTTGGAAGTCCAAGGAGCTGCTGCATACACCACATGCTCACTTTGAAGAGCCCAAACCTAACATTTCCCAAGCATTGCTAAACTGGCCAGACATGGCCCTTGGTAAAGCCAGAACTCCCTGATCTCCACATCTTAGCCCCTGCTGCCATCATTCATCTTCCCAGGGAATCCCAGCAAAGGGGCTGTGCTGCCTGGAGGACACCCAGAAGACTCTGCAATGCTGCTTTCAAAGGCACTGCTGCACTCTGAGGTTGCACTGCTCCTGGTTTTCATTAGCAAGGACACATGAAGGAAAGCCTTGCCTGCTTGTCCTCCCACCCGCTCACATCCACCAGCTGCTCACTCCCTGAACAGAGACAATTCCCCTCTGCCACGCTGGAGCAGAGGCAATTCCTCTCCACTGTGCTGGAGCAGAGGCATGGCTGCACAGGCAGAGATTTGCTGGTCCGTGCTGGGGCTCTCAGCACAGCCCCATGAGGTGACTCGCAGGCTCTGCTCATCCTTCATGCAGCCCCTCTTCCTGCAGCCTTGTGGTCGATGCATTGAGATCTCTGGAGTATTTTCCTGCAGATCTATGTTGGCGAGCCGGGTGTTGGCCATGGGGCTGGGCCAGAGGAGCCCCTTGCTCCATTTGCTCAGCACTTGGCATCAGCAGGACAGCAGCATCAGCAGGACAATGGTCTTGGTGTCAGCACATCACACCAGAGTCTGGCAACCACAGAAGCTGAGCCCAGCTTCCCAAGCTGCCAGCTCTGCACCCTACCTTGCCCCAAGGAAAGGATGAGGACATGGGATGACCACTTCAGAAGGACCACAGATGAACTAAAGGAAGCCTCTTGTGCCAGCAGCATGATCAACTGATGACATAGTGCCCCCAGGGGCTCTCAGCATAGCCCCCAACGCACACCCAACCCAAGAGGTGGCCAGTGAGAGTTGGTTCCTTACCCAAAGGGATGAGGACAAGCAGGTGCCACCCGACGAGCCCTCTGCCCCAGCAGGCACCCAGCCTCTCTGATTCGTTTTGCACCAGCTCAGCCTCGTCCCGTTCCCAGACATCCTTCCTGGAAGGTGGTCTGCGTGGGGAGACGCTGTCCCTGCTCCATGTCCTGTCTCCCCCGCTGGGAACAAGCCCAGAGCCCAGATCCTCCCCGGGGGTATGACAGGGAAGCCCCAGCCAGCTCCCGAAGCTTCGGTGCCTCCATCAGCTCTGCTGCGAGCAGGGCCAGGGTCACGGGGCCACCCAGCAACCTGCTGAGCCCAGCTTTCCTGGGCACCACTGCCGGGCAGGCAGATTTCCAGCTGCTTTCCCCACTGCACTGCTGAGCCTGGCAGCAAATGGGAGAGAGATCCTTGCTGCAGAGGAGAGGGTTTTTGGAGAGGAGGAACAACCAGGCTGGCCCTGATGCTCCCACAGCAGCGTTGAGGGGCTCCTGGCTGGGGTGTACATTGAGACAGACCTGGAAAGTGCACAGGGAAAATCCTGGGCAAATAAACCTGCCCAGCCCACAGGGTTTGGCTTGGAAAGAGTCCCCAAGAATAGCCCCACGCTGAGCAGAGTGCAAGGGCTTAACACAGCGCTGTGACACCCACTGAGACATGCTGCTGAGAGCCTCATGGCGGGACCACATCCCCTCTGCAGAGCAGGTGTCCCCACCATGGGACTTCATGCCCTGTTACCTCAATAGGCTGCTGCCCCCTCCCCAGGCATCTACCTGCACATTGCTGGGACAGGCTCAGCCCCAGAGAAGAGCATGGCTCTGGTGCCACTTTCAGCTCAGTGAGTTCAAGTCCCTGGGGGTTTCACCCAGGACAACTGGAGACAGGAGGGGAGCAGAGAGAAGAGGCTTAGGCTCGATGGGGCTCTGAGCAACCTGACCTAGCTAGAGACATCCCTGCTTATTGTAGGGGGGTTGGACTAGATGACCTTGGAGGTCCCTTCCAACCTAAACCATTCTATGATTCTCCCCACAGCCCCACCACAGATAGAGCAGGTCTGTTAGGGAGATGAAGAGTAAGTTACACTTTGGAGTGAGACTAATAGGTAGACAAGGCAGAAAAAGGGTTTACAGGCCACCTCTAGGGCACCAAACCACATCCAACAGATAAACCCTACAGAGGAACAGGGCACCCCCAGATAATCACAGCCCTTCGCAACCCATGCAGGCACCAGAGATAACACCCACCTCTCCGGCTAAAAAGTCTCCCAAAAGAAGCCGAGTATTTTGCTACCCACAGCCTGCTCTGCTCCCAGGCAGCAGGAAGCCCGGCCACCCCACCCACTGCATCCCCACCCAGGACCTTCCCCATTACCTGGTCGGCTGCTGAACCTCAGCACCTCCTCAACTTTGGAGCAACCAGCCCAGAACCCCCAGGAGCTGCTCTCTGGCAGCGGTACCTCACCCCAGCTCCTCCTCCTCTCCCCGCCGCTTCCTTCCGCTCACCTGGGCGAGGGGAGGGTCCTACCTCCCAAAAAGCACCAATCTCCAGATCTTGCCTCCTGCTGGGAGCTGCTGGGAGCTGCTGGGAGGGTGGCTCCGGCTCAGGGCAGACAGGCAGCACCTGCACAGAGCAGATGTGTCTCATTGCAACCAGCTCATTTGTCTCATTGCAGCCAGTTGCTCCAGCAGCTCCAGGCAGACCTACCATTGCCTTGTGCGATGGAGACCCTTCCTCCTTTGCCAACACCTCATCCTGCTGCAGCCTGACCCACCAGGCTAGAATTTCCAAACACACTCCTTTCGTTTTCCAGACCAACTCTCGCGGCGTTTAACCCCTCAGGGCACAAAGCCCCAGCTCTCAGGACCCCAGGGCAGGCTGAGCCCTCTGCAAAAGGTGCTCACAAAGGCTGTGTGCAGCTCTGGGAAAGATCTGCCCTTGCCATGGCTGGAGAACATCCTCACACAGCCACGGTGGCCGGGCTGGGGACAGTCCAGAGTGGGAAGTATCTTGCTAGGGATCCTATGCCAGATGCTAATTTCTCCCTCCTCCCGAAGGGCTATAGGGATTGCTGCAGAGTCACATGGACTAGGATCACGAAGGGTGGGCAGGCGGATAATTGCTGTGGTGCTCATTTGATTGCTCCTGCATGTAAGATTTGGTACACCTTGGCCAGAGTTAGATTGGGAGGAATGTGGAAGGTGTGTGGTGCTTGTAAGGCTTCACCAGAACCCAAGGTTTTGAGGATTTTTGAGGGATGATTTTAGCTACCCCTCAAATAACTGCAAACTTTGGAAGAGTGAATTTAGGTGAGTTTATTTCATTATGCAACCAGGGATGAGACTGGGACACCAGCACCTTTTGCACAAGCCAGCCTGTGCCCCTGGACAAGCAGATGCTGATGCTGGTGGCAGTGGGAGGCACGGAGACCCCCCCGTGCCCATGCAGTGCTAAGCACAGCCTGGACAGGAGATCCCAGACCCAACATGAAACTTCCCTAAAGGCTCTGACAAACCAGCTAAGGAAGGATGCCTGTTTTCCAGCAGCTTAATATATCTGAGAGCTTTATCCCCCCAGTGAAACTGGACTGAAAGCAGCTATTGTGGGTGGCCAGGCATGGCTGAGGTCCCCGAGGAGGGTGGGCTGGCACCAGGCAGCACAGGGCCCACAGGGAACACAGAGTGGGCAGCTGTCACCAGACCCCACAGCCAGGTCACCAGTGGGCGAGAAGCCCCCTGTAACCTCGGTCTGGACAACTCAGGATGTGACTTCTCAGGTGCTTTGTCCTTGTCACAGCATCTTAGGCTAGTGTTTGGTGTTGCCACTGGAGTGGGTCTCACCCAGGGCAATGGTTCACATCTGCAAATACTGGGGCTGGAAAACAACCCCCAAGGCTGAAACACAAAAGCAAGACCAAATCTGATACCTGGTCAAAAGCGCCACTGAGGACATTTTATCAGGGGACATCGTTTCTTCCTTAGGCAGCTGAATGCATCCTCAGGTGAGCATGGAGCAGGAAGGCAAAGCCAGCATGAGCATGTGGGCAGCTCAGCCTTGCTGTGGCTCTGAGTCCCAGCTGCTTTTCATGCTGCTCTTACTCCCCTTTCCTTTGTTTTGGAAGGTGAGCCCATCACACCCTGAGCACCCCAATTTTTCTGTGCATCCTTCCCCCAGGAGCTGTTCCAACAGGGAGAGCTTTCTTCCTCCTTTTGGGAGCTCCACAACCCACAGATGTTTGTAATGAGCCTTTGCAAAACACGACGGCTTTTTTATTAGCAAACCAAGATGCAAGATTTTCAGCTCCTTGCATTCCAAAAAGCTCACATCCACATCCATCTTGGCGGCTTTCATCCTGCATCCCTGATGCTCCCCACCCATCTTGGATCACAGCCTTTCCCTGCAGGGGTAGCAGCACTGCTGGCCACGCTCCAGCCCCGTGGTGCTGCCTCGCAGACCATGCTGTGCCTCCAGGATCCCAGCATTTCCAGTGCCTCCCCAGAAGACCTCCATCCATCCACTTGGCAGTTGGGAGCACCCCAGGCACTTGCTGCCCAGGAGACTCCTAAATTTTCCTCTGTCCCAGAAAAACAAGTCATGTCTTCAGTCACTGGGTGGGAGAGGGAATAAGTCCTGTCAAAGACGGGCTTGTTTTTCCCCCTCTTTGTATTTCGACAGCTGCTGCATGGGCCAGGCCACAGATAATTCTTTAGCTGCTTCCAAAGTGGGGGTTGATGAGGGTTTTCCTCCTCCCTCAGCCATCATATTATTTCTCCAGGATTTTCCCAGATGCTTGAGCTCATCTTTGAGCAGCCCAGAAGTCCCTCAGGACACTTCTCCTTGGATCCCCCTCCTTGCTGCCTGCTTCTTCACAGGCCTGGGGTGACAAGCCTGGAGGGAGTGTGGATGAGAGACCCAGGAAGCCAACCAACCCACCTGCCCGCATGCTGGCTGAGACCTGGCACAGCTCAACTCATCAGAGGTGCTGCAGAGGAGCAAAAAGCTCTCCCAGACACTGTGGGGCTCAGCTAGTAGCTGGGGACACCAGTACTATGTGACAGCTGGAAGCCCACCTTGTTTACTGCAGCATCCAAATCTTCTTCCCACCCCTGAGCCAGGGAGCTGCATTCTCCTGCTCCCTTTCCCACACTGGAAGGGTGCTCTGGGACACAATTCTCTGATGGCCACTAGCCTGGCTCGTGGGCCCTCCCTGTTCTTTAACTTCACCAGCATCCCCCTTACACTGGGGTTTCCTGAGATGCCAGCAAAATCCAAGGCTGTGATGCAAAAAGCAAAGATGCCTTTTCCTGAATGCCACGTGCCCCTTGAAGCCATCAAGCAGGATGCCCAACGCCAGGTGAGATATGGCCACAGCCACAGAGTTTATTGGGCTGGGTGATCCAGACATGGGACCAACAAGTGTCTATGAGCCCAGAAGGACCAAGGTCCCTGTGCCAGGCAGCTCCCTGGAGCAGCTCCCTGCTGCCGGTGGGGCTGTCATCCCAAACTGCTGTCCCTCCACTGTGACCCACCAGGGAATCCCTGCCAGACCTTGGGATGTGAAAGGGTTTTCCTGTTATCCCAGCGGAGAAGCAGCTTTTTAAGAGCTGGGGGAAGTGTGGGAAAGGCTGGTGGAGCTTCCTGCCCCTCTCAGCTGGCCGGGCAGGGGCTCCCATTTCCTTCTCTGGATCAACAAAGAGCTCCAAGAGGCTTGTGAAAGGGGGTATTCAGCAAGAGAGGCAGAAACATCAGGTGGGCACAGCTGGATAGGGTGAAATTCCCATCCTGTGAAAGCCACAGGGAGCAAGGCTCAGGTGTCCCGCTCCCTCAGGGATGGGGGCAATTCCTGGAGGTCCAGCTGCTCCAAGTGCTGGCCCTGAAGCCAGGAATACAACAGGAAAACGGTATTATTGGGTTTTTTTAATTATTCTTTCCCATTCCCAGAAAGATCAGGTCAGACTGGCCTGGCATGTGATGGAGTGGGTGGGAAAGCCATTTTGCCCGAAGAGGAGGAAATACCATCCTGTCGCCAATCATAAGCATTGAAAAAGCTGAATTATGGCCACAGGACTGGTTCAAAACCATTCGTTCCGGTTTATAAACACGCTCTGCTGATTTGGCTCCTAGTTCCTGACCTGTTAAAAGTTCACATTTCTTCCGTAAACAACAAAGGCTTCAAGCTTACTTAAAAATGAAAAAGCAGAGAGCTTCAATTCCCACACAGTTGTGTGGCTCCAAGAGCCAGGGCTTGCAGAGAAATCTGGCCACAGGCTAAACCCAGGAGAGCTGATAGCCCTGAGCACTAAACAGCCCCCAAAAATGAAGTCTCTGAACTTGCAAGGTACCGAGAACCCTTAGTTTTTCTGTCCCAGCTGACAATAAACCAGCCAGGACCTGTGCCCTGGAGCCAACAGCTTTAGATAAGCGACATCAACGTAGCTGTGAGCAGAGTCTGAACATCCACTCTGAATCCAGGAAAAGCAGGATGACGTGCACATCTAGGCAGCTGGAAAATCTTTTATCTTTTGTCCAAAGCTGGTGTCTCATTTCAAGACAGACAATGTTTCCAAGCCACACTTTATTTAAAAAATAGTTGGTGCTTTGCTTGATTCCCTGACCCGCTCTGAGCACAGTTATTAACTGCTGCCAAAGTGCTGGGGGTGCAGCGGTTTGGCCACCCCAAGAGCTCCTCTCTCCATCCCGGGGAGCGCAGCGGGGGCACCCGCTTGACCCAGCGCCCTTCTCGCAGCCCCCGGGTGCCCACCACGGGGTCCACAGCACCTCCGGCCCCCCAGTCCGGGCAGGTCCAGCTGCCTTGGCCGGCAGCACCCACCCGCTCTGCCCTGCGCGGGGCAAGGCGCTGAGCTGGGGCACCCAGAGGCGGTGATGGCTGGTGATGGGACCGACTGCCCCCGGTGCCCGCTGCAAACCCGTGACATCCTCCCCCATGCCCGGTTGCACATGGACATCGTCTGCCTCCCCGGTACGTCCCCGCTCACACCCCCAGGACACGCACCCCGCGAACACTCGGGGGATTGGCGCACGTCCCTGCTGACCTCCGGGGGCACATTCCCGTCCCGGTACCCACCGCACACCCCAGGGGCACACGCCCGGCGCAGGCTCTCGCCGCCCTCCCTAGTGACCGGTACAAGCGTCCGGTGCAGGCTCTCGCCACCCCTCACAGTGCATGTGCCCAGCGCTCCCGGGCCTCCCTGGCGTCCGGACCCGGTGCAAACGGCCCCCGCTCTCCCCGGTGCCGGTGCCTGGACCCGGTACAAACTACCCCCGCCCTCGCCGGTGCCAGTGTCAGCGCTCGGACCCGGTACCGATGCCTGGACCCTGCCCAGCCTCCCTCCGCCCTCCCCGGTGCCCGGANCCGGACCGCGCCGTGCCGAGCCGGGGACCTGCCGCGGGTGAGTGCCGAGCGCCCGGGGAGCCTCCCGCGCCCCTCGCCTCACCGCCGCGGTCCCCCCCGCCCGCACCCGCTCCCCCCTCCTCGTCCCGCGGGACCTGCCACCGGGAGCCGTGCACCCCGGGCAGGTGCGGGGGGCCGGGGCACCCTCCCCTTGCCGGGAGCCCGCCCGGAGGTCGGGACACGCGTGTGTCTGTGTCCCCTCCCGCCCCGCCGCCGCCCCGGTCCGCCCAGCCCTGCCGCGGGCCGGAGAGCCGCGCTGCCCTCCGCTGCGATCGGCTGGCCAGCAATTAGAATTCAAATTAAAATCAATTAATTAAAAAATCTTACGCCCGGCCGCTGTGGGAGCTCTGTGAGAGCGCCCGGGGCTCCGTGGGGCTGCCCGGGACCCCGCTGCCTCTCCCTCAGGGCAGACTGAGGGGATTTTTCTTTAGTGTGGATCTTTAGAGGAAGAAAAGTCCTTTTTCCCAGCTCTGGCTGCTCCGGGGGCTGGGGGGCTGCTGACCCCACTGGTGTCGCAGATGGGGAGTAGGAGGGCAGCTCACGAGTGGGTTTTTGGGGGCTCCTGGTGTTGCAGCGATGGGGGTTTATCGTGCCTGGCCTCGGGACACACAGGGCTACGAGAAGATGTCATCTTCACGCAGGTAGGAAAACCAACCCCAGCGCTGCTCAGTGATGTGCCCGAGGCCACGTAGGACTAAACCCCATCGTTCTCGTCCTAATTTCCCGTTGGGTGCTTTCCTTGCCCGGCAAGGGCCGGTGGGTTAACCTCTTGCCCCTGGGCAGCCGGGTAGAGTCCTGTCCGGGCTATGCCAGCTCCTAATCAGGCTCCCGCGGTGCCAGCCGGACGTGTGGCCGGGTGCCAGTGGGCTGGGGCCTCGCCGCTCTGAGCCACGGATCTGGGGAGCAGAGACGGCTCAGGGGTGGGGGGGGTGCAAGGTGGGGAGCGGGCACTCACCCCTCGGGCATCGCCTTTGCTTGGGTGGCTGAGAAATGACTGCGCAGCTCAGGCTTGAGGCTTTAAACTCTGTGTTCTGGTTCAGGACATGCTTAGTTTGTGCCCTCAAAACTCTGGCAAAAAGGTTTTTCCAAGGGGTCCTCTTCTGTTCTGGCTATGAACCAGAATAGGGAAACTTTTGGGGGAGAGGCAGGTGATAGAGGTGATGTGTCTCCTTATGCCAACTGATGTATTTGAAAAAGAAACATACGCCAGCTCTTCTTGAACTTTCCCATTTCTGCTCTGCCCGGCCATGGCTTTCCCCTCTGCCCAGCCAGGGAGGCTCTCGCTGCTCTTCACCCTGACCACCTCCTCTGGCTGCAGCCCCCAGCTGAGGATCACAGTATCTTGAGGGATGATTCTCCACGGATAGAAAGCCAGAAGTTTACTTCATTATCTGGAACAGCTTATTCTAAGCTAATTTCTCATTAAGAGATGATGAGGAGGGGGAGATCAGGAGCATTTTATTTACGGTAGGAGAAAGCAGCAATTGAATGATAACTTCTATTAACTAGGTTGGGTCTGTGACCTTGATGTATTTTACAAGTCGGGATGCGTAGCTGAGAAGAGGGAGCAGACTGTTCCAGTCTGTTTATTGTTTCCTCTCAGTTCATCCCAGTAACTCACAGCACACGGATGCCCACACAGCTTTGGAGCCCTGACCCACCTTCGGGGATGGGAAAGAGGAGGCTGTTGGATGATGTTTTCCCTCAGATACAGCCTAATCTGTAGCTCGTGTTAATTATTTTATAGCTGCGTTGGGGTTTAGCCTAGGTTTTCCTGACAGGACTCAGCCTCTGCAATTCTTGCTACTGTGAGAAAGCTGGAGTAACTTGAAGCCCCAGAGTTGCTTGCGGGAGCACATCTCTATCAATAAAGTCCTTGTTGCAAAGCCAAAGAAAACCCGTGGGGGCTGCTGGCCTGCACTGGGGACGTGCAGGGACTGATGCTGGCAGCCCAGAGAGGGGAAGCCGGGGGCTGGTGAGCTGGGCTGGTGGCAGGACCCATCTGGGTTGTAAGTGGGGGAAGATTTAAACAGCAGCGTGGCTCTGGTTCTCCTTCATATACATGTGTTCCCTCGCTCCGTGGGAAGGTTTTCCTTCTATTTAGACCTCCTCTTCCTCCCCTCCCAAAATGTGGTGCCCTTGTGTATGTCAGCTTTCTCATCTGCCTTGGTTACTATGGTGTTACTATGTAAGAGCTACTCGTCTTGTAGCATATCTACAACTTGGATTTACAGTCCACCCAAGGGCCATGGGTCTGTGTCCATCCCTCGTCAAGCCTTTCCCTGTTTGTGTGGTGGGATGGATCTGGAGGCAGCATCGTTTGTGGGGCATGGCTGTGGCTTTGTGCTCCAGGAGCCTCCTCCAGGTTACGGGGAGTGAGGAGCTGCTGCTCCGTGTGAGACTCTTCCATAGGTGAATCTCTTGCTGTTTCCAAACACGGGGCTGTTCCCTGGGCAGTGGTGAGCCCTGGAAGCCCTACTGGTGTTCATGCCCTCTAGGGACCAGGCTGCCAGCTCCCTGCACAACTCAGGCAGGGCTTTAGGTCCCCAGAAAACTGTTGGGAGTGGACACAAATCACTGAGGATCTGTGGAAATCTCGGCAAACAAAAGGCAGGAGATGGGCGCAGGTGTCTTCCCCCCCAAGCCACCATCCTGCTCAGCCCCCCCAGCTTGTGCAGCTGATCCTGTGGGGCT
>VYZX01023152.1:2780855-2904818 GCA_013401335.1 Brachypteracias leptosomus | reverse complement strand
GCACTGGGGACGTGCAGGGACTGATGCTGGCAGCCCAGAGAGGGGAAGCCGGGGGCTGGTGAGCTGGGCTGGTGGCAGGACCCATCTGGGTTGTAAGTGGGGGAAGATTTAAACAGCAGCGTGGCTCTGGTTCTCCTTCATATACATGTGTTCCCTCGCTCCGTGGGAAGGTTTTCCTTCTATTTAGACCTCCTCTTCCTCCCCTCCCAAAATGTGGTGCCCTTGTGTATGTCAGCTTTCTCATCTGCCTTGGTTACTATGGTGTTACTATGTAAGAGCTACTCGTCTTGTAGCATATCTACAACTTGGATTTACAGTCCACCCAAGGGCCATGGGTCTGTGTCCATCCCTCGTCAAGCCTTTCCCTGTTTGTGTGGTGGGATGGATCTGGAGGCAGCATCGTTTGTGGGGCATGGCTGTGGCTTTGTGCTCTAGGAGCCTCCTCCAGGTTACGGGGAGTGAGGAGCTGCTGCTCCGTGTGAGACTCTTCCATAGGTGAATCTCTTGCTGTTTCCAAACACGGGGCTGTTCCCTGGGCAGTGGTGAGCCCTGGAAGCCCTACTGGTGTTCATGCCCTCTAGGGACCAGGCTGCCAGCTCCCTGCACAACTCAGGCAGGGCTTTAGGTCCCCAGAAAACTGTTGGGAGTGGACACAAATCACTGAGGATCTGTGGAAATCTCGGCAAACAAAAGGCAGGAGATGGGCGCGGGTGGCTTCCCCCCCAAGCCACCATCCTGCTCAGCCCCCCCAGCTTGTGCAGCTGATCCTGTGGGGCTGGCTGCTTGCTGCTTGCTTTGCTGCAGCAGGTCCCTTGTTCCCCATCTCTTGGTTATTTTTTTTCTTTCTTTTCTACCCAGTTTCCATATAAAAAAGCATGAGGGAGAGTCATCCTGTGGAGAGGTCCTTGGTTTGCTCACAGTTAATGTAAATTATTGTCACCTTTGGGAGCTGACATGGCCCTGAAATAGGATTTTTCTTGGGGGAGCAGAAGCCTAGAGTCAGGTCCAGGTTCTCCCCACCCTGCTCATCCTAAGGAGGATTTGCCCCATGCAGACCTGAAACACACAGAGGTGCCTCCATCTTTGCATTAACTGAGAGTGAGCCCAGGATGATGATGATGATTGTAACTCGGGCACCTGTTCCAGGTGCAGTGAGTTTAGTCCTGATGCAGAAGCTCATTTGGAGAAGATCCTGCTTACTGGTCCTTGCTGGTCTTTGTGATGAAAGTCTGCAGCATCTCTCCCTCTTGCAGCTGTGATAGCTTTTCTGCTTTGTTGAGTAGGAGAGGGGTGATGTTTCTAATTAAAAAGAAAAAAAAGTCTGGTACTTCTCCCCTCTTTGTTTGTTTGGTTTTTTTCTTTTTTTTTTCTGGACAAATGTTCTAAATAACAATGCTTAAAATGCAAATGGGTTGAGTTTGTGTGAAGTAAAGTCACTTGAGAAGCCCTGATCGGATGAGGACTGTGGTGGAGTTAGAGGAGCTGGTGATGACACATGGCACAAGAGCAGAGAAGAGGCGGTTGGGTTGTCACCAGATGCAGTCACAGCCCTTGCAGCCATGGCTCATCTCCTTGTGGAGGATGTTCTCATGCATTTCAAAGGCATTGTGGTTTCTCCTTCTTCCCTTTCAGAGGGACACTGCATGAGGATGCCCTCTCCTTTTTCTACATGCATGACAGGGTGATGTTTGACTGAATTCCCTTTTTATCTGCGTGCATTTCACTCCTTATTCCTACTTTATTTTTATTTTTAGAAATAGAAAAACTGGAGAATGAGCCTTCTAAATTGAGTTCAGTTGCAGTGGTGGCTTTTGTAATCTTCCTTCTACTGAAGACAAGCACTGCCAGGCCCTCCCCGTGTGTTTTAGCACTTGCTTGGGGGGAAAAAAAATGAAATAAAGTAGCATGGTGTTAAGGTTGCAAAAGTTTCCATTCTAGCTCCACCCAAATGCTCCTGCCCAGTAATGCTCAGAAGATTCTGGGTGATGGGGCTTCCCTGCCTGCTGGGCTGCCCAAGGGAAGGGGAAGAGCTTATGAGGTTTTTGCCTTTAATACAGAGATCTTGAGATGGCCATGTCAGGAATAGGGTGGGGAATGAGCCCTGGAATTTGTCTGGAGGGTCCTTAAATGAAGAGCCTAGGTGGGACAGGTTTAAATAATGAGCACTTAAAAAGAACTCACTGAGGCAAGAGGCAAATGAAAGGGGCTTCCAGCCTGGCCAGGTGGCTCTCTGCTGTTTGTGTCGGTATCTTGTAACTCTTCTTCTCCTGAATAAGTGTCTTGATGTTGTTTTCAGGCTGAGTTTTTTGTCCTGCAGGTACAAAGGCGATCAGTTTGTTCCCCGTGAGGGTAAGAAGGGAGCTCCTGGAGCCCAGCTTGATGTGCAGGATGCTCACTCATACTCTGCTCTTGTGTTTTGATAAATAAAGATGTTTTCATGAAACTTACAAAAACTTCTCATCTGGAAATAGGTCAAGCAAATATTTACTTCCTGAAGGTGTCATGTCAGTATTGCACAAATACTTGAATGGGTAGTCATTTTATTTTTCCCTACTTTGTTTCTCTTTAAGCATATTCAGTGCTTTTTCCAGTGATGTGGAGAGAGATACATTAATACCTGTATGTAGTCAGTCCTGTCGATCTCTCCTTCCATCTGGGAGTTTGGGCATCTCCCATGGGCTTGTGTTCCACAATTGCAGTGCTGTAAATCAGAAGCTGTGATGCTTTTTTTTTTTTCTTTATATCCAGGTGCTTATCAGAAAGCCTGGGGGATAATTTTTGTTCTCCAGAGCAGTTCAGGTCAGTGGTGGGATTAACTGCCTGAATCAATTTAAAAACACAAACTCCTAGAATACAGCAAATCTTAACAAAATGGTCATACTGGTGGTTTGCTTTCCTGTCCTGCAGTCCCAGCTGTGGTGTTACTGGAAAGTAAGTCCAGTGGTTGGGTTGTCCCACAGAAGGAGAGTGTGGTCACAGCTTGTGCCCTGCTGTCTGATGGAGCTCGTTCTCCTGTCTTCCCCAAATAGCCAGGAATTGATTGGTATCTGTGTCTTCAAAGAGAATTGAAAGTTCTTGTCTGCTTTTAAAATAGTAAGAATAAAGAGCTAAATTAAAGAGGGCAGAAATTAAGCT
Organism: Brachypteracias leptosomus; assembly: GCA_013401335.1. Lineage (NCBI taxonomy): Eukaryota > Metazoa > Chordata > Aves > Coraciiformes > Brachypteraciidae > Brachypteracias > Brachypteracias leptosomus. The sequence continues at coordinate 2,901,683 of VYZX01023152.1, read as the reverse complement.
TGAGCTCTTGGATACTTGATCCTGTAGCTCTTCATCTCCAGATCTCCTCAGCACAGGAGTAGCAAGAGTCTTTGGTGTAGCACACCAGAGTACTTGGAGTATACTTTGTGTAAGAGGATGCTCAAGATGAGGTTGTCTTGGATGCTTTTTAATGTGTAGCATATTCAATGAACTGGGGTCTTAAATTCCTGTGTTAAGGATCAAACTATATCACGGGCTCCTCATGCTTAGAGCACACTTCAGTGGCTGGAGACCTTCCTGGTGGCTCTGAGTCCTGCCTTGGGATGCTGGCAGCACAAGGACCATTCCATCCTTTTATGATAGCTGATGTGCCAGGCTTTCTTTTACAGCCTACATTGTGCCTTTTGGCTCTGGTCAAACTTGTACAGGTGGTCACCTCTAAACCAGCACCCCAGGCATGGTGCTCAGTGGCTTTGGAGGCCTTGATGTGTTGAATGTGTCACCAATGGGGCTTTTTGACATGTGTTTTTTTGCAGCCCTGGTGAGATGGGTGTGTTTAGTCTTTGCATTAAGGTTACTTGGCTCTTACATGTGTTCCTAGTTGTAGGGTGGTCAATAGAAACAAGTCATCCTGAAACATGTGCAGGAGGTTAGGTGAGCCTGTTGTGCTGTGCTCTGATTTGTTAAGTGGGGTGTAAATGCCAGCTCCTCTTCTGAAATGTGTCCTGCTCTTCCTTTCTTTCTTTGGAATCATTTACACGTTGGAAAATATTTAAGACAAGGGGAGTGCTTCTGTTTTGTAGAGGCAGAACTGATTTAAAATCACAGATCCAGGCAAACCCCCCCTCAGCTGTGCTGGCAGAGGGGAAGCAGACTCGTGGTCTGGACCCGGAGCGAGCAGATGAACGTGAATATTTCATTAACCCACCTGTTAGGCCCCTCTCCCCAGTCGTGTGTGAGCCGTGAAGCGCAGTGGATGCTGGAGGAGCAGCCTGTGCTCCCTGCTCCCATGTCTGGCATTTTTGTGCTGCTTTACAGGCAGAAAGACAGAGACCGAGGGTGATGTAGCAACTGCTGCAAGTTTGCAGGTCCTTTGCTTTTCAGTTTTTTCCCTCTGCAGCTGAGTCTGTCTCAGTGGCTTTGTGTTGTTGGTGATGGTGCTGAGCTGTGTTTGTTCTGCCCTGTGCTGACATTTCTGGAGGATGGAGATTTGCCCCTGGTGATCATGGCAGTGCTCCTAAAAGCACTAGAAATTGGGATGCTTTGGAGGAGGCACCTTAGGAGCTTAGGAGGTTGGTGGTTTCCCCGGGCAGATGCCCACATCTCTGTGCCACCCACAGGGATCAGGGCTGAGCTGGGGCTCGGGGGTGCTCTTGGCACAAGAGGGGATGCCTCTGATGGTGGCACCCTGAGAGACCCTGATGCTCTTCTAGTCATCAGACTGCCAGTCTGCTGCTTCATCAGACTTGATCTTTAGGTGTGATTTTTCAAGCGTATTTTCTAATCTGGGGAGACCTATGTGTTTTCCATGGTGCTGTTTATTCCCTTCAGTGTTGTAGAGCACTTGTTTTTCTTCTCACCTTCTGGGGAGGCCCAGCTTGTGGATGCCCAGCAGCTGGTGTGGAGCAGCAGACTGGGTTTAAAGGAACATTAAAGCTTTCATACTCCTACTTTTATCTTTGGCACCTGGAATATGTTTGGGGTTGGTTGGTTGTTTTTATTGTACTTTTCAAGAAGATGGTTGGAGCTGAGAGGAAGAGGATGAGAAGGAGCCCCTGCTTTTGGGGGTAACCCCCCCAATAAACAATGCTGCAAGGCAGATGTGAAGTCCCTTGTGTGCTCAAAGCCCTGCTGACAATACCAGTGTACCCACACTAGTGCTTGCCCAGGTGAAATGAGGTGATAAATAGTATTTGAGATTGATGAAGCAAAATAAGGGAACTCTCTGCCAGGTATGCTCAAAAGTTGGTCTCCATCAGGGACCTGTGCTTAGCTGGTAGACCTGATAGCTGGAGAATGTGGTCCTTGCTGGTGGGCATTGTGGACACGTGTTGCTCTGTCCTTTTACTCTTCTGGGGCGATGACAAAGCCACCCAAGCCCATAGAGCTTCTGATGGGGCAGGGACTATCATGGGATGTGTCTGTCATCACCACCTCTGCTCTCAGCTCAGGCAAACCCCAGTTCCTACCTCAGTGCAGGTGTTCCAGCATTGCTGGAGACCTAGACTTGGAGATGGGGGCTGATTTCCCATGTGGGGACTTCTTCCATTTTCTTTACAAATGTCAGCCAAGTGTAAAAGCTGCGTGAGACAGCAGAGGGTGGGATGAACAACAGAGGTAGTGATGAAGGCAGAAGGGTTGCATCCCAAAATGTCTGCTCTGGAGATGCTCTGCCCCTTGGAAACGCTGCCTTCTGCATCTGCTCTGCTGCTGTTGAGTTTGTCAGGTCCTTGTAGGCATGAGACTCGGAAGAAAGTTAAAAAAAAAAAAGTTGAATTTAAAATGTCATTGATTTCTTTCTGTATTTTTTGGTATTTTTCTACTAATTTAATCAATTCCCTACTGTGTTGTAAATTCCAAATGTGAATGGGAAATAATCCCACCAGTACAATAATTAGCATGTAACCAGCAGATGAAGAAAACGCAAACTGCTGAGCTGATTGGTGAATGCTGACTATTTTCTGAATTAATTTCAATAATCATCTCCCATTAAAAAGAAGACAGGGCGGGGAGGAAGTCTTAAATTTTCTTCAAGCTCAATGTAGCGAAAAATGGTATGTGCAGTGTAGCTGCTCTCCATGTGATTATAAAAAAGAGATGAGGGAGGTTCTTGAAACTGAATTGCAGATACAAAGTATGGCTAATTTTGCAACTGAGCAGCTCAATTTCAGTTGCTTTTTTGGGGAGGGAAATAGAAATTGTAAGTAAAATATCAGTAATTTTATGTGGGTATCTGATAATAAATAGTCTCTTGAAGGAAGGAAATATTCCATGGCAGTGCTGCTTTGCTGCAGGATGCAAAAATAAGTCCATTGGAGGCCATTAATAATGAAATTTATTTCTGTGTTTTCAGTGCATCCATCCAGCTCCTGAATATTTTGTTGTGCTTTGAAGGGATGGATAGAAATCAGTGTTTGGGAATGGGTGGTTTCACAGCATCCAGGAGCTGGGCACCCTCTTACCACAGGGATCTGCAGCTCTTTTCTGCCCTGCCTCCCTCTGCTGCTTTTCTTGGCCAGATCTGCCCCAAAGGTGTGATCAGAGAAATCCTCTCTCCGCCTTGATACCTCCATGGTGTCATTCCCAGGCAGCACCAGGAAAGGTCACCTCTGCAGAGCTGTACCTGGCAGCTGGTGTAATTATGCACCTGAATTCACATTCAGTATTAGCAGAGACAGTTTGATCTCCTAATGATGTTTTTCCCCTTCTAGAGCAGCCCTGGTTGTCTCCTGGCCGTGGCCACCTCACCCTCAGGACTTATTTTGCAACAGCAAAGCACTGGTGAGGCTGCTTCCAGGTGTTGAACCACAATGCTGCTTTAGAGATGCTTTTCCATTCCAGTTTAAACTTAATTTTAGCAATGTTTGCCAAGTTGTGATACAGCTCAGTGCTTGTAGGCTTAAAAAATATTTTATTTAGAAATGCAGGGGCTGCTGTGGTGGCACCCTGGCCCTGTGCTCTGCGCAAGTGAGAAATCCCGGTGGATTTGATGGAGCAACCTTTTTATTAAGGTGTTTGTGGGATGAGAGCAGTTGGAGGGGCCTGTGATGTGAAATGCTGGCTCTGGCATCAGGCCAGTGATCCAGTGTGCTCCCTGGTTTTGGGGAATGAGACCTGTGGGGTCACCCCGTGGTGTGACAGACAGGAGGGAGAGCAGGTCCCAGCAAGCATCCCTCTGTGTGGGGGTCCTCTCCCTCCCAGAGGCTCAGGATATGGTGACATTGGCAGATTTTAATTAAAAAATAAAAGTCAGGGCAGTCCAAGTGCTTTGAAACAGTATTTGTTATTTTCTCAATCGGGTTGGTGCTCCGTGGGAAGGAATGCAGCCCTCACTACCCTCTGGTCTTTGCCTATTTTCTTAACGTTAGAGACGGTCTCAAAGAAGTATCACATTGTTTCATTTCCCTTTCACACTTCATGTTTTTCTAAAAATAAAAGCTAATGTCAACAATCCTACAATAACGAATGAGTGAATGTGCACATCCTGCACACGATTATTTATTTTTTTGTGAAAAGCAAGATTTAGCTGGCAATCATGTTATGAGCTATGGATGAAAATGTATCTTTTAAACCACCTCACTGATGGGTTTTTCTTTTTGCCTTTTAAAAATACCATTAATCAAGTTAGAGGCTGAAAATACTCCCGCAAAGCAGACACCAAGAAAAGTCACTTGAGGTGAGTAAACAAGTTGGCTTTTTTTTAATGAAAGCCAAAAAAAGTCCTGCTGCTGCTACGTGTGTTAAGGGTACCTTAAATACAGAGTCTCCTTCAGCGCTGACAGGCATCCCAAACACTTTTATAATAAACCTCTAATTATAGCTTAGTGACTCCATAGGTTCTCTGGCTCAACTTGGGAATATTGCACCAAAACCCAGGGAGAATATTTCTGTTTTCTGGGACGGATGGATCAGATTTAGAGCTGGACCTGGAGCGTGGCATATAACAATGTATTTATAGAGGATCCCAGAGTTGTGCTGCTGCTGCGTGGTATGTTTTGGGGATGAAATTCTGCATTTTGGGAAATACTTCCCAAATGCATCTGTGTGGATTCCTGAATCCAGATCCTAGCTGAGCTGGTTGGAAAAGGGTTTGGCTGGCGGCCAGCTCCTGCAGCCTATCGCTATCTCCTGATGTCTGACACTTGGATTCAAGCCCAGCACTCAGAACCAGGGACTTCACTGAAAATTTCTGCTTTGTAAAGAAAAAAAGACCTCCAGAGCTTCCCAGTTACAGAGAAAAGCTGAAAAAGTGGGAACTCTTGGGCAGGGAGAGGTATGGAGGTTCCCTCCTCTCGCCACCCCACGTTAGCCTGGTTATTTCCCAGTATCCCAGGGTGGGAGCTGATACCATGATGTTCAGGGCTTGACTTACAGCTTTAGAAGCTGGCATGGCTGCTACTGGCAAGTCGATTCTTTTCTCCTCTGTTTACTTCTTCCCCCCTTCATTTTAATACCATCTCCTGGGAGATTCCAGCTGAAATCTATTCATTGCTGAGATGTTTCTTCTCCCTTGTGTCATGGATGCCAGGTCTGCCTGTGGTTTGTTTCTGGCATGGAAGAGCAGCAGGACAGAAGAGCTGTGCTTGCTGTTGGATGTGTGTGCATACATCCCTGCAAAGATACCCTGTGCTTGTTGCACACTTGTTGTGGGCACAGCTCCTCTTCCACAGAAACAGCAAAGTTCTCCATTCCTTCCACTAGGACTAGTCCCCCTCCATCAGGACCTGAATGTCCTCCAGGCTTTGATGAACTTGCCTTTCCAGGCTACTGGGTCAATGTTGGGGCTTATGTCCATTTATATTTCCCTTGGAAACATAAGTTAGAGGTTTGTGAGACCGTTGATCTGATGGTTAAGGAGAACAGCAGATGGCTTTCTGCTGGTGCAGAAGCTCTTGGAGAAATCTGGCATATGCTAAGGGATAGGGAGAGACCACAGGGACTAGGATAGGGAGATGTGGGGGGTAAGGGAGAGCAGAGCAAAACCTCATGCTATTTCTTTTGGCAAGGTTAAGTGGCTAGATCATGGACACATACCCTGTCTAGACAAGCAAAGCATCCCTGCTCAGCTGAACTCCAAAGTCCATGCTTCCAGCCACACAGGACCTCCATGGCTCTGCTCCCCACAGTTGAGCATTGGCTGAAGACCACAGTGACACTGGGGACAGCCACTCTCCCTGGGATTTGCAAGGCATTTGTTCTGATGGTGCTTCCAGGGCTGAAGCTCACAGTGTGGTTTCCCCCCAGAAATAATCTGAAGTCATCAGTGAGATTCTGCAGAATCCTGAAGCTGGATCAACCTGGGTGTTAATCAAGGTCAGGTTGGCCAGGGCTCTGAGCAACCTGATCTAGTTGAAGATGTCCCTGCTCACTGCAGGGGGGTTGGACTAGGTGACCTTTAAAGGTCCCTTCCAACCCAATCTATTAGAGGATAATCTGTCAAAGGTTCTTTCTGCTTGGCCATCAGTCCTTGAAAATCTGGATCAAGTTTGCACTCTTGCTTGAGAGTTTTCCTCCAGAAGAATGTCCAGGCACTTTTCTTTCTTTCTTCTTTTTCTCCCAGATGAAATCTGAGGTTCTCATGACCAAGAGCTGAAGCTTCTCCCTGCTGATGCTCCCAGCAAGAGCATCTTTTCTTTCTCCAAATATTTTGAAGCTCGTGATAAAATTGTGAGGCTTTGGCAGTGCCACTTTGGGTGCTATTTGTGTGCCAAACCCTGCTGAATACGTCTTTTATCACAGATTTGTAACAGTAGCTGTTGGAGGGGGAGCTTCACAGGAGAAGTGCTTTCAGAGGAATGCTTTTATAAAGGAATACTGTCCTGCAAAAAAACCCAACAAAGCGCCTTGCAGGGGGGCAAAAAAAACAAGCCCAACATTTTTCTTGAGTTCTTGCTGTAAACTTTGCCCGTTAATTTGAGCAAATAAGGTTTTGCTTCCATTTCTAGACAATTTTCTTTGGCCTCTTTGTACAAATGAGCACTGCTGCGCTCCAGGCATTTCTTTTTTGGGGGTGGGGGGGAGACATTTAGATTCTGACTAAGAAATGCTGAAATCCTTGTTTTGTGTCACTCTCACCAGGCTGAGCCCCAGCCAGGTCTCTGCAGGAGCTGGGGTCGGGACCCAGTTGGCAGTTTGCTCAGACAGGGCTTGACCGTAGTGGGAAGAGCAAACCAGGAGGAGCAAAGATGGGACCATTGATCTGCTCCACCTCCAACAGAAGGAGAGTTTAGGGAGCAGACAAGGCGGTGGGTTTCTGAGCACCAAATGGAGTAGGAAGGGAGGATCTGGGTGAGGGTTGTGGTGTGCTCAGCTCTCATACCTGCTCTGGGTCCCACTGACCTTCTCTTTTCACCCACGGTTGAGCTGGGCTGTTTCTGGTCTCTGCAAGAGCCGGGTATTTCTCAGCAGCAGAAACAAAGCTTGTCTTCTGGTGTGTTTGCCTCACAATTAAAAATGCTTTTCCTTTAAACTCAGGATTTTTCACAGGAAAACCTGCTTTAAAATTACACTGGTGTCTGAAAGCCTTTGGGCTGCTGCGTTACAGCCAGCACCTAAAGATGCTCTTGCTGAGCATCCCCCCCCCGAGGAGCACTTCGCTCTGTTTTCATTTTGGTTTGGATCATCATATGCTGTTCTTAAGTAGCCATTTACTCTTTTTCCCATCTCTTTGGCACAGAAGCAAGAGAATAAGACATTAAAAGAGGAATGTGATTATAATCCTGTAAAAACTGACAGAGGAATTTGGCAGTGGTTGCAGCCTGTGAATGTAATACATAATATTTTATTCGTTTTTAAAAATGATTAGCCTTCAAGCTGACAGTTTAAATGACAAATCACCTTAAAAAGATACTGTGGACAGTGTAAGAACTGTCAGTGTGGTTTTTCTTTGCTAACTGTGCACTTTCTACCAAAAAACCTCCAGGATCCTTTGGTTTTATCCAGGCTGGGAGTAACGAGGTCCCTCGTGTTCATAATTTGTATTATAATGTTATCGTCACTGCTGGCTCCTGAGGCTTTTATACCCGAGTTGAGGGCAGTGTTGCCTGTCCCAGTGTGCTCAGGGGGACTTTTTTTTTTGACAAAACTTTTGCTTTTGTTGTCCCTTTGCTCTTACAAACTGTTTGTGAGTGGGACCACTCACAGCTGGAAGAGGCTGGAGATAAGGGCAGAAGAACTGTTCAGAGATGTTATTGAACGTATTGACTGCTTAAGTACATTATTCAGCACGAAAAGCAGATCCCAGGGAACTGACAGAGGTCCCCATCCCAGAATATCCCAGCTCACAGCAGGAGCTGGAGCTAATGATGCAAACCCTCCAGGCAGTGCAGGATTGGAGCTGCAGCTTCCCATGTCCTGTGGGATGCTGGAGAGTTGGGATGAAAGGGAACCAGTGCTCTGTGTTTCAGCTGGACTGGATAATCACAGAGACCATCAGAGCCCCGTTAGGCCTTGTAGAAAACATGTAACAGGGTAATGATTTCTGCTCTCAAATAATAGATAGTAAAACATAAGATATTTGTGTCCCCTGTGGTCCTCAGAGCATCCTTGTGGGCGGGGAAGTGAAAATGAGAGGAGTGGGAGCCTGCTCTGGTTTCCTTCTCTTGGAGTGAGGAGCTGCCTGTTGTTTGCTGAGCTTTAATGCTCAGCTTTAAATCCAACCTGAACGGGACTGAAACTTTTTAAAATGCTGCAATAGGAATTTTTAGCTTAACAAGAATATTCCATAATTCCTTCTCTTTGTGATGGAAAAAATGACCGAGGTAGAATAGGACCGTGTCTCTAAATTCTTGTGAATTCTTGGAGATTGGGCATAAAACTCATCTCTCCTTAGCTAATAAACATCCTGGAAGAGATAGGTGTGTGGTACTGAGGGAAGGTGTCCTCTTCTGGTTCTGGCAGGAGAGAAGAGATTGGCTGGAGGAGGTCCAGAGAGTTCTAACGAGATTGACTGGAGGTCTAGAAACCACTGCTCTGAACAAACTGGAGTCATTTGGCTCTAGATAAGAGGGGGAGAGGAAATATATCTTCAGGTGCCTGAAAGAGAAGGTGGTGTTTGGTTTCTGCATTCACAATGGACAGGGCAAGAGGTCGTGGTCCTAAAATTGTAGAGAAAAAAGTTCAGATTAAATATTGGGCAGTACTTTCCCTAAAAGTAACAACTGGAGTTGGTGGTTTGAAGAGCTTGTGGAGCATCAGTTGTTGGAAGATGAAAATGGCTTGGAAATATCTTTCTAATACTTACTGATGGTTGTTCTTGTGAGGTGAAGTTGCAGTTTATGTGCCTGCAAAGGGGATTTGTCTCAATGCTTTCCTGCACTCCCTCCCTCCAGCACTAGCATGGTGTGGTGAGGTTAGATGGTTTCAGTTTGGAGTAAGCAAGAGATGACAAGTGATTTTCTGGGGCTTAAATTTTCAGGCACTTAAAAAGATTGAAGCACCTAAAGATAATAGAAGTTTGCATGCCTGTCTACAGAGCAGATGTTGGCTAGAAATATTTTATGCTCTTTGATTCTAAAATTGAATGTTATGGATGTTAAATTGTATGACTTGCCTCCCTGGATGATACAGCCTTTCCAGGACACTGCTTCACTGGAGCTGGAAGAGACAGAGAGGGGGCGTGAGTGATGTTGCCTTTAGTATGGTTATTTCTCTATAAAGACAAGTTCCCAGCTCTGTGTAAATACTGGAGAAATAGAAACAGCCACTTTAGAGATCTTAAATTGTAACTTGTCAGTCCTTTAATTGTACCTTGGGAATGGGAACCGTTTTCAAACAGTGTCCCACACTCAGCAGAACTGGCAGGACCAGCTGATCTCTACTGGGCTGTCTTGGGAGGTCCTATGTGGCCAAGATGTTTCCTCCATGTGCATCCTTGCAGGTCAGGACTGTCTTCTGCAGTGTTCTCTGCCCACTCTTATCAAAGATGCCAATCTGATGCCAACTTCCTTTTTTTTTCTGTAGGGAGCAATTGTTTCATAGTCAAGAGCAGGGAGCAGATCTGAAAGCAGTTTCAGCTTTTAAATGTACAGATACAAGTGGATCCCTGCACGGGCATTTCTCCCTCCCTTTTCATGAGCCTGCTGTGCCAGTCAGTTCAGGTGTTATGGTTTTAAACCCCCAGGTATATGTGGATGACTTATTCTCTGTGTTGAGTCTATTTGGGGAATATATTCTTCATTCTTGAACTGTTTGCAGGTTTTGAGTCTCTCAGTCAAGCCTGAGGACACTGGAAACTTTGGAAAGGATGGTGGTGGGGTGGTCACGATGTCCAGTGGCCCTGGCAGGCAATGGAAATCCCCGAGACACAAGGACTCAAGTATATCACTGCTATCAGACACAGGGATTTTTTAATATCTGAAATAAGTTCGGGGAAAAAAGCACACCCTGGTCATCCTTGTTGCTGTTCCAGTGTCAGGCATAAGCAGCTGGACTGTTTGCCTGTGCTACTCGGAGGATACCCCAACCCCTGCCCCCTTGCCCCAGCTCTCTCCTGTTATATTTTACCTGAAGCAGCAACTTCAGGCAATTCAAGGAGGAGCTGTCAGGGTAATAGTGGCTCATGGTGCTAAATTTGCAGCGGTTTTGCTCCAGATTTCAGAGCAAGGTTTGGGGAAACTCAGTTTTTTCTCTGTCTCCAGCTTAAGTTTGTATTCAAACCACCTTTAATTTCAGGAAGTGTGAAGCCGCTCAGGCTGCTGCCATCAAGGTGACTCTTCTTAATTTAGGTACTCCCAGGATCACAAAATCTTGTTTGTTGAAGTCTTGGGCATATGTTGAATCCCTAAAGGAATGTGTGGGTGATTTTAAACCTCCCATAGCAGCGAGCTCGTGCACTAAGGGGAGAGGAGCAGGAGTGTTACTGAAGGAGGAGTGGCAGATAGAGCCATGGCCATGCTCTTATCACTTGTCTGGGAGCCTGCAGTGTTGTGCAAGTTGTCACAGGGCATTTACACAAATTGCTGGAATAAAAACCCACTCCATCAGCAGTCTAGTATTTATTTCTTATTATATGTTAAACTTTTTCTGGCATAGAAAAGGTTGTCACCTGTTATGTCAAGGCCCTGGCATTCAACACTGGGATCTTTCCAAGCGTGTTGAAACCTAATTGGTTCAGAATAAGCCTTCCCTTCGCTTTAGGAGAGGGAAAAAAAAAGAAAAGCAAGGAAAAAAAAAGCTGTGGCATCTAGCAGGCATTTAAAGCATTTTTTTTCTTGTTTTCTGAACTCTTGTTATTTGCCAGACTTGGGGCTGAATTTTCTCCCAGTTTTGTGCTTGCTTTGCCTTTCACATAAATTAAATTGGGAAAAGAACATATGGAAACCAATGTGCAGCAAATAAATAACGTACAGCAAAAATGTATAGAAAATAACATACAGCAGCCAGCACTGCAGGTCTGGGGAGAGCTTTGTCCAAGCATGGCTCTGCACCAGGAGTGTCAGGACACCTGAGAACTTAGTGACCAAAACCCTTTATACATCCTTCAACATTTATCCAATTCCTTTGCCTTTTAAAAAATTTTCTTTTTTTAACTCCTGCTGAGACTTGGTCTGTGCAGTTACAGCCAGAGTGGATGCTTCTTGTCTGCAGGATTTTGGATGGGGCTGAAGCTGTAGCGCATCTGTGTGACTTATTTGGTTAAATCTCTCCATGCTGCTTATTTACTTATTTATTTTAGTCAAAGAAACTTGTGAGCAAAGGGTATGGTCAGCAGGATGCAGGCTGAGCAGCAGATCAGCGGGGCTTTGGCAGGGGACTTTAGCCTGAGCACACACACTGGCTGAAGGCACTTGGGACGTGTTGTTGGGGGAGGAGAACCTGTCACTGGCTGTGCTCCTGCAGGAGCAGCGAACGAGCCTGAATTTTACTCAAGAATCACAGCATAATTTTCCTATTTTCCATCCTTGTTACGAGCTCTGGCTCACCTTTTTCCAGGGTGACCCTTTGTTTTTCAAAGGGGCTCTTTTCTCCCCCACTCTGAACTTAATACCAGAAATCCACTTGGCTGGTTATCCCTTTAGACAGTTAAGTTTAGAAATTATGAAATACATTGGGCTGGCTCTGCTGCTTCTCCAGGGATGCGGGAGCAAGGACTGGACAGCAGAAGAGGAAAATGGAGGGGAGAGAGGAAGCCCAGAGCTACAGGCTAGAGCTGGAGGTTATATATAGCTGCAGGCTGCGACGGTGTCGGCCGGGGTGCTGGGATTGCTTCTCTAAATATGTTCTTAGCCATTGAGGTTCCCAGTCCTGTCAATGATCCAAGCTCCTGAGCAGTGGCCGAGAGCTGGGGAGCAGTGTCCCTGGTTTCCAGCACGCCGCAGCTGGGAGGGTTTTACTTTTACTGGGTTGAGAGCAACACAGTTGGGTGCTTGGTGGTTAATTCAGTGAAGCTGCTTACCTTCTGATAAAGGATGTCTTTGCTAATTGACTGGTAAAAACCCCAAAGATACGTGTTTTGGGATGCTTCAGTGCAGGTGTACTATTGGAGCATGGTGGGGTGGATCCCATGAGCTGGGGGAGACCTTCAACCAATCAGTGTTTTCTTTTTACTTTTAGTTTTTACTAACCAAGAGCCTCCCTCTCCCTTGGAGGTGCAGCAGTCATCTCTGATCCATCATCTTCTCTTCCAGCACTGAACCCCAGCGCAGCTGAGGCGACGACTGCAGACACTTTAAAGATGCATGTGAGCGCAGAGGAGGAACTGGAGAACGACAGGCCGAGGTCGTGGTCCCTCGTGCAGGTAGGGCACTGCTGCCAGGCTCCATGTGCAACGTGGACCATGCACCCTTCTGTAGCCTGACAGAGAAATGTGGCGTATTTCAGTGTATTGAAGGATTCTCTGTGAAGGCTGTTCTAGCCCAAGGGCTGAAATGAGTGATCATGCAACGGTTTGCTCCATTAACCTTTGAGCTCTGCTCTGCTCCATGGTCAGTACAGGTCTTGCATTATGCTCTCAATTGTCCCTAAGAAGCGGACAATTTTTTTTGCATCTGAGCTTCACACCTTGGACAGGACAGAGCTCAGATGTCCTGTGTATTTGTGCTCTTCTCCTGGCTGGTGCTCCTCTATCTTTGTACTGAACCACTGATTTATTTCCCCTCCACCACTAAGAAACTACATAACTTAATAAATGTTGATCTGTCCTGTCTTGTGGATGAGGGGTCAGGAGAGCGATGCGTTTTCCCCTTGGCTTCTGTGGATGGAAGAAGTGTGCTTGGAAATAACACTCCAGTTTTCCATTACACCGTTCCAGATTTTTGAAGAAGAAATTGGGTCTTGTACCAGAGCAAAGCCATTTTATTTGTAAGAAATGAAGCTTTATGGTTGAGCATTAGCAAGCAGACTGTCAGGGAATTCATTCACCCGGTTGATGACTGTGTGATAAATGACAGTGTCCCCATGGAAATGGGGATTTTCAAACCCTGGAATGATTTCTACCCAGCTTGTGCCATGCCTGTAAACTGCTTGTTTCTAGCCTTTATTAAATAATCAGTGTTAGGAATACAACAACTGGACTGGTGCTGTTTGCTGTAGCTTTCCTGACACTTCCAGTTCTGCAGGCTAGATCTGATCTGTTAAACTGGTAGGAATAAACAGATGGACCCTGCTGTAGCACGTGATGTGCTGGCATCCATGTGCTCTCTCAGCCTCCTGAGAGCTGTCCTCCTTGAAGTTACCTCAATTAGTCACATATTAGGTGGGTCCTCAAATGTCTTATGATTGTAACATTGCAAATGCAGCAAATGTTGTTGCTCTCTGGGTTGTCTTATTGTTATAGATGGAGGATTCAGCGGGAGGAAGAGGGTAAAGCTTTTGTAGCTTCACTCTGCCTTGGAAAACAGAGTCAGGGTCTCTTGGGAGGAAAAGTAGAGAGAAGGGAATATAAATTTTATATCTCTTGGTATTTGAAAGACAGTGATAATGTGTTTGGATATTCTGTGTTGGAAGGTCACTGGGTAAGTGGGGAGGATTCCTTTGTGTTGCATCTGCAGAAAATAATGTCATTTATTACTCAAGGGCTTGCACCCAGAGACAGATTGTGGCATTGTAGGAACGTGACTCATCCTCACTGTATCCTCACAGTCCTGGGCTGGCACACGGTGGCTTTCCAGTATCATCTTAGGGAGCTCGAACCAAACTCAGGATCTCTGCTCTAGGACTTGGCACCTTTCTCTCCACTCCTCCTTTTCTCTCACCCTCCTCCAGTGTCCTCTCCCTCTCAATGCATTTGTTTTTAAAATGATTGAGCTATTGTGTGCATCAATACGCACATAGCCTGTCTTGTTTTTCTCTTGGACTGAAAGTGTAAAGCAAATCTGTTTATGGTTTTGGTGAGCTAATTCTTCCCCACCCTAGATTTTTAAATAGACTCTTTACCGCGCTTGCAGGATGTAATGGGAAAAATATGTTGTGTGTTAACCTTCCTTTTTTGTGAAACTCTGTTTACAACACCCTGTTTCTAGCAGTGTGTTTGGGAAGTGCATATCTGGGTGCTGTAGAAGACTTGAAAATAGGAAAACAGGCATTTAATGCATTCAAGGAGGAAATGTTTTGGATTATGGAGCAAAATCTAGTGAGCTGTGCTTAGTTGTCCCTTCAGTTATTTAACTCCTCCTGCAAATCCCAGTTCTCACATTTGGCCATTCCCTGTTGCCTTCCAACAGGCTTCTCCAAAGCAGTTGTTGTCTCGGACCTCACAGATGAAGGTAAGAGCAGTGAGGAATGCTCTCAGCCTGTAAACAGTCCGTTGGATTAAGGGCTTGGTATGTCACTGGTGTGTCAGAAATGTTATTTTTACCTCTTGATTTCATCCTTCCTACGAATCGATCTCAAACCTGTCTGTTCAGGTTAACAACCTTTTCCACATGCCTGTGGGGGTTTGCAGAGCTGGTCCTGCTCCATGCACAGCGTTTTCAGCAGGGGGGTTTGGCTGCTGCGAGGGCAGAGCTGAGCTCTGGGAGCACTAGAACAGCTCCAGGGACCCCGGTGTCCATGATATCTGATGTCTTGGCTCCCAGCCCTTGTGCAGGAGCTCTCCTAGACCCTCCTTGCCCCTAGACACTGCCTCGCCTCAAAACCTGACTGTTGTTTTTCTGCTATGAGAAACTATGAGCTGCTTGTGACTGGCCATGGGGTGGGAGCACTGCATGAAGGTGGCCATTACATATGCAAATGCTGTTCTCCAGCCTGAGCTTTGTAGGGCAGATGTTGACTTGGCTGAGGCCTCTGGCTACTCCTGTAACATAAATAAGCAGGAGCAGGATTTCAAAGCAAGCAAATTTTTGACATAGTTAATGTCACACCTCTTCAGCCCTGTGTTTAGGGCCCATGGGTCTGGAGGCCCACGGCTGCTAGTTTGGTCTTGTTGCTGATAACCTACTGGAGGTGCTTCTGCTGAGCTGGTTCTTGCAGAGGGCTGAGGGGTTCATCCTGGTCAGACAGGCGTGGTTGTACCAAAGACAGGATCTGTAGTGTGAAAAGCATGTGGTGCTTTCACAAAACTGGGTGCTGTGTATGAAATCTCTGGTCCCAGCTACAGCATTGAATGTTCTCCTCACCAGGGCTTATGGGCAGGTGTTGTGCAGTGACAGCAAGGTCTTCTGGTGAGTTGCCTTAAAGCATAAAAAGGGCTGGGGCAGGGTTATCATGCTCACAGGTCTGTGATCATCTACTCCACCAAACAGCTGCCTCTGCCAGTAAAAAAGAGATGGGGAAAAGATATATTAAATTTCCCCTCCACCCTGAGAGAGAAGTTTTTCCTGAGAGCAAGTGTTCATCTGCAAATCTGCAGCAGAGTGCAAAGTGAAGAATTCCCCACCTGAAGGCTTTGAAAAGCAGAATTGTCCTTTATCCCTTTAATTTGATAGGCCTTGAGGTTGTTTTTTCTGTAACAGTCTTAGTAGAGGAAAAGTTTTTCTCTTTTTTTTTTTTCCTTCTCTCCTCCTGTTGAGTTGATGGAGATTGGTTCTCCCCAGGAGCATATTGGGTGAGGGTCAGCACCAAATAATGCTCATTGTTCTCCAAGCAGGTGGCCATAGCCCTGAGTGTGGAGCTGTGAAGCTGTTCTGGGATCTGACTGCAGTGCTCTACCTCTGCTTTCATTTCCCTATCTCCCAAGTCAGTCTAATTAAAGTTTTCCCCCCTCACAGCTCAGACGCTGTTTTCCTCACGCCTTTCCATCCCTTCCCCTCATCCCTCCCTACTCTTATTTCTTACTGACCTGTCTGCTCAGGACATGTATGTGGTATCAGTGGGACAAATTAAATTGTTTGTACATAGAAAGATGAGGCCACTGGATGCTTAAATGCTGCATAAACTTCTTGGCTAGACCCCCGCTGATTTGACTCCCTTCGCTGTTCAGCTCGCGTGAAGGGCGAATTCCATCCTGCGTGGACCTTTCCAACCTATTGCCCAACACTTCCACTATTGGTCATCAACTGAGAATTATCTGAGTGCTGTAGATATCTGTGGACAGGGTTTGATTGTCTGCTGTGTGAAAAATTGCATCTGTTTATCAGAAGGGTTTGGGTTTTGCTGTTCTGTTTGTATGTGTGTAAGCTTCTCCCCATGCTGGATGGAGGTCCAAGGGGTTTGGGGCATGGAGTGATGCTGCAGCCCAGGCTCTGCTGTTCCTTTGGGTTCTGTGAGTGAGGCAAGCCCCCCAGGAAGATGTTGGGGTACTGCTGGGGCTCCAACAGCAACCATCCACACCCCACAGACTTGCAGGAGCAGCCAGCCTGGATGCCTTCAACCAGCCCTGCCTGGTGAGGGTACCTGAAGGGTATGGAAGGCTCCAGCAAAGACTGTTTCTGGTTCCTGTGAGTGGACTGGGCTATGCTGAGAGGTGTGTAGGCAGATTTTCTTCAGGAAGGCAAAGAACTGTGCCCGTGGCCATGATAACATGGGTGAAGTGTGCTGGGTTGTTTTTGTAGCAACACAAGCTGATGGCACAGCAGGTTCAAAGAGAGGTGTCTTGCAAAGGGAAAGGGTTTTTGATGTTTGGCTCAGCACTAAGGCTGCAATATTCTGTTTGATCCAGGAGTATTTATGAATAAGGATGCAAATCCAGTGTGAAGCTCAGGAATGGGTAGCCCTTGCTCACTGGAGGCCACCCTTCAAAACAGTGTGGTTAACTGAGGAGGAGAAGCACCTCCTTATCTCCCAGCTTCATCTGGAGCCTTACAAGCCCTTTGGTGGTTCAGCTGTCTGCCGTGCTTGGGAAGGTGTTTGTTCCAGCACACCAAACATGCTACAAGTTTTGGTTTTTGTTTCATTTCCAAAACAACCCTTTGAGCATGTTGGGCTGGAAGGAAGACTCAAAATTGTGCATAATTCAGCATAATCTTTAGACAGTGCTTTTATGTGCAAACTGGGGGGGGTTTTGATGAAAGGTGACCCATTCAAAGGATGATCTCTGATAAATAGCTAGGCTGGGGACTCACAAGTCCTGGGTTCAATTGCTTACTTTGCTATAAGCTTCCTGTGACCTCTGTGAGTTATTTAAAATTGCTCTGTGCCTCATTTCCCTTTCTGTAACAGGCTGGTGACAACATTTCCCTTCCAGCCAGGAGCTGGGGCAGTGGGAGGGTGGTCCATACCCTTTTCCATAGTCGGTGTGTGAAGAACCTGGACGGACTAGAAAGTATGACCCATCTCATGGGCCTTTCTTGTGTTCTCCTGGGGAAAACAGAACAGGATAATCCATTTAAATGATTTTATATGTGCCCAGAGAATATGCTGTGTGAGATCCTGGGGCTCCCTGTGTAACTGCAGACATGCACCAGCAAGGTGGGTGCTCCTTGAGCTGAGGATGCTCCTTAGCATCACTCTCAGCTCTTCTGTTAGCTTTAAAATCGATGGCCAGTTTGGGTAGAGCTCATTTCTGGTGCTCCTTTGGCCTTGGCATGAAGTTTCTTTTAACCTTTTCTGTGTTTGCTCCTGTGGTACCTTTCTGCTTTAAGCCCAGGTGAATGTGAGGGAGAGATGATGGTTTTGTGAATGCAGATGCTGACATATGGTACTGCTCCCCACTGCAAGTGTGTGGATGTACCTTATGTAGAATGTTTCTGCATTCATACATCTCTCCTCACTTCAGTTTTCTCATTTCCCATGGGGGGTAACAGTGCTGACCACCCCTCTTACCACTTCCTAAAAGTCGAGAGGCTTTCCAATATCCCTGAGACATGCTAAAACCTCCTGCTTGGAAAATTGGACAGTTGGAGGTATGGGGCAGGGGGCTTGCTGGCTCTCATGTTGTGCTGTGAAGACTCTTTACCATTCCCACAGGATAAGCCCGTGGGAAGCCTCCACAGGACAGCCACAGGAGCTGCCTCCAGCAGCCTGTGTTTGCAGGAGTGATGATGAACCTCCTTTGTCCTGGTGACCTGCAGCCCTTCTTCCCTCTGCTAGAGCCTGATGGTCCAGGGGTGGATCTGGGAGAGCTGCTGGCCTGAGACTCCTGCCCCATGTCATTGAGCTCCAGCCACTGTGGGATGCTGTGGCTGAGTAGGTGGAAATGAACATCTTCGAGACGTGGCAGCAAATCAGGCCTCATGGTGTTTGTGGGTGGGCAGAAATGCTCTGGGGACTATCTGACTCTCCAGAAATAATGAAAATACAGCTACCTTTATCTCCCTCTGGTCCTGTAGCTGGGTTCAGTGGTTTGTGCAGGCTGCAGAGCACCACACCAAAGCTGCTTAGCAGCAGAGTGTAAATTGGGGTTAGCTCTTTCATCTGTGGTGTGAATATCTGTTGTATGAAATTTTTATCACCTGTGCAAGAGGCATGGCCCAGCAGTTGGGAAAATCCATCCCTTTTGGACAGAAGCTTTGCTTTCATCTCCATCCCACCCTTCCCAAAACCCCAAACCCTTTCCTCTCCAAGGTATCCTGAGTTATTTAATGATGTGCTGGGTGGGATGCTGTGAGGCTGGGCAGCTGGCAGCATGGGCCATCTGGGGCTGCTTCTAGACCAGGGAATTGGAAAACTCAGACCTCAGGTGGGTCTACCAGCTATAGCCTTAGACTCTGCCTGTAGCTGGGAACCCTTCCACAGTAAAATGTGACTTGAGCAACAGGCCTGACACTGGGGAAAGGGAAGAAATCATATTGTCAGTATAAGGGATGCGGTATCTTCAGACACTTACCCTGTCTAACCTTCTTTTCTTCTTGCATTGTTGATGGGATCCTTGCACTGGGACAGTGCATGTTCAAGGCTCCAGACTTTCCCAGTGTTGTGGGTGTTTTAATCATTGAAGCCATTTCATGCTTTGAGGAGGATGAGCTCCAGACTGGCATGCGTGTGTATGAAAAGTCACATGGATGCGTGACTTCTGAGAGCCTTCAGAGCTGTCTCTTGGAGGATCCTCAAAGGAGATGCTCTGAGGAGAGGCTCAGCAAACATCCCTTGGGGAGAATCTAAAATGCCGTGGAAATAATTGCTGGCAGAGGGAGGGAGGGATGAGGAGAAGATGCCAGGCAATGAGAAGAAGGCTCGCAGCAATTTCTTAACATGGATGTTCCCTGGTGAAGGGTTTCAGAATACCTGTGTGCTCTGGGGGATGGCAAGTGGTGTGTTGCTCACTGTAACTTGAACATCATCCTGTGAGCAAGGCTTGGCTGGCGGAGAGCTGCAGTCCCATGGGACCTACCCCAAGATGGCAACTTGTGTATCCTAAAAGGTGAGGGAATCTTCTTCGCTAGCAGCTTTTCAGCACTCACCAGCGCTTGCCAGGTGGTGATGAGACTTGAGCCTGATTTTAGAAGGAGGAGAGGATGAAGGGTACGGATAGGAGCAGCTGGCCTGGCACTTTGGGTGCTGCTCCTAAGTGATTGCTGAGTTCTGATGTGAAAACAGATGGTCTGGGAGAACCTCAGAAAGAGTGGCAGTCCTGCTTTTCAGTGCTTTGGGCAGTGCTGCAAACCACTTTCCCAGCTGTCACTGGAAGGTACATGCAGTCGTACAGCATTAATCCAGGGAGAGTTCACTTAATGAACCCTCTCGCTTGGCTGCACTGCCTGATCCTGGCTGCCTGGGCAAGCAGCTTGACACAAGGGTTCGTGTGATTGATCTTAAGAGCATTACCCTTGTGGGGTTTCACTGCGAGGCCACCTTGTCTGCTTCTGTCTTGACTGGGGACGAGTCCTACAGCCTGTGAACACTTCTTCTGGTTCCCCCGACACTGGAGACATCTATTTGCTTAATCTTTTGCCAGCAGGTGATTATGGGCTTGTGTATGGAGGGAGTTCCTGCTGTCCTGAGCTTTATCCAGCGTGACACGCTGTCATTTTGGTGCAATATCATTAAGATGCTTCCAAGTCTGCTCTCTCCCAGCCCAAGGAAGAAAGCAGGTGCCTGGAAGACCATGTTCTGCTAATGTGGCTACGTTCTGGACCGCCGCCCTAAAAGTATAAAGCTCCATCATGCCATTGTCAAGCTCCCAGGCCACCCAGTCACCCCCATTCCTGTACTTGCAGGCTGCTGACACAGCATAAATGTTATTTTTATATTATCGTCCCCTGCACCGACTCCTCCTGCAGTTTAGTTTGTCCTGCTGTTTTCTTGGTTATGTTAAGCAGAGTTAATAACGTTCACTGTGCTGTTCACCTTAATGGTGATGGTGAATGTTTTAGACTGGTGGAATGAGACCGCCCCTCGTTCCTTCCTGAAAAAGGAGGAGGATGTCTTGGTTTCTGTTTCTCTGAGGTTATAACACAGGCCGTGGTGCTTTTGGTGGTGTAGATCAGGAGTGTTTGTTATCCATGGTGCACTTTGCAATGAGAATTTTTCCATGTTCGATTGAAGGGCTGGGATGGTTTTGATCCTGAAACACAGCTTTTCTTTGAAGGCCTCAAGTTAAGTTGTCTCTAATGATATGAGAGCCTTCAGATAGGCAAACTGATTTTTTTTTTTTTTTCCATTGACTCTTATTTCTTGTCATTCCTTGGCTATTCCTATGGGAGGATGTTCCCATCCTGCTAGTCCTGCACCCAATCTGGTCTGACTCATGCAGTGGTTTGTGAAGGGTGTGATGATTTCAAGAGGGCAAAATGCACCAGTCTTCTCTCCTTTAAGCAGTGTAAGATAGAAGACAGGCACAAATCCTTTCCCTGTTTTCTCCCATTGCTCCCCTTTGTCGCCTGTCTGATTGGGGCAGAGAAAGCAGCTATTGGTAAACTCTATTTGCTGTTGTCACAGGAAGAGCCAAAAAGTCCTGGGACTTGTCTACATTTGTGGGGGTTTTTTTCTTCTTTTTTTTTTTTTTTTTGAGCAATTCATGTTTTTTTGAAAACAGTAATACTGACTGGGCTCTGTAGAGGACACAAGTGGCCAGAAAGCTGTTCTGTGTCCACACAGCAGGAGGTTGTAGGAAGCAGGAGCTTGGTACTGATAGGCAGCTTCGCCTGCCTGGTGGAGAATTGATGGAAACTCTTTAATGGGAGATTGGCCCAGATGTCCTCCAGTGGTCCCTCCCAGTTTGAGTTGTTATATGTTTCTATGGCACCCGTGAAGGCTCCAAAATAGGACCCTGGGGAGCTGAGCCAGCAATGCAGCTCAGCAGCAGCCTCAATTCTGCCAAGGGGGCTGAACAGAGCTCTCTGGAAAAGCAAGTGGTGGTGTTCTTTCAAGGTGAGCTTGTGATGATGGGACTGAGGTTTCTACCACACAGGTTGAGAACGTGGGAGCAAGACCCCAACACATGTGACAGGAGCCCTTTGGGGTTGGCACATCACTGTCCAAGCCCAGATCTGCTGCTCTCCTCTGTGGGACTGGGCTAAGCAGACAATGACCTGGGGCGGGGAGGTGGTACCAAGCCTCTTGGCACTTGTCTGGGTGTCTGAAATACTTAGAAACTTCATCTAATACTGCTCTTGGGGATGTGCTGGTGCCTTCACAGGCGGCTGCAGGGATTTACTGGTGGTGTGATTTCTGCGGGTGTATTTTTGAAGCCTATGGCCAAGACCTGAAGATAGGTTCGATGTGGCTTGGCAGTAACTGGGCAGTATTTGCATAATGATAGTAATTTCCGTGTTCTTATTTCCTAAATTTGGTTTACAAGACCATGCTGCAATGTGACTTAAAGCTGGAAGTATTAGTCTCTGTTGGCAGTTGGAAATGTAGTATTAGCTGTGGCTCTTTACAGAAATAAGTGCTCCATGTTGAAGCTAAATTGAATAATATGGTGGTGTTTGTATCTTAATCTTCCAAATAGCTCTCTTAAGTTTGCTACACTGGTGTCTGAAAGGCTTAAAAATAATAAACTCCATTGTATAGAGCTTTGAATACAGAGTGGAGGCTTAGTAATTGCTGGCAGTTCACGGGCAGCCTTGCTAACACATGGTGAGGAAGCAATTCTCCCAGCACGCCTGAGTTTTTAAAAGAATCTCCTTGTATCAAGGCCTTGTGATCCACAAATTAATGAGGACATCAATATTTGGAATAAAGGCTTGTGGGAGACCTCAATCCAAAACCCCAAGCCCTTTACTTGGGCCATCACACCATTTTAAAACACCTCTTTTCTTCATTATTCTGCTAGAAGCTCTTTCCATCCCCAGCTGTTGAGCAGGGTTGGTGGAGCTCGTCTTCCAGACAGCAAGAAACTCTACTAGCTGCCATTGGCAGAGAGCTGAAGTCCTGAGCCCCTGTCCCCTGGAGGAAGGTAACAACCCAACTCCCAACCTTCTGCCCTTCACAGGAAGGGGAAAAACAGCCAAATACTTGGTGGTTTGGGTTTGGGGGTTTTTTTGACGTTCAAAAATGAGGTCCCTGGAGAACTGAGTGTCAAAGGGAGGGCTCTGGAAGCAGGGATCTGGCTTTGCTGGGTTTTCTCAGAAGATGTCTTAGTTCCCCTGCATTGTTGTGAATGAATTTTTAAATGAGGACTTGCAGAGGGCAGCTGAGGGAAAGGCTGGTTAGACCAGCAGGCATGACTTAGAAAAAAAGCCAGGAGAGAGAGAGGAGAACATGATTTGTTTATCACAACTGTACTTGAAACTAATTTTAAATGTCTGTGTTCTGAGAGTAAGGAAATTCCTTTAGCTTCCAGCAGTAAATAACTGGGATGCTTTCAGCTCACAGCTGACCTACAGAGGATGGTGAGTTTTCAACTAAAAAAATACTCTGAAGTAAGGGCAATCCTTTCCAAATGTCACTAGACAGCTGGAGGAAGAGAAGAGCCCTGAAAAGCACTGTTCATATCACAAAGAACCCTTGAACTTTGTTCTGTATCTCTGCATACTGGCCAGAGTGGCTGGATAAATGGTTTTGAACAAATAGTTTTCAATCCAGATGACAAGGATTGCACTTGGCCTGGCAGGTGTGCGATTTAGAGGAGTGTGGATCTTGCCCACAGGGATCTCAAATGAAATCCTCAATACATTTATCTCTTACTATCAATTCTAAAAGAAATGGTGAGTATTTCAGAGAAAGGAAGAGTGTCCCATGTGAGCTCTTAGGGGTCAGTGGATGAGGGGTTTGGTGGTATGGATGATGTAGTTCTCTATGCCCACTCTTCTTGGCAGCTGAGTGGTGGAGTACTGTGATGAGGAAGACTTCTGAAGCTCTCCTCATCTCATCAGTATCTCAGCGAAAGGTTTGGCTGTTAGGATGCTGAGCATTCTTAATGGTCTGCATAACTCTATTCCAGCAGGACCTGTTGGGAAATGGGGACTTTTGGAAGTATGTCACTTATGTAGGTACTAAAAAGGAGCTGGACTTCTCAGGAAAAATGGTCTTCCCAGCTGAAGGAGCTGAGCATTTGCCAGTGTGACCATATGCTTCTGAAGTTCTTGTGGTTCAGTGCTTTGGGCCAGAGTATTGTCTATTTAAGGCAATGGAAGAAAACCCTGTGCCACTCTTGCAGAGTAGATATGTGAACTATAAGCATCAGGACCAAATGGTAGTTCTAGAATTAGATGGTGTCCCTAATTTCCTCCTTCAGTTTTAAGAGGATGCAGCATTCTTCACTTAGTCTCAACTGTTGTGTTGCATTGTTGTATGGGGTTGAACATCTGCCCCTTCCAGCCACAAAAGTGGCCGTGTTCCAGTGGTGGGTGGTTTCTTTCTATTCAGGGATCCTCTGAGGTCTGGAAAAGCTTGAGTATTAGACATGACACTCAACTGTTGCAGATCCCTTTGGCTTCTCTCCCTCCAACATCTGCAAGATGAGGGTTGTCCGTCCTGGTTTGCCCATGCACCATGCATAGCACAGAATGACCATGATCCTACCAGCTGCTAAACAGGGAGTGAGACCCCACCAGGAACCTGTCCATCCAATGCTAAGGATGTTTGTGGTCCCAGTTTCTAGAAGAAGGGAACATCTGTCATCAGCTCCCTAGGGAGGGCTGTGTTGCTGGGTCCGCAGTGCCGAGGTCCTTCCCCACTTGCAGCACCTTTGCTAGTGGATGCTTGTCCTCCCTGCAGCAGCTCTGCTCTCATGGTGTTGTCCTGCTGCGTGGCAAAGAAAGGAGCTGGCAGGGAGCCATGGCACCCAGCAAACCTCGGCAGGAGTACCATGTTCACATCAATCACTGGGACGCCTGAGCAGAGCTGGGGGGGTACAAAGTGCCAGTCCCACGCAGGTCTCAGCCCAGTATTTCCCCCAGCATTGTGCTGGTGATTGACCGGTGCTCACTTGGCAAAAGCCTCTTGAATATTCATTTGGCTGATGGGAGATGAGAGTATGGTAGCTCCTTGAAATCAGCTTGGGGAGGGGGGTGGGGCAAAGAAAATTGCCTTTTTCTTGCTGCTAGTGCTACTTGAACTCTCTCAAACGCATACTTCACTGGATAAATGATTGCGGAGACCTCAGCCTATCTGACAAGTCTGCTCTTGTAGAGCAAAAATTATAGTGCCTGCCTGCTTGCCATCCTCATTCTAAAGCCCATTCCTCATTAATATCACTTTATATATATAACTGCAGCTCGAAATGCCATTCCTCTTCTCCCCACCCATTTCCTTGACTGGCTGTGACATACAGGAACTACACCCAGTGCTTGACTTGCCTCTCCTGACCTTTTGTAACTTGGCTCCAAACTCCTTTTTTTGGGTCTTTTGCAAAACACTGTCAGAAGGGAAAAATCCTTTGTTAAAACACAGCCAACTCCTGCCTCAACGTGGAACAGTTTGTTCTGCTGAAAGAATGAGCCAGTTCAGTGAGCAGAAAAACATTGCCATAAACCAGCGGACTCAGTAAGCTGCAAAAGCAGTCGGCTGCACTCAGGGTCTGAAAGGACTGATCTGAACCAGGGTCCATGGGGGACGAAAAAAAATAAAATTAAAAATCCACAATCTTGACCTGTCAAGCCCTGTTTCCTTGCTTTCAGCCAAAGTATTTTGCAGTTGTCTTTTGGGTTATAGCAGCTGCAAGTGGGGGAATGGGAGCTGGTGCTGAGACAGACTGTGCCGCAGCATTGGGAGCAGCATATTGCAGAAGGGCACAGGGGATGAAGTAATCCAAAAATGCTCAGCTGGGAAGGGGCTGCACACTCTCATCTTCAGCCTGTGCTGCAGATGATCAGCTCCAGAGCCCTACGCTTGCTGTCTGGTACTGTTTAGTCCTTCCCACCCACATCTTGTTTTAAAGCTCTGGACATTCTATTTTCCTGGAATTGCTGCGGGTCTGTCCCTTGCATGGCTGCTGGTGATCAGCTTATCTTCAGCAAGTGTTTCTTCATTGCCAAAGGGACTCGGATGCTCAGTGAGAAAACCGTGTGACCCTCTAGAAGGCTTTCGGGTTAGTGGTTCTGCATTGGGGTCATTCCAATGCTGGTTTTCTTTTAACAATAAATATTGTGCTAGCACCTAGAACCATGGTTCCCAGGTTTGGGGTGATGGCCTTCAAATAGGGTCATCCATATGGAAAACCAGAAGTGGGGTTGTGAGCAGAAGTGCTTCAGAAACAAGGGTGTGGAGGCTTCCCCCAAAATGACTCCTTGAGTCTGAGCAGGCTGCAGTACCACTGAGAGCAGGGTGGGTTTCTATGCTTTGTGTGCTCTGTTGCCATCAGATGTTCATACCTGTGAACTCCTCACCACCCTGGACAAGCGTTTCCTGCTGCTTTAAAAGATTCAAGATTTCTTCAGAAATCTAACCCAGACCAAGATCTACCTCTGGTACTCATTCTGCTTTGGGAACCAGGTGTCTTTACTCTAGACTTCCTGATAGTTTTTTTTGACTTGGAGCCCATTCAACAATTTCAGATAATAAAAATACAAAGAAGTGTATTTTAGGTGTAACCTACCCCCTTTTCACATGCATTCCAAAGGGCTGCGTCTGCCAAAGCTGGTCTTGCCCTACCTAAATGGTGATGCTTGATAATAAGGTCTAAGTGTGGGATCACAAGGCATATAACAAGTCCAAACGTGACATGGCAGAACATTACTGACCTGTGTGGGGCTGTTGATCAAGCTGCAGTCACAAACAAAGCCCTGACAACACAAGCAAAAAGCAAACCTCCTGGAGAAAGCACAAGGGGCTGAAATCGAAGCTTCTGTGCATTTATAACCATGGCGGATCTTCTCCTGCTCTCCTGTTCAGGCACAAAGCACCCTCCTGGTATTCACCAGCTGAGTGTGAGGTGATGGGAGACCCAGATACGAATGAGCTGAGGGACTTCTTGACGCTCCATTAATGCTATCTGGTGTCCTCTGCTGGTAGCATTAACCTCGGAGCTGGCTCCGTCCAGAGATGATTATCTGTCTGCTGGACCTTTTCCTTTGGGGGAACGCCAGGAATGTTTTGCAACATGGACAAAATGTGAGGATTGAAGCTATGGAGGTGGGTCCCTGGGATGCTGGGGCTGTGAACCCTGCTAAGGTAGCGTAACTCGGAGCAAATCTGTAATGGAGCCTGTATGCCAAAAGAGATTATTATTTTTTTTGGAAGATGTTAATGGTATGATTGCATAACATTTATTTTGTGCTTGATCAAATGGATGAGGGCAGAGGAAAATGAGTGAATGAATTAATGTTAGTGATGTTCAAACAGAAGCACGCAAAGCTCCGAGGGATGATCAGTGGTTTTGTTTTGATGTGTGTTGTATTTTTTTTTTATTCCTGACATTCTCCTGAAATATAGCACGCAGGCTTGTCTCTAAGGAGGGCACATTGCCAATAGTCTAAAGGTTATATTATCCTAGTGACCTATTTTTATACTCTAATCGCGTTCCGTTTCAGCCGTCCCTTTCTAGCCTTCCATCTTGCTCGGTTTTGTGCTCTTCTGAAAAAAAAAAGCAGAGATAATTACCATCAGTCCCCGAGCACTGAGGCAGAGAGCCAGCCTCTACCCAGGTAACGATGGCAGAGGCGACTTGCTGCTGTGGTGGAAGCACGAGAGTGGTGGCTCGTAAACGGGCGGCGGCTTGAAACAGGGTGATGAGTGTGGTGGGGCAGGGGAGAGGGATCCTCTCTTCAAGGCAAGTTTTAAAGGGAGAAGTAGAGCAGTTGGTAGAAGGGCAAAATTTTAATGAATAGCTCTGTTTAACAAGCCTAAATGGAAAAGACGCTTTTCTGCTCTGGGCCTGCCAAGTAATGGAGAATGAATACGATTGTTCGGCCAACCGGCTGCCGCTGCCTTTAGACTGTACCCGCCTTTTCAAAGCCAGGCTTAAGCTACAAAGCACCCTGGCCAGTCGGCATAAAGAGAAATTGTTCCTTACTACAAATGTTGACTATGTGGTGCTGCTTGAAGCTCGAAACTGCTGAAATCCGTGCGTGTGTTTGTACATTTGTGTGGTGCAGAATAATGAGATGCAAAGAGGCTTTTCTTGCCTGCATGGCGTCTCTCGGGTTGTGGTTGTTTTGTTGCTGGTCACTCTCATGCTTGTTGAGAGCACCTGAATTTTGACTGCCTGCAGTGTTAGCAGGGTAGTGATCTGCTGTGGAGGGGAAAGTCTCATTAACTGTTCATTTGGAGGAACTTGCAGTCCCATACAGGGTCAAACCCAAAAGAATTGAGTGTGCCATGACCTTGGTCTGGGTTATGGACCTTGGTCTGGGTTATGGACCATGCTCTGGGTGGCAGATGCTACTACAGGTGCCAGCCCTCAGCAAGGGCACGGCGTGGAGATGTGCACTGCTTGCCGGGAGCTGGGGGGATGTTCTGCTCTGGTGTTTTTAGGCTGCTGGAGTTGGTCCCATCCCGTGACTTCCCTTCCAGCTGCAGGCTTTGTAAAGTTACCCAGGGAGGATGCTGGACCCCAGTTAGCGGGGATGCACGGCCACAGGCCAGGAACAGAGAAGCTCAGCCCTGCCAAATCTAAAAGAGAGGTCCTGTCCGCACCCAGGAAGTTGGGATTTGCTCTGGAGAGGTGAGCTGTCCCCTTACCTGTCCGTATTGAACCATAAGGAAGTAGCCTGGAGAGGTCTTTGCTGAGTTGCTGGAGCGTGTCCATCTGTGTAGTGTGTCCCTGGGATGGATCAGCAATAGCTGCCCTATTCCTGACAGGGAACTGTGTCCTTGAAGCCCATTGGTGATGCTGCCGCATCCCCTCTCCTCGCGTTTCAATGTGCTTCTGTTGTAACCAAAGCCTGTAATTCCAAGTCTGTGGTGATGAAACCCAGGTGAGAGCTGGCATGGGGCAGCCTTTGCCCCTTCTCACCTGGGTCTGGAGAGTGCAGGAGTCTCCAGCCTTTCTCTCTCCTGCCAGCCCTCACTGGGCACATTTTGGCAATGGATTAATGCAACTGGTGAACCCCCCTACATGACTCCAAATACAGAACAAATGTTAACACCCAACCAAAGAGAATGAGTCTCAGCACTGCCATGGCTGCACAGGACAGTGCTCTTTGCTGCATAGACTTGTTGTTTTCCTCCCCTCCCCAGCACCAAGGTAAGGGCACCCAGTCCCAGGCTACTGAGCTGGCACCCAGCGCTGCCCAGAGCAAAGGGGGTGTCTGCCGTGCTGGGGGGACCTGCTGCGAAATCCTCTCTGGGGTGCTTGATGGTGGGAAGGGGAAGGTGGATCAGCTCTTGGATCTGGGTGCTGCAGAGAGCACCCACTCGGTGGTGCTGGCCACAGGGATCTTTTATTGACTGGCCTTTACTTGCTTATTACCACTGGGGAGTTGAGAAGTCGTCTGTGGACTTACCAAAGATAAGCATGAATCTTCTGAGCCTGGCTGGAGGTAGAACCTAAGGAGGAAAGACAAAAACTCTCAAAAGTCAACTTTCTTTTCCTCCTTTGATGTTCTCCCCCCCCTCCCCCGCCATTATGCTATCAGCCAGGGCATGCAGAGTTTCAGCTTAAAAACAAACCGCTGTTATTTAAAGTGCCAATATTGTCCTTGGCTTCCTATGAGACAGAAACATCAACTTTGTCTCTGACCTGGGGACTGTGTCTGCCTGCCTAGCAGGCACTAAAAGTCTTGAGAAAACTGTTATTTTACTTCTATTTTGGTGTTGATTTTTTTTTTAATTTTATTTTTTTTATCTGAGCGTTCACTCTTCAGCAGAGCTGCATCACACACTGAAGCCCACAGTAGAGCTCAGTCCATCCTACACGTCCATGTGGAGCTGCATCCCCAGTGTGAGCCTGGGGCACCCAGGAGTTGGCTGGGCTGGGGGCAGAGGAAGGTGACTGTCCTGTTGTCCCCATGCCCAGGTGGTGGGACCAGGGCTGCTGTGTCCAGCTGAGCACTGGCTGCCCTGTGATGCTGCCTGGTGGGTTTTCTGGTTGTTGTTTCTAGGCGAGGTTTGCAAAAGGTCACAAGAATTAATCTTCTAACTGGGGACCTTGGCACTGCGGGGAATGAATGTTTTGCATTAACAACCTAACTCGTTAATTCACTGAAACATTTAAAACCAAACCAGTTGTATCCAGCCAAGCTGGAAAAAGCTGAAAGTTCATACTCAGCAGTGAGGATTTCGAAACCTCCCTTTGTTAATCTCTGCAGAAGTAAATTTTCTGAAATTGCTAAGCTCACTTTGACTGGTCTCAACATTGTTTTCCTCAGCGGAGGCAAAGCTGCTCTGCTGGGGGTTAGTGCTGTGTACCTGGACCTGCTGGTGGGGACAGGAAGGCTCCCGTGCTGGGGAGGAAGGAGGGTTGATATGGGGAGCATTGCAGGAGGGCAGTGCTTATAGCAGCATTGTAGGGTTTGGGCTGTCTCTAGCAGAAACGCTGCAGGTTTTTCATAGATTGGGATCCTGGGTTTCACAGTTTCCATCTTCCTACTCGATTACTATTTTTTGAATCTCTAGGTCTAGTTGAAATCACAGCCTAGCATGTCTCATGGTGCTGCTCCTACCTGTTTGTAAGCTGGAGGTGGGTCGCTGGCATGTGGCCTTCGTGGGTCTCCTCCGTGGAGGTGAGTCGTGCAGAGCTGGGCAGTGTAGGAGCAAGCTCAGCCTGCAGTTCCCTGCCCTCGCTGCTGGCTCAAGTACAGGGCTTGTCACTTCTGAGCCTTGAGAAACTGATGGATGGCCACCAGCTTGGCTGTCCCTGTAGCCATGGCATGGTGACAACAGCATAAAACTGCATCTACCAGTGGAGAAGATCTCTCCCACGGTGATATTTTAATTGCTTTAAGGTGGGTGCTGTGCAGACAAGCAATCACAACCATACATCAGGGATGGGGAACCCCAACCCAAGCCATTCTCATGGGTTTGTGCCTCATGCAATGGCCGGGCTGCTCATCCCTGTCAGTGTGCAAAGTTGTCTCGCTGTTGTGTGAGCAAACACCAGTCAGCTCCAGGGTCAGTTCCTGGTGCTTAAGGTACAAGAGAACTGTATCCCCAGCCATGTGCTGGGCTGGGATCTGACCTGGCCAAAGGAGTCTTTGCTCTGCCTTTCCCTCCAGCGCTAGTTTCTCTGGGAGCATTGCTGGGACTGCGTTGGTTTGACTCTGCTTTAAGTTGATTTTCCCTCAAATTTCCCACAGCAGTGGCAGGTTTATGTGCACAGGTCATTTGACCTGCTACTCTGCTACCTCACTATTAAATTAACAGCTATAAATTAAATAGGAACCGTCAATGCAAGTACAATCCCTTTGCCTTCCTGGCTGCCAGGTACCTATTTCATTCAGCTAATGTGTCTTTGCTGCAGTTCATCATAAAATAATACACAGGAAATCAGGTTCTTCACACATGGCTGTACAAATTGGTCTGAGATGTTGGCAGTGGTGTTATACTGAACTCCATTGTAAGGGTGGGTTTTAATTGATTAATTTTTGTGCCATTAATTTATCCTATCCATTAAAACAGCCTCACTTACTTTAATGACAGAGAAATTAGTGAATTATCCGTTCTGTTATATATTAGTGGTGTATTAAAGTATTAGTGCATTCCAGAAGGTGAGCAGTGAATAAAACATGCTCTGAACATGTGGTTATGCAACTGTTCCATGGAAATGAAATGGACAAACAGTACATTTGATTAATTTATTTTTTTTCCCCCCCCCAGTAAATTGGCACTGTGATTCACTTCCAGCTAAATTTGCAATCTGTGTTCTCAGGTGGCATTAATATCAGAGCCCCAGCAGGAGAGCTGAGGCAGCTGGGGCCGCTTTGATTGCATTTTTAAGGAAAGTTGTCGGAGGGAGCACGGAGCTTGATGCAAATGTGCTGGTAAATGAAATGCGGAGCTTTTAGGTTCTCCGTAGGTGGGTCAGGCCATTCCCATTTACCCAAAATAATAGCGATGCCGAGCTCGGGAGAGGCACTCTGTTAACGTGGCACAATGGGGGACTTTGTGTTTCTCTGCTGCTCTGTATCAAATTTACTCTGTTGACAGATAAAAATCATCTTTTTGATATCTGGTGGCTCCATAAACACTAGGTAAGGTCTGCCTGGGACTCGAGCTGGCTCAGTAATGGAGGCTCTGGAACTGGGTCTCTATTGCTGGAGATGAAAAAGCTTGTAGAGGGTCTGGCATTTTCTCACTGGTCTGTGTTAGAGCTGCAGAGTAAAATGAAATAATTCCCTTTTACCGTTGCTTCCCTGACGTGAAACTCCTTTCAGTCTTTAAAGCTGTAATTTTGTGGCCTTCAGGCTGGTCTTATTGTTTTTTTTCCTAATTGACTCGACTTGGAAAGGTCATCACATCCTGCTAGATTGTGTAATATTTAACTTAGCATCAAAAATGAGGATCTTGGGATGGGTGTCAAATGGATGCTGCTCCCCTCTGAATAGCGAAGCCCATTCATAGGCATCCAAGTCTTCCACTTGCTAATGCTAATGAATAACTTCCTGGACCTCTGCAGAGGGAAAGACTGACCACAAAAAGGTGGGATGAGAGAGGCATAAAGCAGGTATTGAGAGTGTGCAGTTCGCACTGTCTAAATCCAGATCACAGCTCTCATACCTTTTTTATTTAGAGAATTTTTTAAAAGTTCTAATTTCTATCTTTTCACGAAGCTTCAGCATAGCAGAGTCTCTCCCGATGCCAAGTTCAGTGACGACTAACACTATTTACAGGACTGTTTTGTAATCTCAGATCAGCCCACATTAACGGGAAGTTACGTTTTCCCATCAGTCTTTTAAACAGTGCCTGAGAGTTGCTGAGGCCAGAGCTGGCCATCCAGGCTCTCCTCTTTGGAAAAAATGAGGTCAGCTTTCCAAACAATTTTTTAAAAAATTCCTAATGAAGTTAGGGAGGTCAGATTGTACTTCCTCCGTTGTGATTTTTTTGCATTAGGACCTTTCATTCCTCTGTTCTAAAAGCTACTGACAAAAATAAGCAGAGGAGGTATTGCATAAGCACCACGAAGTCATTTGCCCGATCTGCATTTCTCAGTGCGTGAGATCAGCTCAGAATATCTGATAGGAGAAAGCTGCTGGTGCCCAACTGCTGTAACTGATAGGAGCTACCTCTGTGAGTCAGCTGGTAGGGTGGTAAGTTGGTCATTTGGTTTCTTTCAAGTTCAAGTTTTTATGAGTGTTTTATAAAGCTCCATCGCTGTTACTGTAAATCCCAGGAAAATCTGGCACTGAGTCTTTGTAATATGAATCAGTGCATGCATATGCTTCCAAGTGACCTTGAAATCTGGAAAAATACTGGTTTATCCCTATGTTTAAAAGGAAAAAAAAAAAGCAGAGTTGCCATAAAAAAGGTTGTCGGAGGGGTTAAAGCAGAGATGTTGCTCGCTCGGATGTGCTGCCTTCCCTGTCCACAGGACTGTCACCAGGCAAGTGACTCCTGGTGCCAGCTACAGCAGACAGTTCTGCTGCCCTCGGATCGTGATCTCCGGCACGGAGCTGTGCAGATGGCGAAGCTACAGAGGCTGGGAATAAGGTTGTGGCTAATGCCCTGGCCAGCCCTGGCCTTCCACAGCCTGGAGCAGATTGGGAACAGCTTTAGCTTCAGAAAAAATAAAAATAAAAGATCTCTGATCACCCCAAACCCA
Organism: Brachypteracias leptosomus; assembly: GCA_013401335.1. NCBI lineage: Eukaryota > Metazoa > Chordata > Aves > Coraciiformes > Brachypteraciidae > Brachypteracias > Brachypteracias leptosomus. The sequence continues at coordinate 2,868,664 of VYZX01023152.1, read as the reverse complement.
TCAAAATGGGCTGGTGTTGCAGAGAAATGACACTTTCTTAGGAAATGTCCCCAGTGCACAGAGTTGTGTGGATGCCAAAAGCTGCAGTGGTGGTGGGAGGGGAAGGCCGGGAGCCAGAACATGTGTGTGATGCTGCCCTTGAGTTTTGGGGCCTCGCCTTCTCTTGCAGCTCCAGCTGAAGACTGGGCAGATGCTGTTAGTGCAGCAGCGCAGAGTGCACAGGTCAGGAGGGAATCCCACAACTGCTTTGTGGTCTTGCAGAGTGAGGAAGGCTAAAGTACGTGGCCCTGGCTGCAGCCTCCTCACTCTCTGCAGCAGAGCTCTGCAGGCACAGGCCCTTGGCATGGACACGGTGCTTCCAGCTGGCGAGAAACATCCCGACAGGATGGCTGGAAAATACCACTTTTGTAGAAATCAAAACGTTCTGTGGGGATTGTGTTGATTTTTTTTTTTTCAGTCACGTTTTTCTGGAGGAAGCAGGCAGGTTTCCTGGGGTGCCCCTGCCTGGTATCCCCTCCTGCCTGCTGCTGAGCTGGGAGCCTGGGCGTGCAGGGTGCCCGGGCACGGCTCTCCCCATTGAAACATGGTGGTGGGTCTTGGCTGGGCAGGGTGAGGGAAAATGTCGGTGTTTTTTTTCCTCAAATGAGAATTTGATGAGAGCTGTAACAGAAGCATGTTTATGTGTTTGTTTTTAAACAGGTAATTCAAAGGTTGTGTGTGTGAAAATACAGTAAATCCAAGATCAAGTTAAATTTTTTCTAGTGAAGGAGGCTGAAAATGATTTATCAAGGGAAACAATTAAATAGCAGGACAGTTTTGCTTTGTCTAATGCCAAGGGAACTAACTCCTCCTCCTTCTCCTTGTCCTCAGGTTCAGTGGCAAATATGAACATTTGTCAACATTTGACAACAGCTCCTTGGGACATCATGAATTTGCTGGAATCTAGACCACAGAGCACTTGCAATAGCGCTTTTTGAATTTGAATTTAATTTGAATGAAAGAAGAATAATCATCTGGATCAACTGTAGTGATGGCTAGCAAAAGAAAATCCACAACTCCCTGCATGATACCAGTAAAAACACTGGTGCTTCAGGAGACTGAGCTGGACACTGTAGGAGATGATCATGAAGGAACGCAACAAGATGCCCCTGCAGAAGGGCCAGCAGCTGGTGATGCTGGTGCCAGTAACAGTAATAACGGGGCTTTGTCTAACGGGCACCGTGGTATTGCTGACAGTGACACTTATATCTGCAAGTCTTGTGACTTTGGATCTCAAGACATTCATCACTTCTTTGGGCACTTGGACTCTGAGCACTTAGACTTTAGCAAAGACCCTGCGTTTGCGTGTGTTGCGTGCAGCTTCCTGGCAAATAGCCATGAAGGGCTCTCACACCATAATGCAGAGTCACACCCCGGCGAAACGAACTTCATCTGGAGGGTGGCTAAGCAGGACAATCGTACAACTGTGGAGCAAAGTCTCTGTGAGGCCACCAGCAGCCACAACCTTCCGGGAGAGGTCCCTGAAGAAGGGGTGGACAACCAGTCAGAAATTATCATTACCAAAACCCCCATCATGAAGATAATGAAAGGTAAACTGGAGGCCAAAAAAATCCACACACTGAAGGAGAACGTGTCAAGCCAGCTGGGCAGTGAACCGGAGGTGAAAGACGGAGACCATTCATTCCCAAACGGGTCGGTGCCGGTCAGCCAGCCCTCTGCAAGTTCGACAAAATCATCTCATATAGTGAATGGCTCCATCATAGGAAATGTGCCTGTTCTGCAGGCGGGTGTTGCACAACTTGTGTCACTGCAGCAGCAACCTCCGTTGCATCAGCAGCTACCTACATCCAAGTCCCTTCCCAAGGTGATGATCCCCCTGAGCAGTATTCCAACGTACAATGCTGCCATGGACTCAAACAGCTTCCTCAAAAACTCTTTCCACAAATTTCCCTACCCCACCAAAGCTGAGCTCTGCTACTTGACCGTAGTGACAAAGTACCCAGAAGAGCAGCTGAAGATCTGGTTCACTGCCCAGAGGTTGAAGCAGGGCATCAGCTGGTCACCAGAGGAGATCGAAGACGCCAGGAAGAAGATGTTCAACACTGTTATTCAGTCCGTGCCACAACCCACCATCACAGTTTTGAACACGCCACTGGTTGCGAACCCTGGGACTGTCCCCCATCTCATCCAGGCAACTTTACCAGGCCATGTGGTGGGGCAGCCGGAGGGGACAGGGGGGCTGCTGGTCACACAGCCCATCATGGCAAACGGATTGAAGGGCACCAGCTCCTCCTTCACCTTGGCGGTGACTTCTGTCCCCAAGCCACAGCCGGCGGCACAGCACAGCACCGTGAGCTCCAGCAACGCGGCGGGGGTGAAGGTGGTCAACAGCGGCCAGTCGCTGCTCACTGCCTGCCCCACGATCTCCTCACAGACCTTCCTGGATCCCAACGTGTACAAAAACAAGAAGTCCCACGAGCAGCTCTCAGCCTTGAAAGGCAGCTTCTGCAGAAACCAATTCCCCGGCCAGGCTGAAGTCGAGCGACTGACAAAAATCACAGGCCTGTCCACCAAGGAGATTCGAAAATGGTTCAGCGACAGGAGGTACCACTACAGGAACGTGAGAGGCGGCCGGGCCGTCTTCCCTGGAGACAGCGCGCTCGATTCCCTGCCCGAAATAACCTTCGACACCTCGTCCCGAGGAGCCGAGCTGAGCCCTGCGGCGGCTGTGCCGGCCCCTCACCACCCCCCGCGGCGGCAGTCGTGGCACCAGGCACCCGACTTCACGCCAACCAAATACAAAGAGCGGGCGCCGGAGCAGCTGAAGGCCCTGGAGAGCAGTTTTGCCCAGAATCCCCTTCCTGCGGAGGAGGAGGTGAACCGCCTGAGAGGGGAGACGAAGATGACGCGGAGGGAGATTGATAGCTGGTTCTCGGAGAGGAGGAAGAAGAAGGTGGCGGAGGAAAATAAGAAAGTGGACGAGGCAGCTCAGCAGGAGGAGGAGGTGGAAAATGGTGGTGGGGAAGGAGAGGACTCCTCTGATGAACTGAGGGCTGCGAGTGAAAACGGCTCCATCGACGCCTCCGGCAACAACCCAAACGCAGCAGAGCGGAAGGTGAGTCCCATCAAAATTAACCTGAAAAACCTGCGAGTGACCGAGTCCAATGGCAAAACCGAGTTACCAGGGGCTGGGACAAGTGAGAAAGGAGAAGGCAGCTCCAGTCGGCCGCCCACCCCTCCAAAGACCAAACTGAACTTCAAAAAAACGGCCCAGCAGCGGCATCTGCTGAAGCAGATGTTCGTGCAGACCCAGCGGCCCACCAACCAGGAGTACGACGCCATCGTTTCCCAGACAGGCCTGCCGCGGGCCGAGGTCATTCGCTGGTTCGGGGACAGCCGCTACGGCTACAAGAACGGGCAGCTGAAGTGGTATGAGAACTACAGGCGGGGGGTGTTTCCACCGGGGCTGGTGGAGCTCAGCCCCGCGGGGCGGGAGGTGCTGGAGGACTACTATGAGAAGCACAAGGGGCTGCGGGAGGAGGACATGCCCGGGCTTTGCGAGCGCTCCCACCTCAGCGCCCAGCAGCTCAAGGTGTGGTTCACCATGAAGGCGGAGGAGGAGAGCAAGGGCAGCGGCCCCGAGGAGGCCTGTGCTGGTGAGGCGGCGGGAAGCCGTAAAGGGCCGTGCGAGGCCGGCTCCGAGGTGTCGGAGAGCGGTGAGTCGTGGGAGCCGGGCAGCCAGGAAGGCAGCGCCGGGACCCCCGATGCCCCCGGTCCACCACCCACCGCACGGCTCGGTAAGGCCCCGGCCAGGGCTGGCTCCACAGGGGGCTTGGGCGAGTGTGGGGCGTGGAGCGTTTCCCATTTGGGAAAAGGGTTTAGTGTCCAGTCCTGTTGTTTGGGATTTAACTGAGGAAGTTGTGTGGAACCGCTGGGAAAGAGGAGATCGGGGAGGAGGGTCCCATGAGATGCTGTGAGTGCTGCTGCCTGCCTGCCCTTGGATGGTGGCTTTGCATCCTGCCTTTATTTTAAGCCCACGTAAAACCAGCAGGAGTCTAGTCCCTTTGCCTGTCCTGGAAGAAGGTGGCCCTTGGGTTTATTACAGGGGATGGACATTTGTGAAGGAAGGGGCCTGGCTCTGGTGTCCCATGCCACCGGCTCCTTCCCTGGCCTTGGGCAGCAGATGTAACCCCTGTCTGCCTTCCCAGCTCTCCAGGTGAGAGCATCCTTCTTCAATGTGGGACAAGGCTTGGCTGGTGAAGTTGGAGCCTGCAAGGAGGGAGAGGACATGGAGGGCTGGTCTTTACAGCTGCTGTCCCTACCCCTCCTTCAGGACTCGCTTTTGAAGGGTGACTGTATGTGCAAGTGTGTGTGGAGGAGAGGAGAGGTGGTTTCCAACCCCTCCGTGGGCTCTTCAGAAGTGCAGCTGGGGCTGTTTCCTCCCTGGCCAGGTTCCCACCAGATGGGGATGGCCAAGTGCTCACCCTGTCCTGCTGTGGGCTGCAGAGCCCCTTGCCTGCTCCACACATGCAGCCCCTTGCTGGGCAGCTGGGATCTTCTCCAGCCCTGCTGCCTTGCTTGGGAGCCTCCTACACACTTCTGCCATGGCTGCAGGCCTTGAAAAAGAAAAATCAGTAAAATGTGTTGCTTCCCTCCACTGTCTAATGCAGAGGAGATGGAGCGTGGGGCTGAGAGGTCTGGATGTTCACAGCCCTGTGTGCTTTGCTGGGGAGCAGCTGTGGCCGCAGGAGTGGACTGGAGAAGGGGTTTGGGCCAAGGCTGTGTCCTGCCTTAGCCCTGCTGCTGGCCAAAGCCCAGCTCTGCTCCTGCAAGGGTTTGGGGGTTTCCTGGCCCCTCTGAATGGGGCTGGCCCTTCTACGCAGCTGACTCCATCAAGGCTCCCAATTTTGCCCATCCTGAGGTGCCCCTGCACCCCTTCCTCCCCACCCAGCACCCCATGTGGGTTGCAGGCCCCTGTGGTGAGCTCAGAATGTCTCTGACACCTCTGTTCTTTTTCAGAAACAGACTGAACTCAAATGACCAGCCTTGGAGGATCTGCTCTTACCCTTGAGAAGAAATTTTTTGATCTTTAAGAAACCCATGGGCCGGCCTGATCCAGACCTCAGGAGCAGGAGGACGTGGTGATGAAGCACTGCCATAAATGAGACCTTTGAGCACAGCACACGTGAGAGCACATGTGCAAAAACTGGGCTCTTGGTGCAGAGCTCTCGGTGGCCCAGCCAAGGAAGTGGCTGAGGGCTGGCGGGGGCTCAGCTTCCACCCAGGAAACAGGATGCTCTTGTTTGCTTTCCAGTGGACAGACTTTCAGATTTCATATTCATATACCGATGCCTACAGCTGCCTATACAAGCATAACAAATCTCAGACATTGTGTAAACAAGGTCATTGCTTAGATATGGACTATCATGGCACAGTACTTTTGTTTTCTTCTTTTTTTTTTTTTTTTTATCTGTCTGTTAAGGTGTTTGTTCTCTAAAGGTTGATGTGGCTGCATAGATCCTCTCCACCCTTGCTGGTCCTTAAGCCCTGGCAATGAAGGGCTTTGGAGGCACACAAAAGTGTGTGTTAGGAAAGATGTCTGAGAAGAAAACTGCCAGTCTTGCATTGAAGTCTACTGGGAGTTGAGTGAGATTTTTCATCCCTGTGGTTATAGGGTGAGATTACGGTTGTAGGTTAGATTTAGTGTTGTGTACTCTCCAATAAGTACAAGTTCCCAGACCCAGGCAACCCAGGAGATGGAGTTTGGTGTCGTTTGTCCCTTGCTGGCTAGAATATTTCCCCTGCGCTCCTGGAGACTGCAGCAAGTTATTAAACCTCCAAGTCTCCCTTTAATCACTGAGAACTAGCACATAATAATTTTTCCATCCTGACCTGGAATCCTTTTCATTGTTCAGAGAGAACAAGCTGTTCTTCAGAGAACAAACACAGCGAATACGCGGCGTTGCTGTGAGTGGTTCAAGGCATTGTTGTCTCCAAGGGATCGGCGAGGCAGCAGCTCTTCTGCAATCAGCAAGTTTCCCTCTCGCAGCCCTACATGACAGATCCTCCTGCAGCAGCGCTGGTAACTTCAAGTGTTTGTTCCAGTCTATTTTCTTTCTTTCCTCTGGTGGTTTTTTTGGGGTTTTTTTCCAGTTCATCTCCAATAGTTCTGGCAAAAGAGTGAAATAAATTTCCCAGTTAACCTCCCTGCTTTCCAGTACCTGTACATTTTTAACATGCCCATGTTGTCTTGGGTTGTTGCAGTGTGATACAACTACTTGAAGATTTTTTTTAATATTCTTTTCTAATAGAAAACAAAATCTAGAAGTGAAACTCTGGAGCTGTAGAGTCCAGCCAAATGCTGTGTCAGATCATTCTGTCACAATCTAATCAAATCCCAGCTCAAAATTGGTTCCATGTCTTGCCTTCACTTTTGCTCTTGGAAGGCTATTCCAGAACTTCCCTGCCTTTGAATGGTTAGAAACTTTATTTAAATTTCTAGTTTGAATTCACTCATGGCTGGTTCATTCCTGGTTTGTTTTGGAGCCAACATTGTCCTTTAACTTAAATAGTTTTTGGTGTTTATCCGCTGATGTATTTATGGAGAGTAGTCATAGCTCCTTATTTTTGCCAAGCTAACTCAGCCAAGCTTTTTCAGTAGAAGGTTTTTATTTAGTGAGAGCTTTTTAATGTGGGAGACTTTATTGTTGGTGGTAAATGATATTTATTAGAAGGGTGGGTAGCAAGCCCCAAAGGATCGGATCCAGAGATTTGCAAAAAAATCTGGTTTAAAAACAAAAAAGCTCTTTCAGAACCTCTTCCAAAGATGGTGTCTGATTTCTACCTTCAACTGCCCTTGCTTTCCCAATTCTTTCTTCATTCCCTGCTTTAAGGGGCTGCCTTACTCAACTGCTGGGAGGGATTTTATCTGCTCAGTGCTTTGCAAGAGAGAGGGCTTCCTCTCGCCTGGTGGTACGTGCCTATGTGGTGGGTGCTGGTGCCTATGCTCACATAGCTCCCTGGGCACACGGTGTAAACCCTGTAGACAAGTGTGAGCATCTGTTTTGGCAGGAGATGACCTGCACCCTAAAGAGAACTAGGGCCACCATCCCTTAGCAGGCAGATGGACCTTCCCCAGAATGCTGTGAGCAGGGATGGTGTTGACCCAGAGCACCCTGCTGTGACACCAGCCCCCCAAAATGTCTCCTTAGAAGCACTATTGCTGATCATGCCATGGTTGGAGGCATAACCAGAAGCCATCCCACCTCAGCCTGGGCAGCATCCCCAGCTGAAGGATGAGCAGGGCTGGCTGTGCCATGAAGGCAGCCAAAGCCCCAGAGGTTCAATCCTGCACACCCCAAAATACCACAGGTGATGGGGAGGATCTTGGGGGTCCTAGAGCTGGAGGGAGCAGATCTGGGAGCTGTGCAGCCCTGGAGTGTGTGTCTGTACGGTGTTACCTTCAGAGAACAAATACAGGTAGGTCAATTTACTCTCTAGTGTCTATGTACCTGCAGGTTTATTTAAGTACACATATATACAGTTCAGATATGCCATTGATTCTTTATTGCGTTACGATGTACATTAAAAATGTACACTTTTACTAACTACTTGCTATATAAATATGTTGGAAGTGTAGTTTGCCCATTCAAGGTGATTTTTCTGTGGGATTTTTGGTGTACACTTAAAGGCCTATGGCTAATTGGAAGAGTGATCCCCGCTCCATCTACAGAAATGCTTAAGGGCTATGGTATGAACTGGTCCCTTCAAACCCTTTTTCCATGCACTAGCTGAAAACGTTTTGCACTTGGATTGTGTTTGGCCAGTTTTCCAGAAAAATTGAAAAGAGAAGTCTTGTGAGCTAGAGGGAGAATTTCCCGGTGTACACAGAAAAAACAGCCTTGAGGGTTGGAAGCTGCTGAGGTTTTTGAGCTTTGTCTCCATGCATTCATACAAGCACAGCAGGAGTTTTCTTTCTTTTGGGTCGGAGGAATTTTAAAAAGCAGTTCCATGCAGACTCCCCTTGGACGCGGCGACAGGGCTGGCAGGGCCCATTGCGTGGGGAGGGTAAGATTTAGAGACAAAAAAAACAGAAAGTAATCGAGTTCCCTTTCTAACTCCTACATTCCTTGTTATCTGCAGTTTTTAGTTGACTTGAATTCAAATCTCCATGAAAGAATAAGCTAAGAATTTGGAGGGTGTAGCCCTGTGCCCCTCTGTTTCCCTGTTGCACCGGTTTTGAAGCCGAGGAGGAGCAGGTGTCATCTCCAGACAGACTTGGGCTTTGGTGCAGGACATGAGAAATGTGTTTGTGTCTGAAACCGAAAGGAGTAATTGAGAGGTGACTTGACAGTCCCAGCAGCAGCTCTTCTGGTGTTGAGAGGAAGTGTCACCACAATTCTACACGGTGTGTGAATATTTATCATCATCTAATCAAAGATGACTATCTTGACTTGAAAGGTGGGGTGTAAGATGAAGGTCGTGTAGCCAGTGTCAGTAAGGAAAGGAAATTAAATTCTTCGCCTCCATCCGCTCTGTGTGAGCTTGGGCTTGACAGGCATGTAGGAGCCATCATTTTTAATCCTTGTGAATCTTGTTATTTATGTTTCCGAGGCTGCTTAGATGAAGGGCACAATCCAATTACTTCATAACCCCAAACCCTGCCTGTCCTGTACCCAGCTCGCTTGTGTAAGGTGCTGCCTTCTCCTCGTGCAAGGAGCAGTTACATTATTCATTATCAGCAAGCCCTGCCCTGAGACCTGTAGACGTGGCTCTCTGTTTCATTTGGGAGCTTCTGCTTCAGCTCCTTAATTAGCATCCTGGAAATAATTCTTTTTTAATTTTGTTTTAGCAGAACACTAAACAAACCATCATTTACAGGCTCCTATTTCCATTGCTGCAAACAGCCACGGCAAGAGGAATGGGCGCAGGGCTTGCTTGATGCACGGCGTGCAGAGGTCAGCAGAGCTCCAGCTGCAGGTATTTAGTGCAGCTCCGTGTCCCCTCCCTCCCAGGGACTCGTGTGGGTCACCAGAGAATGACAACGACAAAAGCAGTGGCAGCTGTGACGAGAAGCCCTGTAGCCAGCCCAGACCCGAACGCAGAACCTTAACCTGCCCAGGCCATGCTCACACAGAAGCTGGAGCTGCAAGGTACCTGCCTGGGACATTTTTGCTGGGTGTCCCCTGTCTGTTCGGAAACAAAAGGAAGTAGAAGGCTTGTTTTCCCTTTAGAGTTTGGGGGATTTTTGTTTATTTTTTTGAAAAGCACCCATTTTTGCTCACAGGTAGAAGTGTTGTATTCTGCCTTCCCTGCAGCCCCTCTCTGAGAGACATTGCAGAGGCAGCCTGATCAGAAGGTGATGTTTGGAAGCTGGGTCGCTGGGAATCAGAAGAGAAAGGTGATTTTTCAGCACTTAGGCACAAATGAGAAACTTAACCTGATGCTGCACCTTCCTATCAGGTTGATGATAGTATTTAAAATGCTTGTAAACTTCTCTCTCCTGTGGCCCAGCTGCTTTTGGCTTCCCTCCTGCCTAATCAATTGATAGGAAGGTGCTTCCTAATCAACTGCTCACTGCAGTGACCTCAGGTGTCACTCCTTGGCTGATCACTACCCCAGCAGGGTAAGATCAGGGAACACCACAAATGGAGTTGGGGTGATAAGACACTTTAAGCTGTATTTTCTTTTTTTTGTTGTTTTACAAGTTTAGTTTCTGCTGTATGTTTTACTGGCAGCGGTCCTTGCCAGGAATGCTGGATTGGCAGTGCAAAACTTTAAAGCAGAGTGAGGGAGCCTCTGTTACCTAAGCAGTAATTTAATTTTTTTGTTTTCTTGTGTTTTCGCCTGTTCCAGTAAAAAGTGCTCTATTGGCTGACGTTGGATGGCACAGTTAAAGCCACTTTTTCCCTGTACTGATGAAAGGTGGTTTTAGGAGGCCTCTTGCTTACTGGTGCTAGTGAAGGTCGGGCTAGGAATCCATGGCATAGAAACTTCTCGCTGGAATTGCACTTTCTCTCTGCCCCATCTGGCTCGCGGTGGGTTGTGGGTACGCGGCTGTGATTCCCCCTTGCACACATGAACATTGCACTAAAAGAGAGACTTTGGGAACAGTGTGTTGATCACTTTGTTTCTCAGCAGACCACAAAGTCAGCCTAATGGGGTCTCTTTTTTTTTTCTTTTTTTTTTTTAATTATTATTATTTAGAAATCATGCTGGTGCTGAATGACCTGGAATTTTTGCTTGGATTTATCCAAAGGAAAATGTAATTGTAGCTGCAATGGGACCTTTCATAAGGGTGGCCGTGCAGCTAGGGGAGCAGAGCAAGGGCTCTGCTGCATAAACCGTCTTTGTACCGGGGAGGTGTGGGGGGTTCCAGTGGGGTTATTATTGTGATTTTTTTTTTTTTTTAAGACCACAATTTTAGATGGTCACCTTGGCAATTGTGTGAGACAGGAAATAGTTTTTACTTTTGGTAAAGGTTTTAAAGAGAAAAAAGTGAAGCTGCCTGTTGTTGTGGGCTGTGGCTATTACTAGGGCTAGGATAGCTTGGACCTGCTATGGACTTTACCTGCTCTTATTCTGAGGGCAAGAACTCCCTGTAGCAACAATGCCACTTCTGAGAAGTGAACGGCAAGTTTCCCTTCCTTTTGTATATGTGGATGTGAGGGTGGGCGAGGGGAAGAGCTTGCTTGTACAGTTTGTTGAAATGAAACCAGACATTTTTGGTTGTTCCTAAATAAAGAGCGTAAAAGATGAACATGAGTCGACTGGTGAATTGGGGAAGCCCACGGGGCAGGGAGTGCCAGAGTGCCCAGGGGATGCCCTGTGCCAGTGCTGGGTGTTGGTGAGACCTGCCCCATGCAGAGGGGATGTTTGATTGTCCAGAAGCAGGGAATGCACAGTCACAACCCTCATGTTCATGTTAAAAGCACAGCTTACCTGTGAGGCAAGGCTGGAGCCCAGATACCTCCATCCTAGGAGCCCTCCTGCAGCCTGCGTCACCGTTCACCCCCAGTCCCGTTCTGAAAAGCACAGGCAGCTGTAGCACACACCCTGGTTTTACCCTTTTGAGTAAAACAGGAAAGCTTGGGCTGATCCTGGTTATTTTTTTTTTCCCCCAGTAGCTGCAAACTCCTGTAGGTGGGAGGAAGGAGGGAGCAGTTGCGGCCCTTCCAGCCAGGTCTATGTGGGAGCAAACCGCCAGACACCCGAGGCACCACACGTGTAATACTGACACTTTTATTGTCATTTAAAGCTAGAGCGGCCTTGTAAATGTAGAGTTTCACTACTGGCCCCATCGGCAGTGGCTATACAGGTAAGGAGATGCGATGCCACCAGGACAGAGGTGGCTGCTGCCTTGGTCACTTCAGTCCCCCTCGCCCCGCGTGCTGGGAACAGCCACAGACAAGGGTGGCTGCAAAGGGCCTCCAGCAGCTGCACAGGAACAGGATCGCTGGGAACAGGCAGAGCAGCGACCACAGAGCGCTGGGTGGGGGGTTTGGGTGTCTCCTTCCAGTTACAGACAGCTTGGTCTCACCTCGGTGGCTGGCAGGCTGTACGCACCCATGCGCTTCGTTAAGGGCTCGGTGATGAAGGTTGGTGGGTGTCTGGACTTGGTTAGGGGTTTCTTTTTTCCCAATATTTTTTTTTTTTAGTTCTCCACTGGAACACACTTCAGCAGAGAAACTGGAAAAGCTGCCTGAAAGTAGGCCATAGCAGTGCCGTTTCCATAGAAACCAGTTCACAGCGTGCCGTGAGATTCACAAGCACTGGAGGTGCTTCTGCCCACCGAGAGGGGCTACAGCCGGTTGTCCCCGTTGACCCGGGTCCTCCGCAGTACCCTGCAGTGGGGCAGAGAGAGGGGACACAGCTCAGACTGACCAAGGGCACTGCTGCGGTGTCAAAACCCACCCCTGGGAGCAAAGCTGGGGCTCACCAAGTCCCCCATGCCGGGGGAAAGTGCCACTGGCTGTGGGGTGGCAGCTCCTCGTCCCACCCTAATCCCAAGGACCCCCAAAGCAGTGACTCCCCCAAGGACTGGCACAACTTTCATGCTGAAATTTAGTGTTTCCATGCAGCGAACAAGGCTGCAGTTCTGCTCGGGGTTAGTGGGAGGCTGCATTTATCTGCTTCCACCCAGGAGACATACTGGGAGGGGGAGGCTCGTGCTGGGAAGAGCTCAAGGAGCACTGGCCCACCTTCGCTCCCGGCTCTCAAAGTGGTCAGCGAGCTGCTCCTGTGGCACACGGAAATCCTCAAAGGGCTGCTGGTACCGCGACTCGAAGGACCCCTCTCTGCCTCTGCTCACCAGGAGCTGGTTGGAAGCATCCCCTGCTCGGTCCCGGAGAGCTGAAGCACTGAAGAGGTTTATTTCACCATTCTCCTGTTTAGATGAGGGGAAAAAATACAGTAGTAAAGGGCTTGGGCTTTCAAAGTGTATATCTTGTAGTAAAGGCAGTCCTGGTGCAGGGCCCTGCCTGTCCCATGAGCTGCCATGAAGGGTGTCCTGGGGTCTCAGGGTTTGCAATGTGCAGCTGCAAGGATTGCTGCCTCCCACCAGCGTCATTTTAAATGAAAACATGTAAGAAACATCTGCCTCTGAAGGAGCCCTGCCCTCTGCTTATGCCAGCACGGACAGCCCTGGGTCAGCCAGGCTCCGTGATACCAAGCTGTAACCTCCCCAGAGTGCAGACAGGGACTGGGATGGAGCTAATCTGCCTCCTCCAGCTTCTGCTGAAGAGATTTCCAGACAAGTCAAACACAGCCCAGGCAGGACCCCACCTGAAATGCTCCATCTCACTGCAGGAGGGGAGCCTGGTGCTTCCCATCCCACCAGCCCTCGGAGCATCACTGCAGAGCAGCCTGGTAACTTGGCCATCCCATAGCCACCCATGGCTGCCTTTGCTCCCTGGCCCTGCAGCACAGTTACCTTCTTGTATGTGACCCAGCCTCACCTTGCAAGGGAAAATGTCTATCTTGACGAGCAGGGAAGCCAGCTCCAGGTTCTCGCTGTAGTTGTTCTTCAGGGGTACAGCTCGGAAACCTACGGCAGAGACAGCCCCGGTGTCACTCGTGGCACAGGCAGCGATGTATCGGTCTCCTGGCACTGAACTCAAGGGGGTCTTCTGTCACAGGACAAGGGGCAATGGGCACAAACTGGGACACAGGAAGATCCACCAAAACATAGGGAAAAACTTCTTTGCTGTGAGAGTGGCAAAGCCTGGCCCAGGCTGCCCAGAGAGGTCGTGGAGTCTCTTTCTCTAGAGGCATTCGAAACCCACCTGGACATGATTCTTGGCAACCTGCTCTGGGTGACCTGCTTTAGCAGGGCAGTTGGACAAGATCATCTCCAGAGGTACTTTCCAACCTTCTGTGATTCTCCAATCTAGCCCCCCCCCACTCCCTCCCCAAGTGGCAGTTGGCCCTGAGGGATATCAGCAAATGGCTTCTTCCTTCCTTTACCTAGTTTGGGCTGTGACCTGGCATGGGGACTGACAGCATCCCCCCATGAAGCTCAGCATCTCCCTGGCTAACGATGCAATTAGCAAACTGGTGAGGACCACCATGACACCTCGTTTCCCGAGCGCTTTACCTGTCTTCAAGCCTTTCACCAGGAAGGTGGCCTGAGCCAGGAAGTTCTCATCACTGAACATGTCCTCCTCGTACACCACAAAGCGGAGGAAGGCAAAGTCAGGGTTGCTGACTTGAAAGTGGAACTGCTTCGGGGTCCAGAGAGGGTTCAGGCCGTTGTCCGCTAGTGACAAAACACCACGGTCAGTGGGCAGCACCCGCCAAGCCCTGTACCCCCTGCTACCCCCACAGCTGATGCTGAGTGCCCACCACGGCTGATGATGTGCTCCTGAGCAGCGCCATGACAGCCCCCACCCCAAGGCCAGGCTCTGCTGTGGTGCCCACAGCTCACCCCATGGGCAGCTCACCCCCTTCCCTAACCCACTCACCCACAATCTCGGTTTTTTGCTTGGCGTTGTCATACTCGGCCCCGGACACCTCCACCTCCACGAACGGACAAACGATTCCCCTGCCATTTTTGGGAAGGTGCCGGGCTCCCAGGACCTGGGCAGAGAGCAGGAGAGACTTGGTAAGAGATGGGACCAAAGGAAAAAATATGCTTTTGCATACCAGGACATTTTCCTTCCAAATAAATCACCCTGGCTCTGCTAATTGGAGAGAGGAGAGATGCTGACAGCCAGCCCAGCCTGCCTTCTGGAGAAAAACAGCTCCCACCCCTGGCAGCTGCTGTGGTGTTCCCGATCACCAGTTTGACTCGTAAGCCATGAAAAAAGGCAGCTGAGCTGCCCCCAGTTCCTGTCTGCCACAAGCACAGCCAGGCCTGGGACCGCAGTGACCCTCCCCAGCCTGCCAAGCCAGAGCCGGGCTGCCAAGCCGCCTTCTCCTGCCTGGAGAGCCACGCTGGACACCCCGTCTTTGCCGAAACTTCTCGGCCCTTCTGCCTTGGCTTGAGGGTGAAAAGGAGCTGCTCTCACTGCTGCTCGTAGCACAGGCTGTGTGCAACCCAAAGGCAACCTGCTTCCTTGTAGGAGAAGAACCCCAGCTCCCTCTTGCCCGTGGCCATATGTCACTCCAGCGTGCTGTCGGCACGCTGCTGGTGCAGGGGAAGGACACGCTGCCAACGCTGGATCATGTGCTTTGAGTCATGCTGGGCTCGAGACGGCTTCGCCATCCGTGAACGCTGCCTTTGGTGGGGACAGCGGGCAGCTTCACCAGAGGACAGGAGGCTGAGCCCGGCTCTTAAAGGAGACGGTGACCAGCCTGACGCCTGCTGGATGCAGCTCCATGCCAAGGTGCAGGAAGAGTTTGGAAAATAGACAGGGATTTTTAGGAAGACAGTGGATATGGGGTTGATGGTGCAGATGGGACATGATGGGGTGTCCTCCCCAAGCAGGTCAGTGGCTCTCTGAGATGGCATCACTCCAAAGCAGAGGTGGCCTCAGAGGAGCTGCAGTGTGTGCATGTTGTCACAAACCTGTGAGCACCTACAGGCAGGATCTTGGCTGCCTCCTCCTCTGGGTCTCTTCATCTGGAGATGAAGTGACTTGCAGAAGACACTGCTAACCCACAGATAAATGGTCATCTTGGCTCCAAGACAACTAGGGACGCCTGTACGGGCTACTGGGACAGCCACCAGTCCAACCTGGAAAGCTGTGGCCTTCTCATCCCTCCAGTTTTGTCTGGTGAGCTGTCCCACATCCCTGCAGAGCTCCTGCCATGAAGCTCCTTGAGCTGATGGGAACAGTCCAGCCCTAGACCTACCATCCAGGAAGAAAAAGGTTCAACAAGCATCTACAGTCCATCCTCTGGTACCCTGCACCAGCAGTCCCCTGTCCTCTTATCATAGAATCACAAACTGGTTTGGGTTGGAAAAAGGACCTTTAAAGGTCATCTAGTCCAACCCCCCTGCAGTGACCTTCCCTTCAGAGCCCTGTCCAACCTCACCTAGAATGTTTCCAGGGATGGGGCATCAATCACTTCTCTGGGCAACCTGGTTCCCACCACCCTCAGTGTAAAAAGTTTCTTCCTTCTCTCTAGTCTAAATCTCCCTCTTCTAGTTTAAGACCATCACCCCTTGTCCTGGCAACAGGTCCTGATAAAAAGATTGTCTTCATCTTTCAGGTAGCCCCTTTTAAACACTGAAAAGCCACAATAAGGTCTCCCTGGATGCTTCTCTTCTCCTGGCTGAACAACCCCAACTGTTATGTCACCCTGTTTGGAGCCATCCTGCGCTCACACTGTCCTGGCCAAGCTCTGGGGACAGAGATGCCACCTCTGCAGCTCATGGATGCCACCTGCCGGCACCGGGCCCTGGGCTGGAGGGGTCCCGGAGGGAGCATCCAGGGATGCTCCTGCTCCTCCCCTCTCCAGGCACCTGAGGCCGGTGGTGCTTCCTTCAGCAGTACCCATGGGTTTTCCCCTTCAGCAAGGGCTCTCCAAGCTCTCAGGCAGGGGTTGAGGGGTCTGGTGAGGAGCAGCTGCAGACAGACAGAGGCCAGGAACCCAGGAACACCATTCCACCACCCCAAGGCTGGTATAACCGCCGGGATGAGGTACTGACCTCGATGGAGATGGAGAGCGGCTCAAGCCCCCGCAGCGTGCTCTTGTCGAAGGGGTCGAAGATCTCATCTCGCATGTTGGGTGGCTGCAAGACGTACCCACACTGGCCACTGGACATGAACAAGGCCTGGTTCATCTGCATGGGCTTGTCTGGAGAGAAAGGCAGGAGATGAAGGGAGGAGACCCCATGCCCTTTCCACAAGCCAGATCACCTGGATTATTGGTGCCTCATGTGAAACCCTTTGTGAGGGGACCTGGCCCATCCCTTGGCAATGTCTCATGTGCCATGGCCTCACTGCAGCCTGTGCACGTGCTGGGACCATGGAGGGACCTTCTCATGCACGATCTGCCCGACTACCCGCCGCTCCACAGGTCACCCCCTTCCTTTCCTCCCTCTCCTTTCAGCTTTCCTTGTGCTGGCTCTAGCGTTTGCCAAACCACCCGGTGAGATGCTTGAATTCACAAAAGGAATGAAAAAGCCAGCGGGTCATTTTGTGGTGGGCTGGTGAGCTGAATGGGCTCACAGCAGGGTTTGGCAAGGGCCAGGGAAAGGGGAAGGCTGGTCAGCATGGCAGGAGCAGGAGTGGAAGCTGGGGAAAGGTGAGCAGAGCAGTGAGCTTGACTCAGATCCTGCAACCAGCCAGTGTCCCAGGGCTGGGGCTGCACCATCCCCTTTTGCACATCCCCTGCCCCTTCTGCCTGCTGACAGGGACCCTGGAGGAACTCCCTGCTTCCCCTCTGTTTCATCTTGTCCTCATGGCACCATAACCTCCTGGATCAGCCCGGGGTCAATCCAGCCCTCCAGTGCACATCCCCCCTGCAGCAACCATGTGCCTGGACATGAACACTGGGTCTTGCTCCCTGTAGAACCCCTCCTAGACCCCGAGCCCCTCCTAGACCCCCCGTTTGCCAAGACTGGGTTTACAGGGCTAGAGACAGGTGGCTGGGAGGAGGCAAAGGGTTCCCCAGGAGCCTGCCCACCTTCCCTGCCCACTGCCCTCACCTGGGGTCTGGAAGTTGAGTGCTACCAGCTGGCTGCCGCAGATCCACATGGGCAGGGGGTCGTAGTTGGAGGAGTCGAGGCGCTGGCCCTTGGGGTAGATGCGGGAGAGCTGCAGGCGGTTGTACTGCAGGAACTTCTTGCCTTTGATCTTGTTCACATACTTTTCCGCCTTGGTCTCGGGGAAGGAGGACATGTCTCGGTAACAGGCCCTCTCCGTGCCAATCTCTGGGAGGAGAGAGCACAGTGTAAGCCAGGAGCACACTCCCTTCCCAGATACTTCAACCACCCCAAGCACCTTCCTAACACCATCCTCTCCTCCCTCAGCTCAGCCACCATCAGGTCATGCAGACTCTGCTCTAGGAGTCTGCTGGGTGCCCAACACTGATGGCTGAAAGCATCAAAACCGCTCCCGATGATTGGACATGATGCGCCCCAGCCCTACTCTCTCAGCAGCTGCTCTGGACAGTGACAGATCCCAGCAATAGAGGGATGGGGAAGGTAATTTCCACCTCTGGAGAAGGACATTTCCAGAGCTCCAATGTAAATGGGTCCCAACTTGATTTGAACACCTGCCCTCCGCTGAGATCTAGCCAAAGCTGCACCTCAGGGCACACCACAGGGTCTGTAATGCTGTGGTGACTGCCTGTGGTGGCCACCAGATCAGCAGATGCTCACTCTCTTCATCAAAGGGAACAGGTCGGCAGTAGACCACCAGCTCTGAAAGCTCCAGGGCAATCTTCTTCCTCCTCTCCATCATCTTCCCTTCAGAGAGCTGCCAAGAGAGGGAGAGAAGAGTGTCATGGCCAGGTGGGAGCGACAGCGTTGGATAACCCAGTTCACCAACTGCGATCAGTGGCAGTGCTGGCCTGGCCTGGCTGCTCCTGTGGGAGCCACTAGCAGGTCTTCATGGGAGGACACCACAAAAACACCCATGGGAAGAGCCCTTGGTGGGTCCACCTCCCACTTGGAGCAGGACTGGCACCAGTATCAGCACAGGGCAGTGGTGGCCTTGCAGCTGAGCCTTGCCACGCTCCATGGATGGAGATCCCCCTCATCCCGAGGCCTTGGCACCCTCCCAACGGACCAGTCTTCCCAGATGTCCAGCCTGAACCTCTCAAGCCACAATGCATGGCCACTGCCTGTTGCTATATTGTCAAAGATGATTCTGACTTTATCACCTTTGTAACTGCTCTGCCAGTCAGGTTACCATCTCCCCACCCTCCCCACCAGCCCCCAAATGCTCTTTGGCTCCTGGAAAATCCAGGACTTAGCAAGGAGAGACCTTCCCTGCCAAGAGCTCTCCAGACTCACCCGTGCATCAGCTGTCTGGGCTGCCTCCCGGATCTTCTTCACCCAGTCCATCAAGTCCTCGTGCGTATCGGCTGCCACGTCAAGGGACAAGCGTGACACCGAGGCCATGCTGATGGAGAAGACGAAGAGGCGGTTGTTCTTCCCCTCGGGGCGGACGGCTGTGTGGGGAGAGGGAGCAGAGGGCAAGGTCACCAGAAGAAGCTGAGCCAAGTCCTTCACACCGCAGAGGGGACAGACCTTGAGGAACTCTCATGGCTGCACCCAAGACTCTTCATCTAAGAGGAGAAGCTCCCATTTCTGGTCATTGCAGGCAACAGACGGAGCCCAGGAAGCAACAGGTGAGGATGCAGAGAGTGTCCTGAGGGGGTTGAGAAGCCTCATGGGGCCTCTGTAGTGCCCTCTTCCCCCCATTCCTGCATCTTCCTCCCATTCCTGCATCTTTCTTGCTCTGTGCCCTGAAGTTGTCCTGGTGGTAAAAGCCACCCAGAGCACAACATCCTCTGGGCTCTGGGGAGCCAAGGGAGCTGCAGACTGGACCCAGCTCAGCCAGTGCCCAGGAGCATCAGAGCCTGCAGCAGCCTGCCTGGAAGGCTGGACCACACAGATGTGAGAGTGGTGGTCACCTGCAGAAGGCACAGAGGTGCCTAGAGACAGAGACCAAAGCCCTGCAAGCCCAGAAGATCCACAAGTGGCTGTAACACCCCCCAGTCCTCCATCCCTCCCCAGCACTCACCGATCTGGCAGGAGGGCACGTCCAGGACACCTCCAAGCAGGTCTCCCAGGGGGCTGTTCTCATCCAGCTGCTGCTGGGAAGGAAGCACAGGCAGGATGGTGCTGGGCACGGTGCTGGGCAACGTGGCCGAGTGCAGGGGGCTGTGCACACATGCTCCTCCCCACCACCCCTCCCTGCTCTGCTCAGGGCCAAGCTCACCTCCCGCTCCGGCTCCAGGCTGCTGGGACCGATGATCTCTTCTACATAGTTGGAAGGGAACCACAGCTGCTTCTTGCCACCGTAATCTCCTCTCCACCTGGAAGAGAGGGAAGGGACAGTGTCAGCAACCACCACGGGATCCCAGAGGATCCAGACTGGGGGACAGGCAACTCCTCCATTATCTGCTTTTAGGGTTCATGAGGTTTTGGGGCTGTGCAGCTTGTGGGCAATCTCCAAACGAATCCAGCTTCAGAGGGGACACACCTCTGTAGGGATGGTGGCACCAAGGTTTGACTGTGTCCCCAAAAGAAAAGGGCGGGTCAGGACCAACTCACCAGCCCCCTTCCTGTTTCTCCACGTTCTGGATGATGGCGTTTTTGGTGAAGGTGAGCTCGTCCTCCCGCTGTGCCTTGTAGTCAAACAGGGCTTTGACTGCACACTGCAACGAGGAGGGGTCTTGTGAGGCTGGGCAGGGGGTGATCACATGGACAACAAGCCCACGGCATCATAGAATGGTTTGGAAGGAACCTTTAAATATCACTTGGCCCAACTCCCCTGCAGTGAGCAGGGACATCTGCAGAGCTCCGTCCAACCTGACCTGGGATGGTTCCAGGGATGGGGCATCGACCACCTCTCTGGGCAACCTGGGTCAGGGTCTCACCACTCTCAGTATAAAAAAAAGGTCTTTTTTCTCTCTAATCTAAATCTCCCTCTTTTAGTTTAAAACCATCACCCTTTGTCCTGTCACAACGGGTCCTGCTAAAAAGACTGTCCCCACCTTTCTTATATGCCCCTTTAAGTACTAAAAGGCTGCACTAAGGTCTCCCCAGATCCTTCTCTTCTCCAGGATGAACAACCCCAACTCTCAGCCTGTGGCCCCGCTCCAACAGCTCCATGTCTCTGCTGTGCTGAGGACTCCAGAGCTGGCCCCAGCACTGTGGGGGGGTCTCACCAGAGCAGAGGAGGAAAATCAGCTCCTTTGATGAGAGGTCACCTCCCACTACAGATGTGTTTGCTGGGGGGCTGTGAGGCACATCATGTGCAGGCAGCATCCAACCCTGCTGCCAGAGGATGCCAGACCCCGGTGACCTTGCAGAACAAATCAAGGCCCACATTTATGCCAAACCAGAGGTCACAAGTCTGGTACAGTTCCCACAGATACTCTCCTTTGGGCTGGAGCCACTGATGGGTTTAGTTTGAAGAGTTCAGAACAAGAGGTAACCCAGCCTGGGAACCTGCAGGCTCAGCCTACAGCGTGTCCTCCTGCATGGCCTAGAAATGAGTTTGCAAAGTAACACAGCTCTTGGAAAGACAGAGACACGTGCTAAACCCTCAGGCCCTGCAGGTTGTTTCATGCCAAGCAGTGAGAGCTTACCTTGAAGGTGGGCATGGGGTTGGCTTCCACGTAGAACCCAGGGTGACGTCCCTCGTACAGGGCTCCATAGTCAGGCTCCTGTTGAAGCAAAAGGCCAGTGGTGACAACCATGACTGTGCAGAACAGGTCCCCTACCCTGGGGGAGGTAGGGAGAACACCCCAGGGAAGGCATAAGACCAAAGATGATGCTGTACAGAATGAACAGATGTCCAAGCCCACACTCCCTGCTGACCCAGGTCAGAGGGGCAGCAATAAATGTCACTCAAACCAATAAGTGTTTCCAACAGGGCATGAAGCCCCAAGAGGTGTGGGCTGTGAAGCACAGAGATGACTCACACAACACCACTTGAGGGCATCAGCTCAAAACAGACCTGTCCATCATCCTTTGGCTTAGCTCTCCCAACAGCCGCCCACACTCACCGCTGTCCCTATCTTCTCCAGCGTCTCCTCGTTGATGGGGTACCTCAGCTTCATCTTGCGGTACAGGGGGTGCTTTTCATAGTAGCTGATCAAGTCCACCAGGCTCTCGAACTCGGAGTTGCCGAGCAGCACGGTCTGGCCCTCCTGCTGCACGCGGCAGTGTTTGATCTTCCCTTCAGCCCTGGCAGGTGGAGAGACAGAGAGAAGGACTTAGCACCTGGCAAGAGGTGGTCTTGGCCAAAATAAAGACACCCAAGCCAAAGGTGCCCCTGGGCTGGCTGCTGAGCGCAGAACCCTAATGGCTCTCAAGGGGCTGCAAGACTTACCCAGGGCCATCCAGGAGTGAGAGGAGCTCTGGGAGGGCTCACATCAGAGTCACGGCCCATCTCCTGCTCTCTCCCACCCTGCAGCATCCCCCCCTCCCCCCCTGTCCCAGGACGCACCGGAAGGAGATGGCGTAGGAGCTGGGCTCGCTCCTCTTGCGCACCAGGAAGGCTCCGTCGCGTGGCACCCGCATCAGCATGTGCTCGGCTTGGGCCCGCGTGAGGTTGGCGTGGTACCACCTTTCAGAAAAGACACGTCACTGTGCACAGGTCTCCACACATCCAGCTCATCCCACACCTCTGCCATGCCACACAGTCTCCCCTCCAGCCCACAAAATGCTTCCTGAATCCTCAAGAGGAGGACAAGGAGCAGAGATCATCAAATAGGTAACATTGCAGCAGGGCTGTCCTCTCCTTTCTGTGGGACAGGCAGGAACAGAGCCATCTGGTGACATGTGGCATGGGTGAGGGCATCCCAACCAAGCCCAGTTATCTCCTTTCTTTGCACTGAGCTTCCAAAACAACCAGCTCCATCAACAACGAAGCTGGCCAGCATGGCTGCTGTGACACAGAGAGCCCCACAGAGGGCAAGCGGAGACCATAGAGCCCCAGTAGGGAAGGAAGGACCACAGTGGTCTAGTAATCATGGTAGTATTGGGTTGACAGCTGGCCTTGATGATCTTAGAGGTCTTTTCCAACCTTAATGATTCTATGAGAGACCTGTGAGGGTTTCCCATAGTGTCCCAGCTACCCAGTGGACACAACACACCCTCCCCAAATACACACTCACTCTTTGCTCTCGTGGGCATTGGTCTGTGGCACCGGCTCTGTCAGCCTCATCTCAAACTCGTTGCACCTCAGTGGCACCTCCTGGTAGTGGGTGATGAGGTCGTAGAGGCTGTCAAACACCAGGTTGTCCGTCAGGAAGAACTTGGGGCTGCCAGCGTCCTGCCGCGAGTGGATCCGGCAGTGCTGCACCTTCCCGTTGCGCCTGCGGAAAAGAGAGGGGCTAAACTGAGGGTGTCCGTGGAGATTTTACACCTTCTCAGGCACAGCTCCAGCCTGGACACAGCATTCTTGCCCCACAGGAGACTTGATCCTTCTGCACTGGGACAGAGTTGATGTGATACCGGGGCACAGAAAAAGGGGAGAAACCTGCTTGCAGACCACTGGGGAATGGGACCCCAGCATGGAAGGTGTCAAGATGAGGACTACCCCAAGAGCAACACCGAGCAGCAGGCTGGTGCCTGTGTCCCTCACCAGAAGGACAGGGTGTAGTCTCCAACGAAGGTCTCGCTCTCTCTGACGAGGAAGGAGCCATCAGGAGCCCCTGTCTCGATGCAATACTCCGTCAGCAGCCGCTCCGCGATGTGCCGCCCGTCGCGCCCCGCTCCCAGCTTGCCATGGAACCACTTCTCTGTGGAGTGAAGCTCGGTGCTGTTGCTCACCTGTCAGGGGGAAAAACCACCATCCTGGGTTACTGAGGGCAGGCTCGTGGTGCTGGGCTCTGCTCTGCTCAGGGGTCTTCCAACCAGCACCAGCAAGTTGCTGAAGCAGCTCCCACCCTTCCCACCACAGGATCTCCCCCTGAAATCAGCTGGCAGTGGACATGCTCAGCCCCTTGGACAGTCGAGGCCTTTCTCTAGGGGAACAACTCACTATCATACAACAGCTCACCTCCTTCTGCTCTTCCTCATCCTCGTTTCCTTGGTCACTGGTTGTCTCCCCAGAGTAATAGATCTTGCTGCTGGTAAGGACAAAGTAATGTGGGTTCCACTCCTGCAAAGAAACAAAGTCTGGGCAAAGAGACCCCCTCTGAAGAAGACCAATCTGGCTCACCACCCATCCATAGGATCACTTCTTCCTGATCAGCACAAGCAGTGAGGGGTGATTGGGTTTGTGAAGGACAGTCACCAACAACACTGATTTCAGTGGAGTCACAGGAGCTTCCAAGACATCCCCAGATCCAAAGCACGGGTTTATCAGTAGCAAAAAATGAGCATGTGATTGGTCTCACGTAGGAAGTGACTGCAGACCACTCTGCAAACACCCCAGTTCGGATTAAAAGGAGATGCCCAAATGAAGAGCAAATCAATGCAAAATGAAAGCACTCTGCACGGATTCAGCACGAGGGCAATCAGAGGTGAGAACCTCAGCCACGGTGATGTGGCTTCACTATTGCACCTTCCTGTTCTCCAAAAATCTGTTGGGTTCACACATGCCTTTGCCTGGCAGATCCTCAGCAAAGCAACCAGCTGAAGGAGTGGACTGTGCACAAGGGAATGCACACGGGAAAGTGACTGCTGGGTGCTTTACAGAGCACAAGACTCCTCTAGGTGTGTGACATGTGCAGGCACTTGGTCAGAGGCAGGCAGGTCTAGAAATGCAGGCTACCACTAGCACTTACTGCAGTGAGAGAGAACAGGCTACAGGGATTACACAAGAGCAGCTGCAGAGCCTCGGCCCACAGCTCCCTCTAGCTCAGCCTTCTCCTCTAACAAGGGCCAACAGGAGATGCCTAGGGAAGAGCACAGGAGAGAGCCAGCAGAAAAACTCCCCCAGCCTCCAGAGACTCCTGAGAAACAGGACCGACCAACAGCCCTCAGATCATTTGCACCACAGCCCTTCCTTCCACCACCACACAGTGCCTTAGAATCATAGAATTGTTTTGGTTGGAAAAGACCTTTAAGATCCCTGAGTCCAACTGTTAACCCAGCACTGCCAGGGCAGCACTAAACTATGTCCCTCAGCACCACATCTCCATGGCTTTGAAACCCCTTCAGGGATGGGGACTCCACCACTGCCCTGCCCAGCCTGGCACAGCCCTTCACAACCCTTTCTGGGAAGATGTTTCCTTATCTCCAACCAAAACCTGCCCCGGTGCAACTTGAGGCCATTTCCTCTTGTCCTGTCACTTGTTCCTTGGGAGAAGAGCCCGACCCCACCAGACTCCAACCTCCTTTCAGGGAGTTGTTGAGATCGAGGTCTCCCCTGAGCCTCCTTTGCTCCAGACTGAACATCCCCAGGTCCCTCAGCTGCTCCTCACAAGACTTGTGCTCTGGACCCTTCACCAGCTTCATTGCCCTTCTCTGGACACACTCCAGCACCTCAATGTCTTTCTGGAGTGAGGGGCCCAAAACTGACCCCAGTATTTGAGGTGTGGCCTCCCCAGTGCCCAGTCCAGGGAAACAATCCCTGCCCTAGTCAGTGGAGCCTTACAGAGTTACCATGTCATTTATGGAGCCCCCAGAGCAGGGCCAGGATGACAGTGGCAGAGAGAGACGTACATGATTGATTGGGTCTTCCAGGTAGAGGATCCCATTCTTGATGGAGTTGCTGATGTCATTCTCTGAATACATGACAGACGTGGGCAGCTCCTCGTAAGCGCTGCCCTCTGCCAGCTTCTTGTGCTGTGGGATGAGACAGTGGGTCAGGCACCTTGAGAGGAGCAGGAACCCAAAAAGCAGCATGGCCTTCCTGGTGAACAACCCCAGGATTCTGGACTGCACTGGGTTCCTCCGGACTCAAAGGACCAAGACCCATGCCACAGAGATTATCAAATGCCACCGATGTCCCACCCTTTCTTCCCAGAGGTGATTTCTGCAGCAGAAATACCAACATCCCCCAAGCTCCAAAAAAAAGGCAGCACCCAGATGCTGAGCTCATTTCCCAGCAACTCCTCTGAAGCAAAGGAGCTCTTTGTCTAGATTTGGTTTTAGCATCAGGTTTCCACTTCCACCTCAGGCACTGTCAAGCCCTTTCAGAGGTAAGGGGCTCCCCTTGGTCCCACATCCTTGCCCCATCTGCCCCCTTTCTCTCCACTTAGGATCCTTGCTGAGGAAGGGAATTCACCTTGATGAGAATCTTCCTCTTGAGCTGGTTTGGAGAGGGAAGGCCATCAGCAGAAATGTCTACTGGTTTGGTCAAGAGCATGTCCCCAAAGACTTTCTTGAAATTCTGAGCCATGTTCCTCTGCTGAGCAATGCTGCAGTGGTCCTCAATGGACAGAATGACGGGGAAACTGGGAGAAGGAAAAGAGCTGTCAGAAGCAGCACAGTGTCCAGAGGGAACTAACACCTTCAGAGCTCTGTTTCTAAACCTGGCCCCTGTGCCCTCAAAGAGCAGCTGGCATCCACTGCAATCTGTGCTGTCTTGAGTGTTCAATGGAACCACTCACAGCAAGATGTCCCCACCAATGCCGGCAGTGAGTGGAGAAGGATGGGCAAACTGCTGGGCTTTACCCAAAGCCTTCCCCCCCACAACTTTTCTCTGGGAGAAATCCCCCCTTGGCTGGGAGACACAACACGCTTTCTGCCCACCAAAGCCCAGCGTGTGGTCTTGTGCCAGATCTCAGGATCAAGGTGGGCTCCACTCTGCTACAGCCTCAGCTCTACCCACTCCCTGCCTTCCTGGCAGCTCTCCTAGCTGAAGCCCAGGTCCCCGCTGTACTCACTCAGAGGTGACAAAGGCATGCTCCTTGATAGTGACCAAGACGTCAGAGAACTTGATCTTGGTGGTTAAGGTGTGTCCATGGTAGATGACTGGCATGCCATCAGGACCGTCCCAGCAATCCACTGAAAGAGACCCACAGGGGAAACTCAGCCCAAAGGCTTGAACATAGACAGGACATGGACATGAGATGGAGACTGAACTACGCACTGCTGGCAACCAGGCTGGATGCTAATAAAGGAGGGAGGTGAAAGTCCAGATCTTTCTGGGGGGCCAGAAGATCGGGCACATTTCCCCCAGTCTCACAAAGCAAACCACCTTAGCCCTTTCAGCACATCATGGTGACAGTGCTGCCACTGGCATGTCAACCTTCAGCCCTGAAGCCTTCCCTGACCCCCACAAGTTCTGGTGATGGCAGACAGAGGTGCCAGCCCCAGGTACTCACGCTCGATGCAGCGGCATCCCATGCGCAGGCAGCGGGCGTAGGCCTCCAGAGAGGACTCACTCGAGAACTGATCCCCCGTCAGGTACCTTCCCCGTGAGAGAAGACATCAGCAAAGCAACCACATCTACCAGGGGCTTGGAAACCCCTCCAGGGATGGGGACTCCACCACTGCCCTGCCCAGCCTGACACAGCCCTTCACAACCCCTTTGGAGAAGAAATTTTTCCTAATTTCTAACCTAAACCTCCCCTGGTGGAGGTTTCCTCTTGTCCTATCACTTGTCCCTTGGGAGAACAGTCCCTTAAATTTGATCCTTTAAAGCTGGGCTAAGGTGCTGCCACTGCATCCCATGAACAGGGAGCACAGACAGAGCCTGTCTGCAAAGAAAGCAGCTCCTGCAAGGTTCTTCTGTCAGCAGAGGAGGAAAATGGCCAATTTCAGCCTGCCAGGTTTTTATCACATCTGTCCTTACAGGCTGTGGAAGATGACATTGCTAATGGTAAGAAATTGCCAGAGTGACAGGCTGGGACCTGAAAGCCCAGTCTGTGCTGGTGTGTGTTGCTGACAATGTCTGAGCAAAATATTGATGGTTAAATGATGGAGGAAGAACTGGGGCAGCAAGAGGACAGTCTCTGATGTACTGACCCCAGTTTGGAAAAGTCTACTTGACCCATCTACCCATGGCTAGGTGTCCCATCCCTTGAAATATTCAAGGCCGGGTTGGACAGGGCTCTGAGCAACCTGATCTAGTTGAAGATGTCCCTTCTCAGCACAGGGGGTTGGGCTAGGTGACCTTTAAAGGCCCCTCCAACCCAAACCATTCCACGATTCAATGACTGGGTAAATGAGGAGAATCCCACCCTGGCAGAGGGGAAGGGGACACTGGTAGCGGACAGGTGGAGAGACCCATCCCCTAAGTCCTTACGTGTTGTGTGAGGAGGAGATCCAGTAATGGGAGAGGGGGTTGTTCATGTTCTCCAGACACACCATGTCCAGCTGCGAGTTCCAGATGCTGTTCTCTTTGGAAAACAGGAAGGTGAGAAACTGCTCAGGAAGAAACAGAAGCGTGTTAATGATACGGAGGAGCCGGGTGCTGTGGTTCAGCTTCACACACATCTCTCCCCCCAGGTCAGCAGCTATGGAGCAGGCAGCTATTTTCCAAGCTCAGCACAGCCTGGCCAGAGGCAACCGAGACAGCACACAGCTACCTGACCCAGAGTGCTCGAGTAACCACAGCTCAGGCACTGACACCTCTCCTCTGAGCTGTGCCAGAGAGCTGTGCACAAATCCTCTGACCCAGCTGGAGACAAATAAATTGCTCTGCATTTTATCTTGCAACCCACATGAGAGGCAACAGCTCACTAAGGCCACGGGGGTCAAGGGACCTTTGCAGGGGAGTCAGTCCAGAGTGTCAGTGACATGGTCATCTCCAGTTTTTATTCTTCTGTTTTCAGCTCTTCCTGCTTTGAAAAGATCCTTACATGCCTCAAGGAGGCATTAAGCCAAATGCGGCCCCTTTCCTCCCCCAGATGAACCGCCTGATGAGCACTCCCAGCTGCACACATGTAGACAGCCCAGAAGTTATTCCCTTTGTCAACCAGCTCTTGTGCTACATGGTGACCCACCACGTTCATGTCATGTAGCAATGCAGCTTACAGGGGCTGGGACCCTTTAAGCACAGGCACCCCACAGTGAAGACACCAGCAGCAGAGCTGTCACACCACTGCACACACCACACCAGGGATGTCATACCCTGCTCCACCCCACCCCATACACGCTGGCATTCAAGATGTCTTACTTCATCCAGGGAGAAATATGGCTCGTCAATCTCCCTCAAAGGGTCTCTCAGAAAGTTGAACATGAAGTCCTGTACCTGAAGGATATCTGCAGCCCAGAGCTCCTGCAAACCCCAAGAGAGACATGAAAAAGAAACCATTTCAGAAAGTATTACTCAAAACCACATGCGACTCATCCAGCTAGAAGCTTTAACCATTTCAGAGGCGGGTTTTAATGTCAGATCATCTCTGCCAGGAACTCAACTGTCAGCACAAGTGCCGGATGGCAGGCAACTGCACACATCTGCCCTCTTTCCAAGTGGCCTTCATCTCCTCAGTGCCACACATTTTCCTCTCTGATAGCTCCTCTGCTCACATCTGCCAGCCCTCCTCCTTTGGCAGCAGAAGCCAACTCGGCTTCCTTTTGCTTCTCCTCTCCCTGAGTGTCTTTCATTAGGCACCAAACTGGCTGTGTCTCCACTGGTTAACTCTCCACTCGCTGCAGAGCAGGGGCAGGGAGGTGGTGGTGGGAGATGGGGAGGACAGTGCAGAGCAGGAGGCCCCAGGCTCGCAGGCAAGGTATGGCAGGGCTTTAATGAGCCACCCCTGTGCGCTTGGAGAAGGAAACCAGCAACAAGATGTGAGCCCAGTAAAAGCCAAAAGAAAGGGTGTGCACAGCCCACAATGTGCTGCTTGCACCCACGTGTGTGTCCGAGCATGCATGGTGTGCTGGCTGAAGGACCTTTTAAATGGAAAGGTCAGCAATCACACTGACCAGCTGCTCTCAGGATCTCCCAAGCAGACACATGGACCATGACACTGCTGCAAATCAGTACCAGCCAAGGTTAGAGGGACTGGGTAAATCTCCACTGACCAGCTCCTCCCCCATGGGACCTCCACTACTCTCAGATCTTCTGCTCTTAGTCCCTTTTCTGACCAGCATGCCTGGCTGCAGTCAGGTTTACCCTCACCAGCACTTCCCCTGCATCACCTCCTGCTCCAGGAAGGATGTGTCCAGGCTATGGATGTGCCAGGCAGAGCACCCCACGAGCACATCATCCCAGCTCCAGGACAATGCCACCCTTGGAGTACCACATCCCTACCGATACCAGTGCTCACCCTCTGGTACTCCAGCAAGAACTTCTGCAGCTCCAGCAGCGACACCCTGAAGTGCTCAGACCTTTCTCCACCCCTGAAAAACAGAGAGGGAGAAGCTTTGGTCACTCATGCAGCACATCACGATCAACTATTACTGGCACCATGTGAGATGCCACCTGCAACCACCACAACACACACAAGATGTTCCCAAGAGCAGAGCAGGGTGAGCAGAGCGAGCCAAGGAGGACACGAGAGCCAATGCACAGCAGCTGAGATGATAGATCCACATCTCAGAGCCTGGAGCTGCTCCAGGAGCAGTCCAGGATTCACACTGCCAAGGGTACTACAACATGAAACTCTGGTGAAGGGCCAGCAGCAAAAGTCATCAGAGGGCCTGATCTGTACCAAAAAAAAAAAAAAAAAAAGAGAGCCTGGCTTGTACAGGAGTGAAAAGGACTAAATAGGTGTGGGGCAGTCAAGGGGTGGCTGCAGACAGGACAGAGCTACAGGTATCCAGAGGACATGGACCCATGGAGGCAGGGCAAGGAATGAAGGAAGGAACTGTTTGTAGCTCATTATCTCAAAAGAGTTGTCCATGCATGTACCAAACCACACTGGACAGCCAAGGGCCGTGCTGGGGACTAACACCAGAAAACCCAGAAATGGACTGGGCAGTGCTGGCGAACCAGATGGTCTGCTGGGGTCCTGCCAATCCTCTTTTCTATGGTTATGAGAAAAAAGAGAGGAAACTCTGGGGAATTACCTGCACAAGTTAACAAGTCTTTCACTCTTTAGCTTCTATGTCCAAATTCAAGCTCTTTTTACCACGGCCGAGCTGTGCACAAGGCAGGGAAGGGCACAGCCTGTGATGGCACCACAGGCACTGCCTGTGCACAGTCCCTGCCATTGTGGCCAACCACCACCAACCATGAGGATACCCTTTGGGAGGTGGCTCAAGGTCTGATTACTTCAGATAAACCAACTGATGGTTTTTGGAGGCTGCTGACCTGAGCTGGATCTCAGTGGGATGTCTGGGAGGAAGAGAACCCTTCCTGACCTGAGCTGATGTGTCTACAGCACAGAAGTCTATTCAAAATGCAAGCAGGGGGCTGGCAAGCAAGTGGTGTGAAGCATTGCTCCTCCCTAGCACACTGCTGCAGGAACCAAAGCATGGTTTGGGTCAAAAGGAAAGACCCCATTCCCCAGAAAATACAGATAATTATGTACCTTTCTAGGAATGGGACGTCCATCTGTAAAAGAAGAACCACAGGCATTAGAAATCAGTGTAAAAAATTCTTCTGTCTAGTCTAAATCCTTCTTTTAGTTTAAAACCATCACCCCTTGTCCTGTTGCAACAGACCCTGATAAAAAGTCTGTCCCCATCTTTCTTTTAGGTCTCTTTTAAGTACTGAAAGGCCACAAGTAAGTCTCCCTGGAGCCTTCTTTTCTCCAGGCTGAACAAGCCCAACTCTCCCAGCCTGGTCTCCCAGCAGAGGGTTCCAGCCCTCCCACCATTGCTGGGGCCTCCTCTGGCCCCGCTCCACCAGCTCCATGTCTCTGCTGTGCTGAGGACTCCAGAGCTGCCCCAGCACTGCAGGGGGGTCTCCCCAGGGCAGAGCAGAGGGGCAGGATCCCCTCCCTGCCCTGCTGCCCACGCTGCTGGGGATCAGCCCAGGAGGACATTGGCTGCTGGGCTGTGAGTGCACGGGGCCAGCTCAGCTCCAGCTTCTCATCCAAGTCCTTCTCCACAGGGCTGCTCCCAATCCCTTCATCCCCATCCAATCACACCAATGTATGTGAAAGCACAGATCGTCCGAGAAGGTAACGGGGACAGCAAACCAGCACTGTGCAGCTGGGCTTTCCTACACCACCTCCCTCATCCCCAGCAGCCCTGTGCTAACCAGCCTAGAGCAGCACTTCTTTACTCCCTGTCCTCCCTGGCCCAGGGGTAGGAGACAAGAGTGATGGGCTGAGGGCAGCAGTATTAAAAAGGCAATTAAGAGGGAATGCCCAGTAACAAATATGGTCTCTGCCTCCCCTTCCTGCCCTGGAGAATTCAGCTCTTACCATTTTCTGGGCGCTGAACATCAGGCTGCGGTAGAGCTGTGCAAACTGCCCGTAGGTGATGTCCCCATTCCTCTGCTCCACGTCCTGTAGCACAAAAAACCCCAAAGATCAACTCTGCATGGCCCAAGGAGTGTCTCCCCCCACCGGGATTTCCAGGGAAAAAAGGAGGAGGAAAAGTCCAAAGCCTGGCCAGATTTTGCCTCCTACCTCTGCCCATCCCTGCTGGGGTCTGGGGAACCCTGTAGTGCCCAGGGCACCAACACAACCTAAAATGAGCTTTGTGATTCCCCAAGCTCATCTCACATAAAGGCATCACAGTGATGATTAAAAAGCAGTTAAAGAGTTACAATTTTAATCTTAATTTTTGGTTTGCAGAGAGTATCTGAAGCATCTGGAAACTGCAAGACCTGAAGTGTGTCCTCTCTTTGGATACGCTGCTCCTTGCCCTCAGAGTTCAGTGCTGGTGGCAATTGCTGGTCATCATGAGATGACCCTTCATTCCTGGCTCTGCAGTGATGCTCAGGCTGCTCACCTGTCACCCATGGCCGGGGGACGCAGGACCCGGGATGCTGACCTCACTGCCTGTCCTCCTGCACTCTACCCCACCAGCACAAAGCCCACAGCCAGAGCCAGGAGCAATGTGGGGAGCGGGGGAGGCAGGGTGGGGCAAAGAGAGGGTGCTGGCCACAAATGGGCCAGGGTGCAGCACCCTGTGGGAGCTGGCACCTCTTCAGTCACCACCGTGGGTGGGGGCCCTCCCAGGAAAGGCCGGGAGCCTCTGCAATATGCAAACGTGCTGTGGGAGCGTAACCACCACCAGGTATGCTCAAAGGCAGGCAACAGGCTGCTGAGGGTCTGCAGTGCTAACCAGGAGAGCAGAGAGGTCACACACCCACCGTGAGTCTTTCCCGCAGGAACCTCATGTTGGGGACCCGGTAGTTGACCTGAGACAGCATGTTCTTCAGATCCTTGGCGGAGATCCTGGCTCGGCAGGGGAAAGAGAGGAAAAACATTCAGGAGGTCTGGGATGGATGGGGTCTCACACTGGGACCAGGACACCACATGCACTGAGCAGCCGTGTCCAACTTGACACAGACATGGCATTAATTCCACACACAAGGACAGAAGTGTGACCCTAGGACACCAGGGTTGGGACCAAAGGCAGAAGAACATTTTCCACCCCAATGAACTCTGTGTACACTGCACATGGGGAGTAGAGAGAGGTCCTTGCATCCCAGTGGGATCTGCAAACACTGCTCCTGCAAGCTCCCAGCACTGCAGGGCGAGACCCAGCATCCTCAGCCCACTCGAGCTGATGCCACAATGGGCACACAGCACCTCCTGCTTTATGGGAAAAACTGGGGAGAAGCATTTATCAAGGACCCGTGCCCCAGCATGGATGCTGTATGACCAAATCCCTTCCAAAACCCGCTCCCTGGCCTGCAGAAGGAGCTGGAGGAGGGCAGGCTTTGCAAGTGGTTTGGACCTAGCTAATTTTATCCTAAAGAGAGGAAAAAGGTCATTTGCAGTGTCCAGCCACAGGCACGGTGCTGACACATCGTGCCCAACTGTGATCCCCACCCAGTGCCCCACACACCACTGGCACGGGGCATTCGGCACGGCTGTCCTCCCCAAGGTGGACCAGGGAGGGCTCCAGAGTCAACCCCGAGCAGGATCCTGCACCCAGGCAGGCAGCAAGGAGCCCTGGGCTGCCTCTGCCTCCTCTGGTATTGCCCCTCTCCATGGGGTAACAGCCCCGCAGAAAGAAAAACCACAAACATCTCCCAACTGCAGAATTTCAGAAGCTGGGAGGTCTGTGTGCAATCATTTTCTGGCAGATCCTGCCCTAAAAAAGCAAGTTTTCTGAGTCTGCCCCAGCAATCACAGATGCTGCTTTTGTCCCCCACTGAGCCAGTGGGAGCCCAGGACCCTACAGGATGCTCCCCCATCCCACAAAGCATAGGGCAGGTCTGACCCTGGGAATGCTCACAGCTTTGGGGTGCACATATAATGTGCCAGGGAAGATGCGCTGTGAAGGAGTCACGCTGTTATCTGCAGTGATGCAGAGGCAGTGTGAACCACGTCTCTTTTACACTCTCCCCTGGAAACGGGGTGATCTCAAGCGACACAGGATGGAGGAGGGATGGGGGAGCCCCAGGGAGAGGGAGAAGCTGGCTGGTGTCAGGCACTGCAGGGGCGAGGGCTGCCGCAGCCGGGGGGACACAGAGAGCCCTTGTTCCTGGGCTCAGAGCCGCAGGGGATCAGGACACACGCATGGCCAGAGCAGGACCTGGCCCAGCTCCCGTGCTGAGCCCATGGCCGGGCAGGCAGGTCCTGCCACTTGCTGGCAGGACAGGAAAAAACCCAAAAAGCTGGCAAATGGACCAGCCTCCCCTTCCCTCCCAGCTGTATGAGCTCCAGAGCCAGGAACATGCTCCCAGCACGAGCAGTGGCTGTGGTATCTCCCCCTGCCTGCACCTCCACCCTGCCTGGTAGGAAGAGGCACCTGAGGGGCTCAGGGTGTTTGGAGAAGTGGATCCTTCCCTATCCCTTCTGCATCAGCTTCCATGGCCATTTGCAAGGTGCTGTGCAACCCCCCAGGGCAGGGGGTTCCAGCTACAGGGTCCTGAGTGACAGGGAAATGGGGTGATGTTGGCAGGAGAGAGCCAGGAGCATGATGGTGGCTCATGACAGATGACCCCATGCATCAAGGACCACAGCATGCAGTAGCTCGTGTGGGACCCCCAGAGTCCCCAGGAACACCCAGAGAGGCTGAGACTGAAAAAAAAAAGCTCTTGGAAAAAGAGCAGAAGGGGCTGAGCAGCAAGACCAGCAATCGGCATGGGGCTGGAGAACCACTGGAGCCAGCATCCAACTCTGGTGATACTGGGCTGTCTCACAGGGAGGTGTTGGACCATGGCACCAGGAGAGGCGAGAGCAAACCCTGTAACAGCCATGACCAGAATCTCCCTCTGCTTCAGCAGGAGGTCAGGGTATGGAAGAATTTTATTTACTGTGTGTTATTAATAATGTTAAAGTGTTGGAGACTGTTGGATAAACAGCTTGGTACTATTTTGAGACTAGAAAGTAAAAACCAAATAAAGAAAGTAATTTCTTCTACGGAAGTTTTTTACAGCCTTATGACAAACAGGCCACAGGACAGACCCAGCCTCTCACTGGGGATGAAACACTCCCCAGGCTGTACCTCTGCCCCAGCCACGGGCAGCTCTCCCAGCCAGAGGTGAAACACTCTCCTCCGCAGCAGTTAGGGGAAAAAAAAACCCCAGCATCCTGTTATCCTCCTCTTTCCACCTAACCTTCCTTGGAAAAACAAATACCCACAGGCCCAGCAGGCAGTGCAAACAGCCAACATCTGCGGGAAGGTGTGCACGGCACCGGGCGGGGAGCGGGGAGGAAAGGGCTCGAGGCAGGGGGCTGGGGTGTGGGGTGCACGGACACCAGGAATGATTGCTTCAGCTGCCAAAGACCTGCCTGCTCTGGAAAGGGCCAAGGATGGTTTGCAAAAGAAGTGGTTTTAAAAAAAACCAACCCAACACAACTCACTGTTCCCTTTTCAAACCTGTTTTGCAAAAGCAAAGAGCCCAGCAACACCAAAATTAATGCTGAAATGCCTCATAAGGGCAAAGATTCCATCCAAGAGATATGTCCCAGAATTGCTGCTTCTATCATGTAGAAAACACATGGGTGCTTGTAAAACAGAGCCCCAAAACCTGTTAATGGGCTCAGTTAACGTCACAGGGGGAAAGCCTGTCCCAGGGATGAAAGGAGGCAAACAGCAGCACCTCAGGAAGAGGAGACTGGCAGCTGGTGTGCAGCTGGGGAAAGCAGGTGACAGCAGAAAGCAGAGCATGGTGGAAATCACCTCCTCAACAGGGAAACATCCCTTCCCTTATCTCCTCATGACAGGTCATGACCCAATTCCCTTCCCTTATCTTCTCATGACAGGTTTAAGCGTGACATTCCACCTGCTAGGACATCACTATGCATTCACCCAAAACCCCAAGTAGTAGCCCTGCTGCAGCCTATCAGCCTAGAAGCCAAGTAGTGGGATGATCCATGGTCTCATGGATCACAGAGAAGGAGAATAAACCAAACAGGGTGGAGAGTAACAAACACAACTCAGTTCAGCCCTGATGGGGTGGCCACAGCCACTTGCTGGCTCTTTGGTGCCTGCTTCCTCAGGTGATGCCAGCTGGGGGTAAAGGTGTTTCATGGCCATGGGCATTCACGGTGTTACTGGGTCTAAACAGCTGGGAAACAGGTCAGGGAAACCAGACCATTTTTTAATGCTTTAATTGAGTGAAAATCAGCCAGAAAAGTATTGGGACTTGGATCAAGGTTCCTTGGAAATTACAATTAAAAACCTAAAGAACCCAACAAAAAAATCCAAAGCAAAACCTGGGGTTTCAAGTCACAGGCAAACCTTTCCAGCTCCCACCCTCCTGTGAATGTGCACCTCTGCACACACGAGGGTTCCCTCTCCTCACCTGTCCTCCCGGTTGCGATCCAGCGAGTAGAACTGCTTCCGGAGCCACCTGGATGGGAAGGCACAAACACACACACAGTCAGCCCCTGCTCCTCAACGACAAGCCTGTTTGGTCTGCTCCTGTCTCTAGAAGATGCTCAATGCCACACTGCCCACTCCCACAGCCCTCCCCCTTCCCACTGGGCTCTGCTCCCCTTCCAGCAGCAGCCTACCCTATTTTCACGCAGGCAACCTGCCCTCCTTTAAAACTGTCTCTGCCTGGAAGTGACAAGACAAAAAACATCAAAGGTTTTATCTTCTACATGCCTCTACACTGAATTGTTACAGGTAACACAGGCTGTGCACATGTAAAACCATCCTTTTCATGGTAAAGCTCCTGTTCCTGCATGCATGAGATCAAACTCTGGCCATAGGTGATGTAGCAGCAGGTCAATGGGATGAAGACTCTGAGCACAGAGGGAGGAGAGTCAGGTCAGCACGGCTCAGAGAGTAAATCAGATGTTGTCATTGTGCTCACCTTGTTCCGTCAAAAAAAGGACAGAAAAGGGGGGGAAAAAAAAAAGAAAACAAGTGTGGGACAAGGGCAAGTTCCTCACCTTTCAATCTGCAGGGGGGTTGGAGCCCTCAGAGTGTCTGCAACCAACCAGTTCAGCCCCTTGATCCACATATTGACCTCATCCTCAGAAGTGGCTGTGGAAAGTGCACAGGAGAAATGGGAGAAAGGGATGTAGAAGCCTCACAGCAACTCACACCTCTTGGGATTACCCCCAGCATCTTATATCCCCTGTTCCTCCCTTCAATAGCAAAACCTAAGGCTGTGTGGTTCAAGCCCAGCTTCAATGAACAGATAAGGCACTGAGGAAAGCTAAGACCAGCACCTCAAAGGTATGTCTTAGGTAGATCTAACTCACTGAGGCTTTGTGAGTTACCATTTGGCACTGGCAGCGTTTTCTTGCTCAGAATTGCAGAGCAGAAGTGAGTGAGATTTAATCACTTCATGCATGGGGTTGGTTACCACGAGGCAGCTGATGAATGCCAATGTGCCAAGCTGAGATAAAACACTTGGTTTCAAGAACACAGGAGCTTCAGTTCACTCAGCTTTTGGGTTTACTGGGTGAATTAACTGATTTAACCAGGGATTGAATGTGTACCCTTCACGGAACTGGTGTCACCTTCTTCCAAAGACATCTCCTTGGTGTGGTGAAAAGAACATCTGCCCAGGGATATGACCCAGCTCACTCGTGGAAGGATGCACTGGAAATTTGTGTCCTGTGGTGATGAGGTGGCAGCCCAACCCTGCCCTGGCACAGCCCTGGGGCCACGAGTGCTTTACCTTGCAAGCTGAGGGTCTTCAGCCGGAATTCTGTGCCATAGAGGACAACGAAGCAGTGAGACTGGTCCAGTCGGAAACATGGATCCTCCTGGTACCGGTCAAAATCACGGGAGTTTTTTCCTGGACGAATCTCTTTGATTTCACGGATATCCACTAAAAGAAAGGGAAAACAAAAGGGGAGTTCAGTGAACAGCTTGAGATTCCCATGAAGATGGGGGAGAAGGAAGGGCATGGATAAAGCGGTTTGAGTCATCTGAAGAGCTGGATTATCAGCCATGCCCACAGCACTGGAAAGCAAGGATGGGACGGCTGCCCTGGCCCATACAGAGAGCTGCCAGACATCCAAGGACAGTGGGCAAGTGCTGGGGCTGGTGTCTTGTAGAGGGTCTCACTGCATTCAGGTAACAAGTGACCACCATGGCAGCCTCCCAGTCCTCTCCTGATGGCACAGCCTGAAGAGGCACCCACAGCACCCCCAATCTGGTTCTCAGCACAACCACAGGAGCTCAGGTCCTCCCAGAGAAGTTGCCCACACTTCTCACCTTTGACAAGCCCTTTCAAGAGCCCCAGCTTGCTCCTCGACCTTTCAAAGCAGCACAGCGATCTTATCACTTATCTTGCACATCTCTCTTGCCACACACGTCATTGCACATGCACACAAGCCTGTTAGCACAGCCTCTTCTTACTGGTTCCCTAGGAAGCCTCACCAGCCACTTGTGTCCTCCAAGAAAGGTTGGATTCTCACCCACGGTGGTCCCCAGGCACCATAAGCAGAGGGCAGTGCTACCACAGGCTCCTTCATCCTTTAGCTTCACACTTTCCTCTTCCTCCACCCAACATACATCTGCAAACTGCACCTTTTTCTTTGTCTTTCAAGACAGCAACTTGTTCTTTTTTTGAAGAAAGCTTTTCTAGAGGTGAACCCTCTGAGGGTGCAGCCTCCTGCCCAGCTGGATGAAATCTTACAAACACCATAGATCCACACCTCTCTAAATTCAGGTTTGACACAGAAATTTGAGTTGATTCTTCATTTAAACAACTTGATGGTGCCCCTGACTCTTCCCTCCCCATTTTCACCCCAAATTATATCAGTATTTTCTGACATCTCCCTCCCTGCCCTGCTAGCATCCTTCCAGCTCCTCGGAGCACTACCAGGATGCCCAGGGCAGTCCTTGCCTTCATACATACGCTATTTTCATCAAGAAAACTCTGCCCTTCCCCAGCCAAAGAGGGATGAAATATTTATCACCTCTGGATGGTGTTCAGAAGGCCATAGAAGAAAGCACAGTGCAAGGATCAAGCAAGCCCAGCCTCTGGAGACCCAGTTGTGGTGGATCTGCCACAGCTCTGGAGCAGATTCAACTACAGAACCCTCTCATGCTTTCAGGCAGAATCCCCCTCCCCATCCCACTGTAAAACACTTTCCAGAGAGAAAACATTTGAAAAAGCATGAAAGCAGCCAAATCTGCAGAGATCACTTGAATTACAGACATCACCAGGGAGGTCTGATATCAACAACCTAAACATATGCAAGGTGCTGGTTGGAACTAGGGCTGAAGGAGGTGGAATAAACAGCTCAGGGCTCCTACCTCTCACAGTTTTGTACCTGACACATAAAACAAGCCCCATGTACTTTATTTTTTTGAACACTGGCTTCTTTCTGAACCTGTGGCAGCAGCAGAAGGGGTTATTGTCAGGAGCAAGCCCAGATTGCAGAAGAAAGCTCAGAAAGTTGCACCTCTTGCCAGATGGGAGACAAGGAGATCTTCCAGGCTACCCATGTGGGTGGTGAATCCTATGGTGCAGCTCCAACATGATCCTGGCAGCTTCAGCTGTGGCTCACGGAGAAGAGGAGCTTTGCCCTCTGAAAGGGCAGCTATGAGCATGCTGGAGCACTGAACACCAAGTGAGGAGAAGGAGCTGAGGAGACGCAGG
The DNA here is from genome assembly GCA_013401335.1 of Brachypteracias leptosomus. Lineage (NCBI taxonomy): Eukaryota > Metazoa > Chordata > Aves > Coraciiformes > Brachypteraciidae > Brachypteracias > Brachypteracias leptosomus. The sequence goes on along the minus strand of VYZX01023152.1, from coordinate 2,829,602 downwards.
TAAGGGAGCATCTCGCAGCCTCCCTCCCCGGAGGGAATTCCAGGAAAGGACGCTCATTGCCATCAAACAAAGAGAAAATAACAACAGCAACAAGCAAAAAAAACCCCCTAAACCCAAGAATCTTCGCTTCCTGGAAAAATAGTTTCTTAAACGCTCGGGGGAATCAAATAACAACATTTCTGAGTCACATTTCCAAAGCAGATGATGCTTCTGAGCAATGCGGGATGGAGATTACTGCAAACCTGGCGTGTAATTCATCCCAATTAAACTCCACTTACTGCACTCACTGTGGATCGACTCGCCTCTCATTTCAATTTACCACAGTTTAAAAGTAGACAGAAATGTGACCTGCTCATCACCCGCAGCAGCTGCCAGCAGAGCCAAGCTGCAGCACGAGAGGTGATGCTCCAAACGCGCCCCATGGCCAGGCAGACAAGGGACTTGCCTTTGGGGAGACTCACAAACCCTACATGAGGAACATGGGATCTTCTCTTGGCAGCATACGCTGTGTGTGTCCATCTGGAGATGATGACAGCCTGACACAGGATGCACCCACGCTGACCACTGCAATAACCCTTCAAAGCTCATCAGCTCAGGACAAGAGCACAGAAAGACCCAGGTCCTTGGATACTCCCTTGGGGTTCCTCGGGGCTGAACAGGGAGGACAGACAAGCTCCACAAAATAAGGATGTGACTTAAGGCATCACCTACCCTTTGGAAAAGAACTGTCTGGCAGTTCAAATGTTAGCGAGCCCTGCCATGACCTGCCCGGTGCTCGCATCCTTAGTGACACAGCATGTTAACTTAGCCCTAAAAAACCCCTATCACGGTTAAGGTCTTTGCCTCCAGGATGTGCTCAGCAGGGCTGAGGCTAATCCTGCCTTTGAAGGATGCAGGGCTTGACCAAGGCAGCCAGCAAGAACCAGCAGCTGGGTTTTCACAGGAGTTTACCAGGTGATAACCACTGAAGGAAGGTGCCAAAATATTAATGGCTTTTGCATCACACTGCAAGGGTCTGGTCTCCACCCCGGGGTGCTGCAGCATGCCATGGCCTGCACTCACCTCTCGCTGCACGGAGCATTGATGGGTTACTAGCAAGTAGTAAGACAGAGCTACTGATCCAAACTGCATACCTAAAACCCACGGGATGGCAAGAGCCCTGGAGCAAGCGAGGAGCTTATCAACGGCAGAAGCACGCAGGGAATTCCTAGGGCCAAGGGCAGCCTCGGCGAGGACGGCACAGCCGGAGGGAGCGGGGCAGGAACCTCCAGCCCACGCATGCTTGCAGCTGCTTGCTCACCTCCCTCATCCTCCCAAACAGCCTGCGTGTGTTGGGGAGAAGGCGGGTTAGGGGTTGGTTTGTGCAGCCCTCATCTTGCTGCAGAGCAGCCTCTCGAGCCCCGCTGCCTCTACTGACTTTAACACCTTCCCGGCCCCATTGCAGCATGGAAGGAAATGACTCTGAGCAGGAAGAACAGCAAAGTACAAATGCCACCATCCCGATCAAGCAAGCGCCAAAATGCTGCTTCCCTGCACCAGCCTCTGCCTCCGTCCCACCACAGGTCCTCCCTCCAGTACCCATGCCAGCACAGGACTGGGAGCCACCATGCATGGCGGAAGCAGAGATGAAGACATCTGGCTATAGCCCGGGTCTTGGTGGGTTTTTCTCTGGCTGACTTTGCTCCTGGCAGCTCTGTGAGCCACTGTGACTCCTGGGGGGACCCAGCTCTGCAGAGCCCCAGCAGCACCCAGCTGAACAGTGCAGGACCTGCTCTGGGTGGGTTTTGCAGCCTGGGCTCAGCACTGCTTAACCTCAGCTTTGCTACCAACGGAAGGCTGCAGGCAAGCTCATGACCAGCTTGTGGGCCTGCAGGCAATGGAGGCTGAGCCTATGACCCCCGTCTCCCCATGACCTCTTCCCCAGGCTTGCACTAAGTCCTCTCTCCCACACCCAGATGCCACTGCCTCCATCCTCCCACCTGTCCCCACCACTGCTGTGGCCAGGCAGGTTATTCCAGACAATAAACCAAACTCCAGCCCGTAACTATTTCCACCCCAGCAGCAAGAGCCCCAAGTCAAGCCCAGCCATCTCACACATCCCAGACACCCTCCTGCCTGTAAACAGGAAACCCAGCGCCCGTGGCACCTCCTGCCCTGCCAGCCTTGGGCCACCTTTGTCTTTGCCCCCCAGCTTGCTCCCATCACGGCTGTGGCAGCAAGTGTCCTTGGCTGCTGGTCCCACACGCCTGGATCTGCTCCCCATCACCTGCGTTGGCTCGGGCAGAGCCCTGCGGCTTTGCAAACCTGCAGAGAGGGTTGTGGGGGAACCTGGATGCCCCAGGGCAGGCAGGGGAATCTGTCAGCCAGTCTTGAGGAGGGAATGGAAATGGAAAAGGAGAGGGCAGATGAGCAGAGATGAGCTGGAAGCATGGCTGAGGTTCTCAACAAGTGCAAAGAATGGAGAACTGCAGGGTGCAGGTGGCCACTGCCCCATCCCTGGAAACATTCCAGGTCAGGTTGGTCAGGGCTCTGAGCAACCTGCTCTAGTTTGATGTCCCTGCTCCCTGCAGGGGGTTGGACTAGATGACCTTTAAAGATCCCTTCCACCCCAAAACGTTCCATGATTCTATGAAATGACGTTTAACCACTGCTCCACCACCTTCAGCACCAGCAAGCTCCCTGGGTGAGTGACAGCAAGGGCTCTGTGACAGTGGCCCACATGTTCCACCATGGGTCTGCACCCTGAGTCCTTGCTGGAAAAGACCTACCAGGGATGTGGCCAAAAACCAGGGGATGAGCATCTGGTGGGACCCCAGCACTGCAGGCCATATGCATGCCTGGGCAGAGGAACAAATAGCAGGTAATCCAGGGCAAACCCTTCAAAGTAAAGTACCCTGTCACCAAGGTCAGCAACATCTCCTCTTCCCCAAGCTGCCCTCTCCCAGAATATGTTGCAGAAGGCAACAGTCACTGCAGAAGGTACAAACTGGTTTTCAACCCATGTGGCTAGTGGCAGGAGAAGGAAGAACTTGGTGCCACTGCAATGGTAGAGGTAGAGGGCAGCTCTCTGCTGGAACATAAACCCTGCTGTGGTCTGGCAGGACTGAGATCTCAGAGCATGGACCAGCAGCAAGCAGGGACAGATGAGCAGTGGATGAGTTGGGAGGCCTGAAGCTCCCTGGCTGTCCTCCAGCCCTCCCAGGCGGGTGTGCAGGCAGCAGCCAGGAGAACCTCACAGAAGGATGCAGCAAAGCCCACCCAGCCTGGAGATGCTCTAAGCTCCTCACGTGGTTCCACCTCGCATGCTGAGCCATGACGTGACCGTGCAAACAGGTTGTGCCCTTCGCAGCCTCCCAAACCTCTCCCCCAGCCCACCACCAGCAGAAAGGTCTGGCCTTCTTGTCTCCAGCACTTAGAAAAAAAGACGTGGTCGCATTTCTGGGCAAAGAGCCTTCCCTTCAGCAGGAACGAGTTGCATCAGAAAGAATAAGCTGACCCTAGATCCAACCCCCGCACCATTTGAAAAAAACCCAACCAAATTACCCTCTGGTTACATGAAAACCAGATCCACTCTTAAAACTATTTAAAACTGAAACTCCATCCAAGCCTCATTTAACCACTGATGGATAGGGTGTTGTAACGGGTAAGGATAAGGGCACCCTGGAAGGGGCTCTGAGGGTTGCAAAATCTCCACCTCCAGAGGACTTTTAGAAAGATGTAGAACTGATTAAGTTAATTAAAAAGCTGACAAAAAGAGGGTTCAGCCCAGATTACCTTCCAGGATGGATTTATCAGGGACTGCTCCAAGGAGACACCCACGCCCTCAACAAGCATCACTCGGTGCACCGTCTCCCTGGGGATGAACGGTGCAGTGACAGCCACATGGTCACCCCCAGCCCAGCTTGACCTCAGCTGGGTGACACAGACTGATCCTGCCCCGGGGCAGCAGAAAAGCCCCCAAGCTCTGCACTCTGGCAAAGAAAGAGTTTGAAAAAAAGAAGTCTTCCTGCTATTTAGAATCATAGAATAATTTGGGTTGGAAGGGACCTTTAAAGCTCATCTAGTCCAGCACCCCTGCACTGAGCAGGGACATCTGCAACCTTTTGGTGAAAAAACCAAAGGTTATCACCTGAAATGTTTCCAGGGATGGGGCACTGACCATCTCTCTAGGCAACCTGGGCCAGGGTCTCACCACCCTCAGCATCCAAAATTTCTTCTCTCTCTAGTCTAAATCTTTTTCTTTTAGTTTAAAACTATCACCCCTTGTCCTGCCACAACAGGTCCTGCTAAAACGACTGTCCCCATCTTTCTTGTGGGCTCCCTTTAAGTACTGAAAGGCTACAATAAGGTCTCCCTGGAGACTTATCTTCTCCAGACTGAACAAGCCCTAATTTAACCTTGTGGGTCCCACTGAGCACAACGCTGTGGTCATCCCCAGCTTTCCATCACTGGAACGGTGCTGGGCGGTCAGACGCCCAGGGAAAGGCTGCTGAGGGAGAAAGAGATAAAAAAAAGACACGACTTGTATATGCACATGGGTAAAAATAATAGAAATCTATAATGCAACAGCATGGAGAATAAAATAGCACCATCTCCCTCTTAATATTTCAGTAGAAGCCCCCAGAAATGGATACTGAGGCCAGCAGTAGACATCAGGAGCTGCAGAAGTCTGGAAAAGGTTTGCAGTCAACCTCCTCATGCTGGGGTTCACCAGCTGGTTTATCCCCCTGCCAGCAACCCTGCCCAGCCCGGGGCTGCTCTGCACCCACTCAACGCCTCGGGTCTGCTGACTGCAACCCAACACCGTCCAGCAAACCGAAAAAAATCCCCCGTGATTTCAGGGGAACAGTCAAGCGTGCACTAAGTGCTTTGCTGGCCAGGGGCCAGCGTCTTCAGCACCTCCAGTCTGGAGCCCCCCCACCTGCCCTTCGCTATTTATCAAGCCCCTTCCTTCAGCAAAGCTCCTGGAGAGCCCCAGTTTTATCCGAGCACAGACCCAGCCCCGTGTCCATGGGGGCTGTGGGAGGAATTGGGCAGACAGGAACTATCTGGTCTTGGGCTGGATTGCAAGAATGAAGAACACGCTCTTACGAAATGCATGTCAGACCCATAATGAACATAAAAAGGGCTTTGCTACTTACATCCCCCCCACAAGAAGCGAAGCATCAACCCCAACAGATCAGAAACCTATTTGTGGGTGAAGAGCTGTGTCTCTCTCATTAGGATAGGTTTTCAGTGTGATGATAGCTCAACCTCTCAACCCCACAAGCTTCCCTTGATCGATGAGCCTAAAGCAGAGAGGGTAATGGTGAATTAAACATCTCTGCAGCAGTGATGAGGTTACTGCATCCTCCTCCCGGCCGCGCTTGCCACCGTCGGCACTGCTGTGCAGCGTGATCAGGTTTCCCAAGGACAATCCCCTGCCATTAATGGGCGGCTTATCCAGACAGGACAAGAAGAAACCAGCTGAGGCCTCTTATTTGACCTTACTACTTTTTCAGAGGGCAGAAGACTGAGGCATCTGTGGAGACCAAGATAAACACCAACCCGGCAGTGCCCTGAGCCCCAGCAAATCCCTCATCTTCCATGAACTAAAAGTGCTGCCCTTTTACTGAGGCACCAAAACCCTGTGAAAAGCTCTCTCACCCCCACTGCTGTCCCAGGGAGGGACACAGTCATCACCCTGGTGTTCAGGGGGTCACTTGGTCCCATTGGTCTTGTTGCAGCAATGTGCAGGTACCTCTCCTGCCTCAGGAGAAGATGCAGGTCAAGCTATTTTCCCCTCCAGACCTGGCTCAGTTGTGTCTCACGTTGATTCATCTCACCTGCTGTCTGCACCAGCAAACATCAATTTTTGCTCCAAGCCACCATGTTTTGCTAGGAAGCAACTGCCACATTAGCTCTACCCCAGAAGCAGCAACATCCACATAGAGAGCACCTCGGGAGGGAAAGAAAGAGCTCAGTGGGTTGGAGATGGGACAACAGGGAGTTCCCATTAGCCAGGATGACTGGGACTAGCCTGGATCCCAACTCAGATCCTGGCTCACCTCTCAACGATCTCGTCAATCAGCGTGGAGCAGGAGGGTTTGGCAGGGAGCCCGAAGGCCGCCCTGGGAGCCAACACCTCTGCCCAGCCAGCAGCGTGGCACGCCGGGCAGCCCACGCGGGGCAAGCAGGGACACGCCGCCTGCTCTGCAGGCACCAGAGCTTCCTGCCCGTGCCTCCCACTGCCTGCGCTGCAGCCACATGTCCCACGGCTTCCGAGCTCCAGTTCCCCCCTCCCAAATCCTTATCAAGTGCAGAGGAAACTAGAGGAGATGCGCAGGGAGATTAGGAGATGCTGCGCAGCTGCAGCGCTTTGCAGGTCAGAGGAGAGGATGCGAGGAGCCGCCCTTCCCTCCTCCATCCCACGCACCCACGGTATGAGCTGGAGCAGGGAGGTACAGGTCCTGCCCACACATCACCCTGATTCTACAGAGCACTGGAGACCTCTCCCCAGGCTGACCTGGACCTTGCTGCTCCACCAGCTTTAGCCTCTCACAGGTGGCCTTCAAGAGCTCACCAACATCCTCCCAATGCTCAAAGCAGAGGTAGCTGTGGGCTGGCAGCTGTCTATCTTTTATCATCAGCATATCTCTCCCACTTACGCTCAGCTGCAAGAAAATAAGGGTGAAAAAACCAAAGCTGATCCCCTAAGTGAGTGAAGCAGGATGCTGCTATCTCACCACCTCTGCCCGCAGCCCAACACAGACTGGGGACTGAACTTCACACAGGGACAACTTCACACTTAGATCCACCTGGCCAGAACCACTTCCCCGTCAGCCCTGCCACCACATCCATCGCCACCACATGGCCTCAGCACAGCTGGGAAGGTGCCATTGGACCCATCTCTAGCTCTGGTGGGTTGCATGGCCCTGGGCAGAGCAGTGCAGTCACAGTTCCTGGTGCAGAATTCACCCAGCACAGCACTGGATCTGGGAAGCACAAACATCCCTCTCGCTGGACATCAGGGTAGAGAATGACACGTGGCCCTGTCCCTGCAGCATAGCACTGCAAGGACAGCAGTGGGGAGCTCATGGAGATGGGCAGCTAGATGGCAAACACCAGGTGAGGACCCCAGCAATCCCCCTCCTGGGAGGCTTTGGGGCTCCCACTTGTCCTCCATGGAAACTTTGATTGCATGAAATTGTGAGGTCTTGTACCAGGATTTCTGGGTTCTACCAAATCTCAAGCTGGGCATCCAGGGCTTCTGATTGTATTCACGCACAAGGCTGGCACCCATGAGAGCCTTGGACTTGTTGCGCCTTCACCACACAGGACATAAGACCATATTTCCACCTCAAACACGTGCAGAGCTACTCCAGGTAGGGTAAAGCTCCGGTTCCTGCTTGCACAGATGTAGCTCATATCTCATCCCCAGATACATAAGGCTGGTGGAAGCCTGCAGAGCCACCCTTCAGTCATCAGCCTGGTCTGTTTGAGAGGCACAAGCTTCCACTGACTCAAATGGAAAGGGGAAGCTCGGCACTGATGCTTCTAGACAGGCAGTCTGTCTAGGGGTGGCTCCACAAGCCACCCCAAGGTGACCTTTTCCTGAGTGGCACTGAGGGCTCCAGCCCCTTCAGCCCTGCATGGGCAAGAAACGTAATGACCTTAGAGGAGCACAGTAAAACGGTGGGAGGATGGGGGAAGCTGAAGATGTGTGAGTACAGCTCCTGTAGCTCCTCCTCTCCCTCCCTCCTGGGTGGATGAGCAGCAGGAAGATCTGAGAGGTTCCACAGAGGGCAGGGACAGATGGATAGGGCACCCAGCACAGCGCTGTGTCTCAGCACAGAACAGGGTGAGGTGCTCAGGGAAGCACACAGCTCAGCAGCTCACAGCATGACAGCCAGGAGCTTGGCAGGGCCACCGAGGAAGCCCTGGCAGAGATGGATCTGGGCACGTGGGTGGTCAACTTGAGCAAGCTCTCCTTGGAGCTCTTTGGGGGTTTTAGCACCCAACACAGGTGCCTTCTTGACTCTTTCATGCCCGGGGAGTCATTCCCCACCACAAAGCAAACGGAGACAAGAGTGACCACACACTGTCTCCAAGAGAGGGCACAAAGGCGAGGAGTGAAAACTGAAGGACAGAAAAGATTTGTCACAGTGGCAGCAAATGCCAGTGATGTTCAGATGCCATGACTCAGTTTTCATCCACCCCATCAGACGATGCAATTGAGTTTCCATGACAGCGATTTAACAGCAAAGATGACTGCTGGCCAGGACATGCAATGGGCAGCAGGGAGATGGTTCGTTCCTGTCCCTGACAGGGCTTGAGTCCTTCAGCATCAGGGTAAAGTTGGGAAAAGAAGAATAAAGATCCCATCTGCTGCTGAGCCATTTGAGGTCACCACAACAGCCTGACCTCTTCTCCCCATGCTCAACTCAAAAGCTGTTTTGAGGCACCAAGGACTGAGTCTTCACTAAAGCACAGATGTGATTTCCAGATGTGTGCCATTATCTGCAGGAGAGGCCTCAGAGGGCTGCAGCATCTCCACCAATCACACAGGGAGTAGCTGAGGCACCTCCTCAGGTCACCTCCCTCTCCTCGGACTGTCCATGCAAGTCCCTTCCACCCACCACACCGCGAACCAGAGAGAGAGGCAGAGTTACCAGGGCAGCTGCTGGTGAAATCAAACCTGCTCTGTCCTAAAGTGGTCAAAAATTGAAACAATGCAACTCCTCTTCCCTTTTCAATCAGTTTTGCTCTATCTGCACTAACCATGATGGTGCACTGATGGTGCTGGTGTCACCTTCCATCTGCAGGGCAAGAACTGGAGAACTCCTCCTGCTTGCACACAGACCTGCTTCATGATTCATACCAAACCTGATGTGCCAATGCTCAAAAATTTCACACCCTCATCTCTAGGCTCTTTCACAGATGAGGTTTAGGTTGGACAGTAGGAAAAATTTCTTCCCTGAAAGGGTTGTGAAGGGCTGGCCCAGGCTGCCCAGGGCAGTGGTGGAGTCCCCATCCCTGGAGGAGTTTCAAAGCTGCGGAAATGTGGTGCTGGCAGTGCTGGGTTAATGGCTGGACTTAATGATCTTAAAGGTCTCTTCTAACCAGGATGATTCTATGATTCTATTCTGCTGTGGATTACGGGAACAATACTCCAACCAGCAGCAAGACCTTGAGAACAGGCTGACACACGGTATTAAATGACATATGAGACACCAAAGAGGAGAAAAAAAATCCACAAGAATTTCTGCTGCTTTGCTGGGATGTAGATTCAAGCTGTGTCCCAGCAGAGTCAAGTCCTCACTGCCCAGCAAGCCTGGGGAGCCCAGCACCACTCAGGATCTGCTCTGGAACCTGGGACAGCTTTTTGGTCCTCTGAAGTTGAGAAGGGCTGTAACTTGTAAAAAGGATTAGCAGGGCGAGGACTGCAGGCTCAAAGGAGAGAAGGGTATCCAAAGTACCCCAGGATCCTGGCCACAGAAACCAGAGGTGGATAAGCGATGCCCGTGGGCCGGGTGCTGGCAGAGGTACCTGAGCTTGGCAGCTTGGAGAGATGAGGCAGCAGGTTCTCTGCTTCTGCTCTGATGCAGCCCCAGGAGCACAAGAGCCTTGTCCTTTGCTTGTGCCAAGAAGGACCATGTCAGGCAGCACCCGAACGCTCAGTAAACAAACCTAGTCAGCCCCCACCCCCCCGCCAGCTGGAAAGCAGATTTATGGGGTGCAGATTTACAGGGCAGGGTGCCAAGGGGGTTAAAGTCCCCTTGGACATCCCATTATCAACCCCCCACCTGCAGCCACTCCAGTGATCTGACCTGGCTTATGGGCTGTGGACTGCAGGTGTGGAGATGGCCCCCAGAGAGGGTGAGGAAGGATGAAGGACACACACCGCACACGCGGAGGGATGTCCTTTAATCATCACATCACCCAGTGCTTCTGGGAGCAAGTAAACAGGAAAAAGCCTCTCAAGCAGCTGCTCTACCCAGCATCCCCACAAGGCACTGCCTGCTGACAGCCTTTCTTGATGTCCCCTTTCAGTGGCAACAATTCTCAACCCTGGCTGGTCCAGCCCTAGTGCAGAGAGATGGTCACATGGAGCAGGAGCAGGATGGGGCCCTGCAAAGTGCAAGCCCAGGAGAAGAGGAGCAAGGCACAAGTGGAAGAAGCTCCAGTAGAGATGGAGAGCAGGACACTGCCACCATGGACCAGCTCCTGGTGTTGAGAGGCAGCAGAGCAGCCACAGCTTCATTGAGTGTCACCGAGAGCACAGTGACCCTCCTGCATCCATCCCTCCCAGCAGCACAGTGGGACAGATCTCAGCAGGGTTACCACACATACAGCTCCTGGGTGATGGGGTTTGAAGTTAGAGGGAAAAGACAACCTGAGGGAAGCTCAGCTCCTGAGGGCAACTCACCCTGCGGACCACCAAGGGCCAGGGTGGGAAGGCAGCAGTGACCATATCTACGGGAAGGCAGCAGTTCTGCAGGCACCCTGGGTTGGGTAATGGCTGGGGGTGAGCAGAAAGGTTGAGTTACAAACACCAGGCAGCACAGCTCTGGGCATGATGATTTTGTGTGTCAAGGCAGGAAAAAAAGTCACATTGCAAGAAAATGAAAATAAATGTGTTTGTAATTGGCTGGGGAGAAAAAACAATCCACAAGGCATGGTCCTGCCCCTTCTGCCGTGGCCAGAGTCACCTCAGCAAAGCATCCCACTCATGGAAGCTGAACCACAACCTTTGCCAGGGGAATTTTGAATCGGCCATGTGGGTTTGCCTGTCTGCAGGTGGCCAGGAGTGCACTGAGGCACCTACCAACAGCATGAGGAGACACAATTGACCAAAACCTCAGAACCACAAGTGTTTGCAAGCAAAAGGTAAGAGCTGCAGGGGAAAGCAAGGGAGAGGTTTGCTCCAGACTCTGGGAGGCTTTCCACAGCTCTCCAGTCAGCCCAATTCAGCAGCCCCAGCTCCAAATCGAGCTGAAGAGCCTCCAGACCACACAGGCAGCAGAGACGGAGCTGAAAAGCAGTTTCAAAATCACGGAGACTTTCAGAGTATGGGCTGTCAGCATCACAAAGCTCTGCTGACTTCTACAGATTTAGAGTTGCCAGCTTCTACTAGACACACCAGCCCTTGACCTTTTGGGTGCTCAGGGTGCTCCACAATCTCGTCACCATCTGATCTATCAAGGTGTTTGATATGTGGTGGGGGTATATCAAGAGGCAGCAAAGTGCCCAGAGATAAGGAGAGCTGGGACAGGAGGGATGAGCCCAGCACGGCCATCAGGCAGCAGACAGCCCTGCCTGCAACTCCAAGTACTGGGGGATCTACAGAAACACAGAAAATTCCCAGAAATGAGGAAGTTTCTCATCTGAATCACTGCAAAAAGTGTTTTCCATGCAAACCAGCTCTTTGTGCCATGTAAAAATCTTCAAAACTTAAAGTTTAAAACCACTTTGAAGGAAAGGTTTCTACAGCACTGCAGAGTCCCCTCAGGAACGGCCGTTGTCACCGTGTCCCTCTTGGCAGGACTCTCCCCACGCTGATGCAACATCTCACAGAGAGAAACCATGCTTGGCGGAACAGATGAGCAGGGACGTTGGAGTGGAGGAAAAGCCATGAGCTCACCACCCACCCCCATGCACGGCAGGATACAGTCACTGTGCAGAAGGTGTGCTGCTAGATGTTAAACCCATCTCCTACACCACACTGGCAGGACAGAGCAGCATGAACCAAGCAAGCCAACAAGCCTCACAGGTTCATGTTTTCTGGGATGGTCACAGGGTTCTGTGAGCATCCCTGACACCAAATCATTTTCTCCACACGGCTGCAAGTATCTGTTGAATACACAAACCTGTCTTCTTTTACCCTTCTCTAGACAGGTATCCTTCCAGTTGGTCTATTTCAACATTATCTTCCACCACCCACTCTCCAAGCTTGTTGGGCCAAAGGGAAGAAGGGAAGATGTGGGGGCTACCTTTTAAAAAGCATTGTAAGGATTTCAAAATTTAAGCCCCACTGGTTTCTGATTTCTACTGCCCTTAAACCTCAGAGCACACTAGAAAAGAAAAAAAAGTTTTCTCCACCGACTTCAGATATTCCCTTTTATTGTATAACAAGGTTCAGCTGATGGTTGAAACTTGGAGCTGCATGGGGGCTTTGTGATGGAAGCCTCACATCTCCCCACCACCCACTGCAAGCTCCTCCTGGACTCACACACCCTTCCTTCATCATGTGCTTTACACCAGGTCCTACCAAACCTGCAACAGTTCAGAAATGGGAACATGGCACAAGGCATTTACTGCAGCTCCACCCAGGCCACCTGGCTCTGAGAATCCCTGTCACACCCCTCTGAACCCAAACCACCACCCCAGCTTTTGGTTGACCTGCCATTAAACAGACATTATTGCTGTTGGCCCGTCATCTAATGACCTATGGCCCACCAACAGTGTGGTCCTGCTGTATTTCTACAGCTGTGCAGGTCTGACAATCACCATGCTCAACAGAAGGCTGATCTGGAAGAAGTCTCAGCTCCTGTCAGCCAATTTCATGGCCTGGATGACGTACTTGGCACAAACCACTCGCAGCACCAACCCCAGCAGGGTCCCACTTCGGCAGAGACAGAGGAGATGGACACACAATCAAACATGCTCCACTTCAGCAGCTCCCCAAGTTACCATCGATGCGTTGAGCTGCTGCAGCTGGTCAGGGCAGGACACAAGCAGAAGCTTGTGATGCAGCCAGAGCTGTAAGGCAGCCTCAGCTGAGCGTCTGTACTCACAGAGCTCCTGCTCCATCCCAACTGGTGTTTTACATCCCAGCCAGACTGCCCATCACGGTGCAGCAGTGTCACTTGGGTCACTTCCCAAGGGACACGACAGTCCCGGCACTCTCTGGAGGGGAAGGTCCCAGCCAAAGAGCAGTGCCCGAGTTCCCAGGATCACAGAAATTAAATGAAGGCTGCACCCCTGGGGCAGCTTGATGGCCAAGCCTGCTCTGCCACACACAACACTTGGGGATGGGGATCTGATCACTGCTCAGCGACCTCGGCATCGGGTCCTCCTGGGAGCAGACTCCTGCTGAGATGGCAGGCAAGCCTCTCCTCCTCCATCTGCAATCTGCAAGATATGCAGAAGGTCACATGGTGCAGGGACAGGCAATGGGCATGGCTAACAGCCTGCAGGTCTTGGGGGTGTTCGGTGATTAGATAACGGAGCTGAGCAAGCGCTGCCTGATAAGGATGGCTACCCCCCAGCCTGGGCCAGGGAGCTCAAACAAAGGGCTTGAAAAAGATCACAGACTGGGCTGGGTGACTGCTGGTTCAGCTCAGAGATAGGGCCCAATAAAAGTCCTGTATGAAATCCCACCACAAAGCTGCCCCCGGAAATGGGAGGTGACGGCACCAAGCATGCGAGGTGCTCCTCTGCAAAGCCAGATGTTCAGATCCAGCTTATTCAAATGTTTCTCCCACCACATGTGGTGTCCAGCCAACACGGCTGCCTGCAGGCAAGGAGAAAGCCAAGCCCCATCACTTCTGCCCTGAAAAATCTGGAGTGCTCAGGCCCTTGGTGTAGGCGAGAAGTAATCAGTCCAACACCACACAAAACCTCCCTAGCACGTTTTAATTCGTTGTCTTGAAACCCATAAGCCATTTTCTTCCATGTGGCTGACTTGCAAATGAAGGAGCCAGATGGATGGACAAAGTGGGTGCAGGTACCAGTGGAGCACAGGTCTCCCAGCCAGCTAATCTCTACCTGCTCTCTAGGTTGCAGAGAAACTCTTGAGATGCCAAAGGAGGAATAATTTGTGATGTGTCTTACTACAGCATGAGTAGGGGTCTTCTAACTTGTTTTTTCCTGGAAGATGCTACTGAGAAGAGAAAGATGACAAAGGGATGCAAAGCGAGGGGAAGAGGCTCCTTCAGTTTGGAGGTGATGGCAGAGCACAGCTCATTTGCTTTGCCCAGTTTAACACGAATATCCAGAGACCTTACAGCAGCCTTCCAGTACTCAAAGGGGCCTACAGAACAGCTGGGAGGGACTTCTGATCAGCAAGTGGAGATAGGACAAGGGGTAACGGTTTTAAACTGAAAGGAGGAAGATTTAGATTAGATATTATGAAGTTCATTACAGTGATGGAGGTGAGACACTGGCACAGGTTGCTCAGGAAAGTTGTGGATGCTCCATCCCTGGAAGTGTTCAAGATCAGGTTGGATGGGATTTGAGCAACCTGGTCTAGTGGGAGGTGTCCCTGCCCATGGCAGGGGTGTTAGAATGAGAGGAGCTTTAAGGTCCCTGCCAGCCCAAACCATTCTATGATTTTATGATCCTAGCAAGCAGGAAGGGGACTGATCATGACACAAAAAAACCCTTTCACTCAAGAAACCCCCACAGCGGGGCTTCAGCAGGGAAAGCTTTAACCATTGATATGGTCACAAGCTATGCTCCCACCTTCCCACCACAGCAATTTCTGCAACCCCCTGCTCAAGGCACCCCAGGAACAAGCTCTGCTCCCCTCCTCCCAGCCCAGCCCACTGCAAGGGGTCACATCCTGCTCCCATGGGGTGGTGGAGCAGGAGGTGGACTCGCTAGCACAGGAGCCATCCTGCACCCCAAGAGAATCCAACTCTGAAGTCTATCTATCCTTGAAAGCCACTTCTGGCATGCTCCCTCCTCAAGAGCTCCAAGCCCCTCAACTTATTCAGTTGGTCTCAAAAATTAAAATTAAAACAAGAATAATCTGTGCCTCGGTGGACTAACAGAAGAGGCAGGTCATTGGAAAGGATGAGGTGAGGACAAAACACCCTTCAGAGTCACTGTGTTCATATTTCACAGTTCCTGCCTCTTCTCTCACACAGACGACAGCTTTTCTCCACCTCCATGGGACTGAGCTCATTTCACTGAAAGCAAGAACGCAACCAGGGCTCTTTCGAGGTGGTTTTTCCCCTCCCTCTCTCTCCTATAAACCAAACATCTGCTCCAAATTTGCAGCTCACTCTCTGAGCAAACTCTCTCAATTTTCTGACGTGTTTCAAGGCAAACAGATCAATTAGAAGCTGGCCTATAACCCCCAGCATGTGAAGTTATGAATGCAAGACCCTTTTATATTAAAAAAAAAAAGAACTATGTAACACAGGAAGTTAAAAAAAAAAAGTATGCATAAAAGACAACTGACTTGGGGGATTAGCTCTACTTTGCTTTGGGTGATTAACAGAAAGAATAGAAAATTATTAGAGCTCTTCCCATCACAGCAGCCAGGCCCTCTGCAGGGTTGATTAGCAAGAAAGCAAAGCAGTGGTAATTACAGCCGGCTGAAACCCTGGTGGATAAAAACAAATATTAAGTTAAAAAAAAAAAAAAGCCTTTTTTTTTTTCTTTTTTTTTTTTTTTGCACAAAACAGGATTTCATTTTGCACAGTTTCAGTTTTGAGAAAAGCACAGGAGAAGGAGGTGGCAGCTTTTCAAAGCAAAAGGCCTCCTGCATGGACAGGTCTGCCCCCTCCTCCTGCTCCTCAGCTGATCCTGCTCATGGAGACCGAGCTGAAGAGCTTAACGAAGAGCAGGAGATGGGTCCTTTCCAACAGAAGAGGCTCTTCATCTGGGAGCCCAGCTGGCTGGAGCCCCTGCTCTGCCCACTGCTGAGTCAGAGCTGCTCACGGAGCGGAGGAGTGGGGGACGCGCACACTAACGCTTAACACACAAGGTCACTCTTTATTCAATGCCCACAAAGCTCTACACAAGGGTGGGTCACAAAGCAAGGGGATGAAGAAGGGCTGTCACACTAGCAAGGGCTCCCCCCTCCTCTCGGCACCAACGTACCATGACCCCAATATCTCCCAGCTCACCGGCAGGAGGAAGGCAAAGCTGGGCAGTCTGGTGGTGGCCAAGGTTGGCTGGTTGCCCCTACACCTAGAGCATGTGTGGTGATGCCACTCAACCCATCAAAAAAACTACTCCTTGGTCAGCAACCCTCCAGTCCAACCTCACCGCTGTTAAGAGATGCTGTTCAACAGTAAGTGCTTTGTCCCTACATGCCAAAAGCTCCTTCCACAGCCAGCTCAGATCTCCCTTGCTTCAGCAACTTGAAATAAAAGATGTCCCATCACTTCCAAGCACAAACAGCGTGGCCAGGGGAGCTGGCCACCACACACCCATTCAGTCAGGGAGTTGTCAGACCAACAGCACACCATGGGCAAAGCAAAGGCTCAGAGGATGGGGGTTTCCCTGGACCTTCCTCCAGGCATGCTCCTCTCCAGCGGTGGGGTGACCTGAAGCCTGCTCAGGCTCTGCTCCCCTGTGAGCTCTGGGTCAGCACACACCAGAAAGCCAAGCACCACCAAAACACAGCTTTTCAGAAGGTGAAGGAAAACAACCGGTTGACTATTGCAACCACCTAGAGTTCAGAAGACATCAGAAGTACTGGCAGAGAAGCACCCACAGATCCTAGGGAGGTGGCAGCTCTGCGACACCACCCACGGTGATGTCAAAGCTCTGAAATGAGCAGCACCACACCACAGAATGATGACTGGGACAGTGCTCAGAAGCCCTCTCCTCCCAGCACATTGCAGCTTTAACCCATGCACTCGAGGCCACCTGGAGACAAGCCAACTGAGCCCCTGTCTCTTTGTGCCTTGCCTCCCAGGCAGCAGGAAGCTTCCTGAGCTGCAGCCACAGGCTGTGCTCTTCCCAACAGGTTCAGTAACAAAGCCAGGCCCCCTAGCACTGCTCACCAATCCTTGGGACATGTCCAGATCTCATTTCTGCAAAACCCACCACGTGCAGAGTAAGGAGCACAGATCCTCCATGTGTTCATGGAAAAAGATACCTCTCCAAGACACGGCCATCTACGCAGACATGCCCCGAGTCCAAGACCTCAATATGTGATATATCATGGATAATCACCTCTTCTGAAAGGCATAAAACCCCAGGATCATTCCTGCTTGGACAACTAACTTGTGTCCAAGGGGTTCTGAAGCTCCTTAGTGGTCTCCATATATCAAGAAACACAAGAACATTCCTTCCTGACCCAGGAACACAGCAGTCTGACCTGAGACACCCACATTGTCCAGTGGATATGCTGTTCGTGGGAAGGAACATCTCACCTCCTGACAGCTGGCTGCTTTCGGTCTCACTCATATTGGAAGTTAGGGACAAACCAGTACCACCATGCAAAGCAAACCCCAATCTTCCTGCTAGTACCAGTCCCTTGCTCCCCACACCAGCATGGCTTGTGTTCATGGGAGAACTGGGTCAGTCATTGCTCATGGTTAAAACTGCCCTGCACTGAAGGTGTTTAGCTTGACTCCAGATCACCTCCCCCCCTCTGGTTGTCACTATGTGCCACTTTGCTGTGCCAGCAAAGGCTGGTCTTCAAGGTGGGGATGAGCCAGGAGGGGAATACATCAGTGAGTGTGCCAGTGAAGCGGAGCTGTCACACACCTGGGGTTTCCCAGGCATCCTTTTTCCGCCCAGAAAGCACATCCAGATAAAAATGGGGAAGTTGGCCAACAACCCAGTATTGCTGGCCATTGATCGCGTGGCTCTGCCTCGCCTGCCTAGATACACAGGCACTATTTGTGTACACAAGCCGATACTTCCACCTGGAGCTCCAACGCTCCTGCCCAGCAGGCGTTAGAGCACAGCTCTACTGCTCAGCCCTGGGAAGGAGGACAGATGCTGCTCAGTGTGCTGGGTGACACCAGAGGAGGGGCCTGAGGACATGGTGAGATGCTCAAGTGCAGAGTGGAGGCAATGGAGAAAGCATCCAGCATCAAAGAGATGGGGCTGAAGATAAAGCAGCTCCTCAGGGGAACCCAGAGCCCATGGCCCACAGCTGGCCCACTCACCTGCAGTGCAGCAGAGGAGCTCTAAGTAATTTTCCACTGTAATGTGTAAAGGAACACGAGGCTGTCCTGTGTTCCCCAACTCTTGATTTTCTTTTGCTAGAAACCTGTGGATTTTATTATTTTTTCTGTTTGATCATCTCAGTCCCTGGGACATGGCCTCTGCCTTTACTGATCTGCTCTTCAGCACAAGAAGTCCTTGCAGACATTGTCATCATTGTTACCACCACAGTTTTGGGACAGAAATTAAAGTTCTCTACATGCCCCTGAAGTTGAGGTCCCAGCCTTACAAGGCCCACAGCATGGGCTTTCCTTCCTACACAGGAACAACCACCTGCGTAGACATGGGTGGGGACCTCTGACCCACCTCAGGCCCACGTGGTCTTCAGACACTGCCAGAGACCAGTGCCTCACCAGCAAAGCAGACAGGTGCTCTGCCTTAGCTTAACGACTTAAACCCAGGGCCAAGGGAGTGCTGCCCTCTCCACCCTCTCCCCCTGCCTCAAAGCTTCTAGAGGCCATCCTGGGAAAGTTCATGGCATGGTGATGCTAATGGAGTCCAAGGTGCTTTCCAGATCTGCCTGGAGATTACACTGGGCAAAAGCTAAAAGACTCCAAGGGTCTTAAGGCCAACCAAAGCCCCAAACTGGAAACACAAGCATTTTGTGGTCCTGCACACTGACACAACCACCACCTCCACCTTCTTTCTTGATCCGAGCCCTTTCACGACACTAACAGCACCCAACCTTTCCACCCTGGGCCAGCAGCACTTGCCAGGAGAGATGACAACCTCTCCATGGCCTCTCTGTGCCCCAGTCACATCCCTCAAGGCAGAGAAGGCCAGCAGCTCTTATGTCACATCGCCTTCATGCATGTTCCCTCTTCCTCCCCTCCAACATCGAGTAGACACTGTCCTGGTGTTGGCGGGGGCAGGAAAGGTCATTTAAGAGAAACACCAGTAACCTGGGAAACCAACGCCGAGGTTAAGAGTTTCCCAGTGCGGGGCCCCCAGCTCGCTCCCCTGCCCACCCATCCCCGTGGTTTCACACTCACGTTTCTTACGCATCTTTTCCCCCAGGTGCCCAGTGCGCGGGAAACCAGAGCTGCTCTGCCCGGCACTGTGCCCACCGGGGCCCATGCACCCTGTGCCACTGTCCTTGGGCAGATGCTCCAAGGGGAGAAGGGAAGAGGAAGGGATTACGTGATAACATTTTGGGTTGTTTTTTTTCTCCTTTTTGCCTTTTCATCTCATCTGTTGCTCCGAGATGCAACCCCCAGGAGGGCTCTATCTAACCCTGCCTCCTTTGGAGGCTCCCGACGGTGCTGTTAGCCAACGTACCACCCGGAAAAAAAGCCGCCTGGGTTATCCCGGGGCAGGTTTGGTACTCAAGAGGGATGCAGAAAGTTGGGGGCTGGCGCTGGGGCGGTGGGACCCGGGCCGTGCATCCCCCGCGGCTGCCGGTCCCCGGAGCCGGCCCGGGCAGGGAACCGGGCAGCCCCTCCGCCACCCCGGGCTGCCGTGCAAGGAGATGCCGGCCGCAGAGACCCTGGAGGTTAATTATTTGTTTGTTTTCTCCGCTTTTATTTGATTTTTTTTCTTCTCCTCCTCCCCACCGAGCCCCACGCCGCTGAACGGCGGCTCCCCGGGAGGGCTCCGGCCAGGGCCGCCCCGCACCCATGGCCCCGAGGGATCCGGAGCCCTTTTCCTCCCCTTCCTGCCCGGCTTCCCGGCCGTTCCCCTCCCGCCCCTTCTCCCGGCACTCACCGGCCCCCTCGATCTTCTCGGAGCCGCGGCTCCAAGTGACCTGCCGCGTCTCCAGCTTCACCTGGAAAGTTTTCCGCTCGGGTCGCTGCGACTTTTTGGAGTAGAAAAGGGTCATGACGGTGCCCACCTCCAGGCTGCGGCAGAGGTGGGCTGCCTCAGCCTCGCTGGGCGCCCCGGGGCCGCTGCCCGGCCCGGCCGCCATCAGCGCGGCGAACAAAGGGGAGCGGGAGCGCCCGGAGCGGGGCCGCCGCCGCCGCGCTCAGCGCCGCGCCCCGGGCCCGGCTGCGGGGGGCGGGCGGAGGAGGAGGAGGAGGAGCGAGGAAGGAGGAGGGAGGGACGGGAGAGGGGCGGTGGCGCGGGGCGGAGCGGGGGGACGGGCCCTGGGGCCCGCACGGGGCACACAGGCGGTGCGAACCCCCTGCGACTGGGGGATCGGAGGGAATCGGGAGCCGGTCAGGCAGCTCTGCCGGCTGCGGGGTCTCCGGGAGCCAGCGCACCCCGCGGCGGGTCATGCGTGGGAATCGGGGGTGGAGTGCACCCCACGGGTCGTGGGGAGTCCCGGTGCTACGTATCCCGGGGGTACTCTGCACCCCACAGAGCTCCTGGAGTACCAGGGGTACCCTGCACCCCACATGCATGGCATACATAGGACCCCGCTGTACCCTGCACCCCACAGCACAGGACACCATGGGGCCCTGGCATGCCACCGCATTTTGCGTGGGATCCTGGTGTGCAACTCATCCCATGGCATGGCACATGTGGGGTCCCAGGGGTCCNTTTTTTTTCTCCTTTTTGCCTTTTCATCTCATCTGTTGCTCCGAGATGCAACCCCCAGGAGGGCTCTATCTAACCCTGCCTCCTTTGGAGGCTCCCGACGGTGCTGTTAGCCAACGTACCACCCGGAAAAAAAGCCGCCTGGGTTATCCCGGGGCAGGTTTGGTACTCAAGAGGGATGCAGAAAGTTGGGGGCTGGCGCTGGGGCGGTGGGACCCGGGCCGTGCATCCCCCGCGGCTGCCGGTCCCCGGAGCCGGCCCGGGCAGGGAACCGGGCAGCCCCTCCGCCACCCCGGGCTGCCGTGCAAGGAGATGCCGGCCGCAGAGACCCTGGAGGTTAATTATTTGTTTGTTTTCTCCGCTTTTATTTGATTTTTTTTCTTCTCCTCCTCCCCACCGAGCCCCACGCCGCTGAACGGCGGCTCCCCGGGAGGGCTCCGGCCAGGGCCGCCCCGCACCCATGGCCCCGAGGGATCCGGAGCCCTTTTCCTCCCCTTCCTGCCCGGCTTCCCGGCCGTTCCCCTCCCGCCCCTTCTCCCGGCACTCACCGGCCCCCTCGATCTTCTCGGAGCCGCGGCTCCAAGTGACCTGCCGCGTCTCCAGCTTCACCTGGAAAGTTTTCCGCTCGGGTCGCTGCGACTTTTTGGAGTAGAAAAGGGTCATGACGGTGCCCACCTCCAGGCTGCGGCAGAGGTGGGCTGCCTCAGCCTCGCTGGGCGCCCCGGGGCCGCTGCCCGGCCCGGCCGCCATCAGCGCGGCGAACAAAGGGGAGCGGGAGCGCCCGGAGCGGGGCCGCCGCCGCCGCGCTCAGCGCCGCGCCCCGGGCCCGGCTGCGGGGGGCGGGCGGAGGAGGAGGAGGAGGAGCGAGGAAGGAGGAGGGAGGGACGGGAGAGGGGCGGTGGCGCGGGGCGGAGCGGGGGGACGGGCCCTGGGGCCCGCACGGGGCACACAGGCGGTGCGAACCCCCTGCGACTGGGGGATCGGAGGGAATCGGGAGCCGGTCAGGCAGCTCTGCCGGCTGCGGGGTCTCCGGGAGCCAGCGCACCCCGCGGCGGGTCATGCGTGGGAATCGGGGGTGGAGTGCACCCCACAGGTCGTGGGGAGTCCCGGTGCTACGTATCCCGGGGGTACTCTGCACCCCACAGAGCTCCTGGAGTACCAGGGGTACCCTGCACCCCACATGCATGGCATACATAGGACCCCGCTGTACCCTGCACCCCACAGCACAGGACACCATGGGGCCCTGGCATGCCACCGCATTTTGCGTGGGATCCTGGTGTGCAACTCATCCCATGGCATGGCACATGTGGGGTCCCAGGGGTCCAGAGGTGGAGTCCTCATCCCTGGAGGGGTTTCAAAGCTGTGTAGATGTGGTGCTGAGGGACGTGGTTAAGTGGTGACCTGGCAGTGCTGGGGGAATGGAGGGACCTGATGATCTTTTCCAACCCAACTTGAAGGTGTTTTCCAACCTAAATAACTCCTCTTGCTGCCCTCACGGGATCATCCCCAGCCCTGCTGCACTGGGACAGGCTAAGCAGGGTGGCTTTTCCTGGGGACAGTCCCCTCTATCTGCTGGTACTGTGACATGGTCCTTGCTGGAGCCAGGCCTGTGGCTGCTGCAGCTTCCTCCCCATAAATCACAGCCGGACCCGCACTGGCAGGAAAAGCTGGACAGGGTTTGTGGGGTGGCTGGTGGCATCCTGGCCCTAGGGTTGTGCAGGGAGTCGGGTGTTGTGGGAGGCTCCCACTCTGGCCCTGGCAGGAGGCCACACAAAAGCAGGGTTAGCGAGGGGATAAGTGGTTGAATTGGGAAGTGTTTCAGGGTGGTTTGCTCCATTCATGTGGTTAAATCCTGCAATTTCCTTTTCTGTGCTCTGCTGGCCTTCCTCCCCATGCCCTCCTCCCCATCAGGGTACACCAGGCTGCCCAGGACTGGGATCAGTGTCCTGGGTGCAGTGCACACCCCAAGGTGCAGTGGCAAGTCCATCGCCCACCCCAGCAGGTAACGTTGGCCAGGAGCCAATCTCCTCAAGGGTGAGCACATGGAAAGGAGAGGCTGGGGGGGATATACCCCTATGTACAAGCACATAGATTCATGTATGTGTGCGTAGGTACACAGTATATACACACATACACACACACATGTATTTACAGGCCCATGACACAGCAGCACACAGCCAGGCAGCGCTTATCTTACCCACCGGCTCATGGTGGGTCTGGAAGGAGCATCATCACTTGCTGAGATGCTCATCAGTAAGTGCACCCCAAATGTGAGCGGCTCCCTCTGTCCTCCTGCTCTACCCACTGTCAAAGGGACACACACGAGCACATGTGTACACACACCAGGAACCCTACAAGGTTCATGGGTTGCTACGGATCCAACCCAATGTCTGGGCATCAAAAAGACATGGGCAAATACACTGTGGTAAGAACTTAAACCTGTCCTTATAAAATGACCAGCATATGACAGCACCACGAGGGGTGACAGGATGCTGGGGACATGCTGAGCTGCCAGTTAGAACCCTGGGATGACATCAGCACAGGTCCCTGTGCCCGGCACCCCCGGGATGAGCCACTGCCAATACCGGGGAAGTTGCTCCGTGCTTGTGTAAAGGCCCTGCTCAGGACCAGCAGGAAGAAGCCAGCTCCCAGTGGTCTTAAAATAGCTGAGCATTATGGGCACACCCTTGTTTTTGAGGGCAAAACCTGAGAAGGGAGCGTGGCTGTCGAAGAAGGAGAAAAGGTAACTCCCACACTCCCAAACACCACCGGTTCGTGTGATGGAGAGCACTGGTCAGGGCGTGTTCCCAGCCCCAGGTGGCTGCAGCCAGCGCGTGGAGACGGTGGTTTGTGATGAGGTGTCTGCAATCGATGTTTTTTCTTCTCTGAGCTCAACTAATCTCTTTTTAGCCTTGCATTAACTCTCTGTATCCGTGATGCCGCAGGCCAAGGAATTCCACAGTTTGATTTGACAGCACATGAAAATGGATTTGTCCGTCTGCTGCCTGCCGGCCTTGCTCAGCGATGCCAGCTCTGGTATGGGCTGGGTTGTGGGCATTCACCCCCAGCCCCTCAGGGCAGCAGAAACTTCCATCAAATTCCTGTTCTTCTGTCCCACTTTGCCCTGCTCGGGCTTTGGTCAGACGCATTTTTGCTTTTGAAGAAATTCCCTGGATCGTGTTCATCATATGGCTGTGGAGGGTGAGGAGGTCTGTGAGTCCCTCCTCACAAACACCACTAGAAAAAGGGGTTTTTTTCCCCATCTGAGTGGCCCCAGCACCTTCCCCCCTTCCAGTCCCAAAGCATGGGATGCTGACCCCCCCATATCCTGCAGGATTCATGGAGCAGCTGCATCCTCTGCTCAGGAACAGGCAGCAGGCTAATGGCCAGGTGACCTCCAGCTTCAGGACAGCTTGTTACTCAGGAGAAGAGTCTGATCCCACCTGGCTCCAACCCCCTTTCAGGGAGTTGTCGAGAGTGAGAAGGTCTCCCCTGAGCCTCCTTTTCTCCAGGCTCAACAACCCCAGGTCCCTCAGCTGCTCCTCACAAGCCATGTTCTCTAAACCTTTCACCATCTTTGTTGCTTTTTGGATATGCACCAGCCCCTCAATGTCCTTCTTGTAGTGAGGGGCCCAGAACTGAAGCACTCCAGGTTATTTATTCATTCCCATCTGTTCTGCACTGCCTGGGGTGGGTAAACATGAAACCAGCCCACAGGCTGAGAAAATCACCATCGGGGAAGAGCTTCCCCCAGCCCTGCAGCGAGCAGGCTCTGGAAAACCCTCAGGGAACGCGGTGCTGAGCTACCTCCAGCCCCGGGGTGGTGTCAGCAGACAGAGAGCAGCGCAGGCGGGCTGTTGCCGGGGATGGAAAGCAGACCCGCCTGCGGCCGCCGAGCCGCTGTGCATGCTAGCATCGTACCGGCCGAGGAGCTGGGGCGAAGCTGTGCCCGTGGGCAGGGCTGCTCCCCCGGCATCCTCCTGCCCCATCCAGGCACTGCAAGATCCCTCTGGGTTATGAACTGGCACCTGATGGGAAAGCTGCTGCAGCTCCAGGCTCTGCGGTGTTCCCAGGGGAGCACATGCTTTTTTAATATCCTGAATTCACCTGGTTTCAATTTCCAGCCCTTGAATCCTGTAAGACTTCAAGGGGGATGGGGCTGTGTCCTGTGGGGTTTGCAGCCTCCCCTTGGCTGTTGGGCCTTGTCTAACACACAAGATCCAGTTTCAATCTCAATTTTGCCCCCTCCACTGGTCACACCGCTGCTGCCTCAGTTTCCCTCACTGCAGAGTTGCAGGGCAGGAAAGCCCCAGGGTGGTGGCACTGGGGTAGGCGAGGACCTGGTATGGCAGTGGTGGATGCAGAACCGGGATGCAGCACGTTCCATGGCCACTTCTCTGTTTGCACAGTGAGTCAATGCAATCTGGGAATTCTCCATTTAGAGTGTGGGATGTGTGGTCCTGACCCTGCTGTGCCACAGGCAAAAATAGAGACTGGATCCTCCTCAGCTCCCTGGAGGAGGAGCATCCGCGCTCCCTGGCATTCAGAGGGAGCCAAGGACCTTTTCAAGGGCTGGTTTTGCACCAACACGCTTCTCCCTTGCACTGACGGGGAGGGGCACAGCAGTCCCCAGCCTGGGACATCAGCAGAGCCCCAGAGCCACCATCCCCGGCCTGGCCAGGGGCAGCCTGTCGTGTCCAGGGAGAAGCAGCGATGCTGGGGTGGGCGATCCCCTCTGCGGGAGCACGTCCCTCCCTGCTGCACTCAACAGGACAGGGGTAGAAGCACATTTCCCTGCTCAGCACCGTAGGGTACAGGAATTTAATTCAGCCAGGTCTGGATGTGTGGAGGGAGGGCTGTATAAATAGAAAGGATATTTTTATGGGCTGTATTGTTCCAGGCACGGGCAGGTCTGGAGCACAATAAGCCCCTTTCCCTCTCCGTTGGCATCTTCTCTGCTGCACCTTGGAAAGGCACCAGAAAGCAAACGGTAACTGCTGCCAAACGGGGAGATTTGCAGCCACAACAAAGAGCCTGGAAATATAGCAGCAGGCAGCAGGAAGACCTTGCGGGCTGGCTGCTGAGAGGCTCCCGGGGCTGTCTGAGCCCAACCCTGCAGCCACCCTCCTGGGATTGAGAGCCCAGCAAGGGCTGCCCCAGTATCGAGGTGGATTGTGGAGGAGCCAGGGTCCGTGTCTGCTCCAGGCTACCCAAGTACACCAGGCCCTGAGCTGCTTTCCAGTGCCGGGGAGATGGATGCATCCATCAGCACCATCACCTGTGTTCCTGCCCAGCCTCCCACCCTTCCCAGCCATGAGGGGAAGGAGAAGGTGCTGCTCACTCCATCCTCCTCCCTGCTCAGGCTGCAGGCTGATAAAAGGCAGCAGAGAAATCACGTCAGGAAGAGCAGCTCCTGCTGCTCTTGCTCTGGGCTGCACTGAGCAGGTGCTTTCCTGGGACCAGGTAAGAAGAGCCTGTGGGAGGCAAAGCAAACAGCTGCTGAGGTGGGCTCGCATGGAAACCCAGTGATCCCTGGCGAGACGGGGGTCAAGCAGGAGGGATCAGAGCAAGGCACTGACAGGCCATTCCCTTCCTGGCTGGAGGAACACAAGACTCCTCTCTGCCAGCTCCTGGGACACATCATTTCTCCAGCAGCAGCTGAGGAACCGAAGCTTGTAGAGCACAGCAGAGACCAGCCCCTGCCCTCAACCCCCCCCACCCTCCAGCTCCTCATGCTGAGCAGCTCTTGGGCACTCAGGAGCAGCCCTACATTCCTGCTGCTCCCTCTGTCCCCAAAGCCCCAGAGCACCCTCTGCACAAAGCTCCAGTCCCAGCTCCCATCTCCTCCTCCACAGCCACCCTTGCTGCACTGAGCTGCCATTAACCTGCTTTCAGGCGTGGGAAAAGGCTTCCAGGCTCCCGAGCGTCCACCAGAGCCTGGGCACAGATGCAGAGAACGTTCCCATCACCCCATGAGTAAAGACAAACCCACACTCTGTGCTCCCTGGTGTCCCCATCTGCAGCGTGTCCTGGCTCTCCACAAGAGCAGCCTTTTCAAACGAAATGGAGCTGAAAACCACCTTGCCACAGGGGCCACCCAGGCCCAAACAAGCACCATCCCACCCCCTCTCCCTGCCAGAGGTCAGCCTGGCTGTGTCCCTTGCTTCTGCTGCCTCAGGTCACTTCCCATTTCACTAAAGCAATGGCTTCCACTTCCAAGGGACCCCAAACACAGATGCTAAGGCACGTTCCTCATGTTCTCATCGACAAATGCAGCCAACAAGTCCCAGAAAGAATCCTCACCTAGCATTTGCAGCCACTCCTCAGGGTGAGGGCAGCTCCTGGGCTTGCTGCAAGGGCTGCACATGCACAGGGCTCCAGCAGCTCCCTATTAAACGGGAATAGAATCCTTCAGGCAATTCCTGCTGGGGTTGGGAACAGGAACCAGGCAGCTCTGCGCCCAAAGAGCTTGGGAGGGTTGGGCCGCTGATATTAAGGCACCCTGGGGGTGCACAAACCAACCCAGCCAAGCACATTGCTGCCATGTGGGGAGCACAGATGAGGGATTGTGGGAAGCAGGTGAGCTGATGGACCAGCTCAAAGCCCCAGCATTACCATGAGCTCATGAGTGAGCAGCAGGGCACAGGCCTGGTCAGCTCTCAGTGCTCCCACCAGGGCTCCAAAACACCCCATGCTGTGGTGTTGTAGGATCAACTTCTGCACCCATTGAGGGTCTGGTTATGTGACCACAGAGCCCTACCACAGAGTCACTCAGCACGAGCAAGCAGCAGAGACAGTTACTCAAACACAAGTCACTACTGTAAGAAGTGGCAGGTATCAGCCTTTCCAAAACCAGCCATGGCCGAGTGCTTCATGTCAGACCCCTTGCATCACTACGAACCCTCATGCTCTGGCTCTGAGCTCACCCCTGATGAAGACACAACTGTTGGGTCAATCCCAACCCACCTGGCCCTGGCCTCAACCTCCTCTGTGCAGCCTGGTTCCAAGGAGAGAGGCTCACAGAGCCTGCTGTGTGGGGGCTGCATGAACAATGTGCTGCCAAGCCCCTCATCAGCCCCCAGCCTGGGGGCCTCATGGCCCAGGGCTCGAGGTGAAAGAACACACAGAAAACCACCACTCAGTTAAGTTGTAGGAATTTATTTTAAATAACCTACAGTTGATTAAAAGGGAATTCATGATAAAAATAGAAGATACTTGTTGAGGAAAGGCTGCAGGAAATGGTCTTCGCACACACACTACGCTAACAATGCCTCTAAGACTAATGATTATAGCAAAAAAAGGTTTCACATTAAAATTCTGCTTTTTAATTTTTTAAAATTTTTTTACACAATTACAAAAGAAAAAAATAAAAGCCCTAAAATCTCGATTATTTTCCTTTTTTGGACCAATGCTCATTTCCCTCGAAATTTATTGACCTGTGAAACTTCTTTTTACACAATAAAATCTTTCAAGTAAAAGAGGGGAGTGGGGCTTAAAAAAAAAGGGGGAGAAAAAAAAAAAAAAGGTAAAACAGTCTGACAAACCTAAAAAGTAGATAATCTTGAAGTGTACAGAGCGTGTTCAGAACAAAGGGTGATGGGAATGTCATTTGCTGCCAATTTCACTTGTCCTCCAATTCCACACGCATCTCCCCACCACACGGCCCCCTACCCCCCACCCGCTCCCCTAATCTACGTGATCTTTAAGATCAAAAAGAAAAAGAACTGTTTAAATATTTTAAAATAATTAAAAGAAATAAAAATTCACATTTAAAAAAGGAACACTCAAGTCAGGAGGCCGATTTCCCAGCACGCTTTGCTCCGAACAAGTGTGGTGGCTTTTGTAATTCATGTTCCAATGCCATGACTGTTTCAAGTGACAAATTGGAAAAGGTTTGGGTAGTCCCATGACTATAGTGACAGCTGTAACAGGTGCGTTGGGTTTCTTAAATTTTGTTTTATTTGTTAAATTCTGAAATGGGGTGGGAGGGGGAGGGGAAGGGCAGGGGTTAAGGAGTCCATTTTCTATTAAAATATAGAAGTTATTGCAAAACCCTAACTGTAAAAACGCACCAATATAATTGGATTTTGTATACAGTAGCTAAAGATTCCCACGCTCTCAGTGTGATGGTGAATTTGCCTGGCGGAAGGTTGACAAATCCCCCATCCACTTGCCCTGCCTCAAGAGAAAAACCACACAAAGCAGACAGCTAGAATTTGGATCTCTGAAACATTTTTAAATAAGTTGTCCATAGGACAACTGGCTCAGCTCCTTTAGGATATTTCCAGGTTATGCTTTCTGCAAGATGTTGGCTGTTTTATCCGATGCTCACTTGCCCCTTTCCTCTCCCTTCCCCAGCATCCAAGGACAAGTAAGGCTCACAGTTTATCAATCTCCCTAAAAACCAGGCTACTCCCCCTCTTTTATTTTTTTTTCCCATAAAATTCAGCTCATTAAAAACAGGTTAAAACTCATAGTCTTCCTCTGCCATGTCGATAGCCCAGGCAAATTTCTCTCGTTGGGTTTTGTTATAAATCTTCTCTATAGGAATTCCCCACTTCTTACACCTGCAGAAGAGAAGATGCTGTTAGAGTCAGCACAGCACCAGCACCTGGCCCCTCGCTGTGCAGAACCACCCTGCTCTCCCCAGCACCCCTCTAAGCTCTGCTCCCTTACACCTCACCCAGACAAGCACAACCAGACTCCCAGAGTTAGACCCTGCAGGTTCTCCAACCCACCACCTCCCAGCACGGTGCTGGCTTTGGCTGGCATGTCACACTTGCCTCAGGAGCCTCTTTTAGAGCTTCCTGAAACCATGTGAAGATACAAGGGAAGGCCACAGAGACAGATGTCTCCGGCTGTCAGTCCCTTGTGTGCTAACCGGGGGTTCCTCCCAGCGCACCCCAGGCAGATGCTTACCAAGCAACAGAGATCCTGGGATCCAGATAGTTGAGTTTGGAGGTGCCCAAAGCGATCTGCTTGTTCTCCTCCCTATCTGTAGCCTGAACCTCCAGCTTCATCAGTTGCTCCTCAATCCTCTGCACGGCTTTCTTCTTGCTCTCTACTGTCCTAGGGTGGGAAAGAATCAAAGTGTTTAATTCCTAATGCCCTGCTAGGCTTGAGATGACAGCGCTGAGGAAACCCAACAGGGTGTGTTCAAGGTAAGCAATGCCACCAGCCACAAAGGGCAGCTGTGGCAGCACAGATGGTGACACCAAACACATGCGATTAAGAACTTGACATTTTCAAAGAGGCAGAGCAGAAATCTCAAGCAGCAGTTGTTTTAAAGGGTTGGAAGCAACAGCCTGATCTGTACGGATGCTACACCTACGTTAAAAGCAGCCCATCTATCCCTCTGGAATAGTCACGCTGTGATTCTGTTCTCAGGGCTCCCTTACCTCAGCACCCCTGTGGCTATTCTGCAGAACCCACACAGATTCCACCTGAGTCCACTGTCTGCACTGTGGGCTTCCAAGGGAGCAGAGCAGAACCCAGAGAAGTGCATGTGCAGTTATGCAACGGTCTCCCCATGAAGATGGCAACGCTGCACACTGGATCCACTGCTCTGCCAGGTCCTGGGCAGCAGGAAGGCCAAGCACTGGCTGGTGCTCAGCTCGGAGGGCTCAGGGACACAGCAGAGACTAATGCTAGTGACCACATCAGGAACTGCAGCGTCAGGCCACCCTACGGTCCTCAACTTGGAGGGGCATTGCTTCATGCACAGAACAAAGAGGGGGCAAGAAAGCCTGAGGAAGTCTTCCCAGATCACAGGCTGGGGAAACAGAATACAGGGTGAAGGACCCATCTGGAGTCGAGAGTGCTGGGAGTGTTGCACAGCCCAGTAACACCAGCCTTACTTTTTAGACTTCTCATCCCTCCGGACCTTGGCATCAGCTTTGGCGCTTTTCAGTTCTCTCCTGGCATCAGCTAACTGCTCCTTCTTGGCATCGATCTAGGAGAGGCAAAACCAGACAGCAGCACTATCAACAAGCTGCTGATGACTGTGGCAGTCACCTCTGGGCAGCATGACCCAGGGAGTGAGTTTGTGACCATGTTCAGAACCTACCAGCGGTCAGACCCACTTCTGCAGAACAAAATTTGGCCATTTCAGTTTGCTGCAAAGCCTGGTAAAACATTCCCTTCAGAAAACAGGGTCCCACTCATTTCCAAAGACAAGGTGGTGCTGGGACTTTTCTCACACAGCTACAACCAAGCAGGCGAAGGAATTGGGTTGACCTAGGACTGGCCAACAGCCCCTCCAGGCAGCTTGTCTGCCTCCCCTGTATCCCACCAGTACCAGCTCTCTGATAGTAACACAGAAGGATGTTCCCTCAGCAGAAATCAGTTCTTGCCCCAAATCCTACAGGCTGACAAAGCCACAGGCAGTTCCTCTCCAGTAAGTTTAGGATCAGGGAGATTTAGCATTTTCCAGCCCCTGTTCAACCATTCCCCTTAACATCCCCCAAGCTCTAAGACCCAGGGTGAAGGCAGCCATGTTAGGTGTTACAGAAGCAGGGGACACTGCAGGGCCAAACCAGAAGTCCTTATTGTGAAAGTTATTCTTAAGCCAGACCAGGAACAGACCTAACCCCTTTGGACCTCATGGCCTTCACCAGAAACAATCTGCAAAGGAAGAGGTCAAGTCAGAGGGGCATAATGTACTGTGTACATAGCCTGAGAGTGGCCTGGGATTCACACAACAGGAGTGGATGTCCACTCTGGGTTCTTTAGGGGACACAAATCATAGCTAGAGACTGCTGCTCTGGAGTTTCAGTGGCAGTAGAACACATGGCTATGGGATGAAGGGCAGATGGAAAGGGTCTGGTCTTGGTCTTTATAAATAAAAGATGACTCAGACTGAAAGGTGTCCCTTTCAGCTCACTACAAGCAGGCCCATCTCTGATGCAGCACTAACCAACTCCTGATAGAGAAAAGCACGGTCTGCTTCCATTGCACCTCAAGTGAAAGGAAATGTGACTCCTGATAGACAGCACTTGGAGCCCTGCCCCAACCCAAGAGCTGGGCAAGGCTGGGGGTACCTTGCTCTGCAGGTTCATCATGGACTTCTCGAAGGTCTTCGGCGGAGCCCTCTGGTGGTTACACAAAATGGCAACCGCTCT
The DNA here is from genome assembly GCA_013401335.1 of Brachypteracias leptosomus. Lineage (NCBI taxonomy): Eukaryota > Metazoa > Chordata > Aves > Coraciiformes > Brachypteraciidae > Brachypteracias > Brachypteracias leptosomus. The sequence goes on along the minus strand of VYZX01023152.1, from coordinate 2,798,106 downwards.
GTTGGCACGGTTATAGGAAAGGATCTTTGCTGGGATGTTGTCATCCGCTGAAAAGTACAAGAAAGTAGTGAACAAGTGGGTTCTCCAGGGCTGTGCAGCCCCAGCCAGTGTCCCACCAATTCTGCAAGCTCACAGTCACTGCAGAACGGACCTTCCCCTCTGATGGGCCAGTCTCCACACTCTGCTCTAATTTCAGGCTAAGAGCATGACCACTTCCACCCCAGGTCCTAACTTTTTCTGGGATGGTTTCTTCAACGGCAACAAAGACATCATTTGCCACTCAGGAGAGGGGAAGCACATCCATGCTCTGAGCAGAGGACAGCAGGACCGTACTGCTCGAGACACTGTTGAGCTTCACAGATCCAACGTGCCCACTTTGCACAGTTGTTAAAGCACAATCTCGGCAGATAGGTTGTGAATGAGCAGCCAAGAAACACGGGGCTGTTACAGACCCATCTGCCTAGAGCACTTCACAATTAACAGAAAGCAAGTAAGAGACCTGTTAAAGGACAGACACATACCAGCAGGCACACCTTGGTGTGCTCCCAAGTCAGCTCTACCCTGTGCCAGTGCTGGGCTGCTCAACTACCCCAAAAGATTTGCCCAGCAGCAGATTTTTGGTCAGACCTCATGTGTCTGACATTTGCACTGGGAGAACTGCAATCAAGAAGTGGTGGAGAGATGCAGGGCTTGTGGCTAAGCCAAGGAAGCCGTGTGTGTATTGCAAGATAAGATCTGTTCTCCTCAAAGTTTCAAGGCCAAGACTTACGATTAGTGAGCTCCTTGAGCTGCTGCTGTAGCGTGATGGAGGCATTGTAAGTACGGAATACCTTGGCTGTCAGTCCCTCCATAAGGTCTTGAAGGTGTTTATTTAAGATACTGGTCTAAGGAAGCAGAAAGGAGATACAGTTAGCACTGCATTGATCACAGCATTTGTGAAATCTCTGGACACACAGCTAAGACACGCAGCTCAGGGCTGAAGCCTAGTGTGCTCTGATCTGACCACAACAGAATGGCCACAACGTTACTGAAACCACAGAGAAAGTGAACAAGGAACCAACAAGTATTAGATTGCTATGAAGTACCACAAGTGGTCAAAAGTTTTCTTCAGTGTGGGGCTTTTGGTTCCCAACAGGTAGCAATGTGCCTGTCCCATCCCAGGGAAGGTGCCTGAACCACCACGGTGCTCCCACAGAACCAAATGTGCAGATGGGGATGGCACCTGAAAATGTCACCTCACACAATCATCACCTCTGAAAAAATGTCCCCACGTCAGAGCCTGCAAGGCTCACCAGGACAAAAGCCCATTATTACTTCAGGAACCTGTGGGCACAGTGGACAATACAGGCACCAGACTGAGACAGACTCTTGCTGTTTTTAGGCTGCTCAGGTCAGCTCTGCAAGAAAACTGCCTCTGAAACCATTTCTGGAACAGAGCAGCTGCCCGTTCATGATGCTCTACAACCATCCCTCACCATTAAGTACGTGCTTACATTGAGGCGGTCAAAGAGGTCATCCTCAGGCTGCTTGTTCTCCATGAATAGCTGAAGATTCTTAAACACCTGCAGAAAAAGAAAACCAGTAACTTCAGGCACACAGAGCAGGCAGCACTGGGTATCAGTAACACATAAACCAGCAACATTGACAGGGAGCCTCTTAAACTGTTTTCAGGCAACACTGATGCTGCTGGATGTTACTTCCCAGCAGGCAAAGACCCATCTCTCAGTACAATGCTTGTGTTGAAGGTTCCCCTCCAGCCAACAGAGATCCCAAACTGAAAACTTTTCCCTTCCTCCATCATTACTCATCCAGAGAGACCCCCTGAGCCATTTCTCACAGAGGGAAGCTACCAAAACCAACCCTTCCCATTGTTTAAGTGTTTCATATAGTTCCATCCCAAGTAAGTCTCACTGGGGTAGGGAGAATAATCAAAGCATCTTTGATTATACAGAGACCACAAATCCCAGCTCTGTGTGCTCCAAATCCCCAGTTCCCAGCTTCTCAACAACACATATTATTCTCCTATAGACACCTAATATACAAAGACATCTAGTTTCACAATAATCAATCCCCCATTGTAAGCACTTGAGAAGAGTCATCAAGAGATTACATCACCAATAAATTTAAACAGGAAAAATGTTTTCTTCTTTATACAAGGAAATAAGAATTCCAGCACATGCTCATTTCTGTAACAGCTGTAATTTGGTTTTTTTAGTTGTTTTGCTCTCCAAGAAACCAGTGTTTACTGCCTATTGTTACTACAATAACCACAGTATCACATATGCAGCATCTATCTCACTGTGCTGATGGTTGAGCTGTGGGCAAAGCTGTTACACCCACAAAACCAGAAGTCTTTTTGGATAGTGCCCTCCAGGTTCATGCCGCCAGATGGGGCTTTATTCTGGAAGAGGACAAGATCACATCAGGTTTGGAATTGGTGGATGACAAAGAAATAAAGGAACTGACATTGCCTAAGGAAAAAGTCTTGGCTGGTAGATATCCAGGCTCCTAGGGCAGAAGTATCAGAGCATCTACTCTGTGTGCTCTGGAACACTCAGGACCAAGACCTACCTCAGTGAGAGCTCACTCCAACATGAACAAACTCACTGTGACAGTGAAGTCGGCATCATGAAAGCCCAAGTCAAACTGCTACTCTAACAGTGCCATCCAGCACCGCACTTGAGAACGTTTTACGTTTCATATGGGCCTAGAACTCTATCACCTACAGGTGACAAAAGCAACTCTGCTGACCAGAACGAGACCCAAGAATCTCATCCAAGATAGCTGTTACAGTGACATTATGCCAACTCTTGACACTCTGACCACAGGGAAGAGCAGAAAGATGTTTAAACATCTTATGTGCTGGGTTACGTGGGTTATGTCACACCACCAGCAGACTTACCTTCCACAGCACTGCCCATAAAAGGGAAGAACATTCACTGACTTATTTTCTGGCTATGTATCTGAGCAGTGACAAAGGACCCTGTTACTGTCATAAAAACAGCGTTGATGACATTTTTGTGCAGTTCAGCCTGTGTATGTGTTTGTGGAGATGTCTTACCCTCTTCTCAACAGGGACTTTGTTGTAGTATCGGATGGAGTCCTTCCCGAGGAAGTCGAACTCAACCACGTATTCCTGGCCATCCAGTTCAGGATGCAGCTTGATATGTTCTACTCTCAGAGAGCAGCAGCCCACCGTGTCAGCTGTCTCTCCTTCTTCCTTTTCATTACCAGCTCTCAGAGCAAGCTACATTTGTATCAAGACAAGAAAGGTAAGCACTTCAAACCATCCTAGTAACATATGGAAACTTTCAGATACTGTCCTACAATCAGTAGTGGCCATAGGAGAAGAGAAAGGGAAAAAACATATTTAAGTGATAAAATTGACACTTAACAACCTTAAGTTCTCTTTAGATCTGTTTTAAATAACCCCACACTAAAGCCACAGATCTACCAATCCACCAGAATGCCTTGTTTTCTTTAAGAAAAGTTTAAAGCAAGATGTTTTACCAACTTTTGTTCATTAGGTAACACAAACTGTAAGACAGTTCTGACTAATAGAAATTCATTTTATAACGTTTCATGTTTTTTAGAAATCAAGCTGACCTCCATGTGAACTCAACCTGATGCAAAATCATGAAGTTCGGTTGTTCATCTTCTATGATCCTACCTCTTCACTGCACACTAAATATATCTTAAAAAGCATACAGGTCCCTGGGTTATATAAATTATCTAAAGGCTACATCTAGCTGCATTAAAAAAAAAAAAAAGGGTTTTAACAGTGCTGGCTTAACCAATTTCTACCTTTTGAAGAAAAACCTTCAGTGTTCATATGAAAGAACAATTATTCAAAGCAAGGTTCCCTGGTTTAAACCAAACCATTTTGAACAAGACCTGTTAATTCAGCTGGTGAAGACACTGTACACTATCAGGGCAACAGTTCTCTGGGAACTGGTTTTAAGTAGCTTTAAATACATCAGTGCAACTGCAGTTTTCTTTATGCTGTGGTGAAAAAATTAGCATAATTATGAAATCTCATGACTGTGACCTCAAACTAAAGAGGTGACAAACCAGCAGAAATTCCCAGCAGGAAAACTGAAACAGCTGGAGACAAAAGACCCACACAAACTTCACAGTAATCCAACTGGGTGATTCTGGAACCAGGCTGTGAATTTTGCCTGAACTAAAACAATGCTGCCTGAAATAGCCACATCCAGTACAATAGTTTATTGCTCTGGATTCCAGGTAATGGGAAGGAAAAGGAGCCGGGGGCCTTCCCAGCAGGAAATCTCAGGGTACCTTAGTAACTGGGCTCAATTCTGCCTTAGGAACAGCATCCCTGAGTATTTCCAGTATTCCCTGAGTATACCCCAGCATGCTGGGAGCAAGCCTTACCTTGTCAATGAAGTACAGAGCCACAGCCCTCTGCCGGACTTTCATCTCTTTGGATTTCCAGTCTTCTCGATACTGGTTTCGGATTTTATCTACGCACTTCTTCAACCTCCGCGCCGTCTCGTACTTCTGCCAGTCCTTCTCTCCCTGCAGGGAACGTTGGGACACAGTCAGCATCAGGAAGCAGGCAAAGGACCAGCTCCAATCTGCATCTCGAGGCTTTACAAGGCTGTGTGCAGCAAGTGGCCTCCCTGTACAAAAGCACCGAGATTTTGCTGCTGAACAGCTCAGCTTCTAACTATGCTCCGTGCAGCTGGAGGTAATTCAGATTTCCATGATATTAATGCTTCCACGGAAGCGACTATAAAGGCACAAAAGATATTATGTCTTCCATGCTTCTCAACATATAAATGGTTTCCTCTGCTTTATTCAAATGACACTTATGTTCTTTCAGCTGTGTAGTTAAACACCCATAAAATGTAAAAGCAACATCAATGGTTCATCATCATTATTACACATTCAAGCCATGGCAAAAAGAGGGCATGAATTCACAAGGAACAGAGATTGTTTTCCCCTTACACTTGTAGGACAAACCCCTTGTTTCCAATCCAGGGGAAAAAAAAAAATCCTCTCTCTAAAAAAAACCCAGAAACAACTTCATGAGAGGAACTTAAATCCTATCCCTGAAACTGAAAGCTACTTATCTTCAAACAGGTTTATTGTTGCTTTTATGGAATTGATCTGTTGACTGGTTATTTGCTCCCACAACAGGGATTGTTGTCCTTCAGCCCTGAGCTCCTTCTCAGCCAGTAGCTTGGCCACATTTTCAGTTTTACAATTGTCTAATTAGCAACCCATGGTTAGAACTTCACTATGTGGTCAGGCAGGGGCCAAAAGAAGGTAAAACATCCATCAGAGCAAGTTTGTTCTTGGATAAATCGCTCCCTTTTAAGTTTAACCAGGGTAAAGGATTCCTACTAGTAATGACACAATGGTGCTTTTCAATAGACATTTGCCAGATCTCACCTGCTGTTCCTGAGCAGTGACTGTATTCTTTCTTTTCAAGGGGGAACAGAAGCATAGAAATTTTCCTGTTTTTCAATCAGTGTAGGAGGAAATAGCAAGAGAACTTTTCTTCCTATCCCTCTCCTAGCCAACAGCTACATTTGCTTCTTGAAGACACAACCAGTAAGATTTTTTTAAACTAGATCTTTACCTTAATTCTTGAGCTAGGGTTCAACATGATGTATTTGATAGAGCCTTGGATGTTCTCAGTCCATGACACCAGCCAGGTAACCTTGTTATCATGCCGGACCTCCTTCCATTTGTGTCCTGGTGGAGGGGCAGGAATCTTGGAATCCCTGCAGAGAATTACAAGACAGCAAATGAGAACTATTTGAAGAGACTTCCACAGCATCAAAATAGAGAAAGTCATGAATACCATCACAGAAAGCAAGCACAGGGAAAGACACTGAGGCAACATAACTACGTATTTCCACAAGCAGGAAATCAAGTGAATCAAAGTGGACAAAGACCAGAAATGTCACTGCTACCAATATGTGTCTGCTGAAGGTTTATGCTATTGGTGGGGACACACATTGCTGGGACCAGCTCTGATTTGCAGACGTTGCAAGAGTGTGGACACTTATCAGGAGAAGACTGAAAAGAAGCCCGCCAAACCTTAGTCTTTGACATCAAGAAAGACAAAGTAGGGCAACCTGCCTAGAAGAAAATTAATTTCTGGCAATACTGGCAGGAAAGACAGTTTGAGCAGATGTAGGCCATAGGCATGAAGGAGAAAATATGTTGACAAAGTTCTACATGAAACCCAGGATGGCCTTGTTCAGCCTTTCCTTGTATGACTCAGTTCCTTATCCCTGTAAGAATAAGATAAGCAGCATACGTATTTCTACATATTTGACTATTAACCTAGAGAGGATTTAAAAAAAAAAAGAAACTGCTATCCTGTCCAGAAAGCAAAGCCAAGGTCTGAGGCATGCACTGCTCACTTGCTGCAGTTGATGATGATGTCTTCTGGCATGATGCGTCTCTTCAACATGCCCATTTTGGGATGGTTCCCACGACCTCGGAAGAGACCTGGGGGTTCAATCTTAAAGTTGGCAATCCTCTCCTTGTGGTTGTCCATCACACAGTAACCATACTCCTTCAATAGCCGCTCATTCTCCTCTTTGATTTTCTGGAAGAAGCCAAAAGCAAAGATGATAACGGTGCACCCAGCACCACACACATCTCTAAATGCCAAAACTGAAAAACCTTTTATGCTAAGACTCAACTCAAAACCAGATCCCCATCATGCCAAGTGCTGTATCAACACACAGAACAGACTTGTCTAGAAAATCATCCATAAAATGCAACAGCACAAACTGGAAAAAGGGAAAGAATGTGCAAAAACTCTCTTAAAACTTGTATTTGAGGGAAACAGATTAGGGCTGATGAAGACAGCTACAACTTTGCCACAACAGAGGCATTTACCTCTATCCACATATCACAGCTACAAGGGCAGTCCCAGCACAGCACAGCTGCTTCGTAGTCTATATTCAGCATTTGACATCCACTGGACTTTACATCTTGTTGTTTATGTATAAATAAGACTTCTGTGTCTGAACTCAGCAGCAGAAAGTAGGCAGAGGAATGTCTCCAGTCTGCCACATGTCAAGCCTGTGTCAGCAAATGGTCTCATAAGCAGAACACAGTCTCCTAAGTAAAAATGTGCTGAGATTTCACTGCATACTTCTGTGCTTGAACTCTAATTATATAGAAGGAAAAATCAAAACACTGCAGCTCAAAATAAGACATCTGACCATAGACAGCACTGGTGTGCCAGCTGAGAAACTAACTGAAAAAGCCACTTCTGCTCCATTGTAAAAGCTACCACGGATGGGACCACAGAAGGGCTCACCCATGTGTTTATCAAATGGCAGGAGCAGTAAGACATGGCCTCTCTGTTTTGGTGGAACCCGTCCGACCCCAAGGCCACACTTCCAAGCTACCCGTCCCCTCACTCAAAGGACAATTATTGTAGTGTTGCAGAATAACCACTGAGAACTTGGGACAAGTTTCCAGCAGTTAAGTCTCAGTCATTTAAAACACTAATTCTCTCCCCACAAGCCACTGCAGCCATGCTACTGTAAAATAAAGATTGTTGTTTATACAGAAAACTGCATTACCTGATATTTAAGGTTTGTTCTCTCATTTTATTCACTAATGTCATTACTGCATCCCTTTCACCACCCCCAATTTTACTCTCCAAAACCTAGGAGCTTCTAAAATGAAAATCTATCCGTCACTGATTATCCACTGGTCATTACTGGCCAAGGACCAAGGCTCCCATGGAGGTAGCGCCTCTGATTCTCTTCATTTACTTAAGCAGGATCAGGAGCTTTAGCCCTATCAGTATCATTTTAAATCAGGATGAAGATTCAGCTGTAAACACAGAGCTTTGCCCTACTTGAGCTGCACAGTAAAGACTCCCACAGTTAACATGGAAGTAATAATCTGAAAGCTAGTAAACACTGACTTATAAATGGCAAGGCAGGCAGATAAATGGTTACACAAAGGTGTTTACAAGCCAGCTAAGAATCAAGAATTCTCCTGCAATTCCCTCTGGTACCTGTTTCTCCTCCTTGGACATCTGTTTCCTAGCTTCCGACTGAGCTTTGAAATACTGGCTCATGTGGGTGAAGTCACACTTGCTGAGGTTGGTGATAGTGCTCTTCTCTTCAGAGGTCATTTCCTTGCGGAAGAAAAGTAGCGCTTTAAGTTTTCATATACAATAAGTTTCCATATATAATAAGCTTTCATGCGTAGTACCCCAGGCAACTGGAACAGCAACAACAGACAGGTTCTCACAGTAAACCCCAAAGGATCCCCAAACTCTTGCACATGCTCACTCCAACTAAGGGCAAAGACAAAAGCACAAGCAGCAGCAGGTAGGGAGTACTGGCATCCAGCAGTCTGATCTCTGTGAGCACCAGGCAATGCTGGGCCACCTTCCAAAGCACTCCCACCCTGAGCAGGGCCTGGGACTGCTGAGGGATAGGGAAAAAAAATTCAATAATCCATCCAGGAAAACTATGTCAACTGATCTAAAGGTTTGATCTTGTGTCTGATGACTGAGGTGAAGTTCTGAGTTTTAGGTTTTTGGGAAGGGTTTCTTTCTAACATAAAGGTGATCAGCTATATTCCATCATGCTACAACAGGTACATTTGGCTGGGAGAAGCCTGACTGTTGGTTAGAAACCTATTTCTAATAGGACCCTTCCTGGTGAAACTACAGGATAAACTGGAAACTTCAGAGCTATGATCTGAGGCACCTTCTAGTTGCCTCACGCTGACTGTCCTGTGCGTGGAACACGTCCCTTTTCACCGCCCAGTGCTGAGGGGACACTGGCCATGCCTGCAGCCAGTGCAGCCCAGGCCTACGTGCATACCTTCCTCCAGTCTTTGAAAAAGTTTTTCCTGAAGATCTCCTTCGTAGTGTATTCATGATCAAGCATTTTTGCAAAGAATGTGGCAACTTCTTCTGCTTTGGTACTCAGCTTCATGACTTTACCTACAAAAAAAGGTTTTCTTTTTTAAAGAAAATGGTAAACAGGAATTGAAGCCAGAAAAAGACCTAAAGGACACTATTTTTACCACAGAGAAGTTTTTCTTAAAAGTGTTATACAGTACAGCAAATTGGATGGACAAAGGAAACGGAGGAGCACAGTTGCTTGGTTTTCATCATAAACATTTTGAAAAAAGTTTCCTCTGGAATCTAAACATTATAAAAGCAATAGTGATGTGATGTGAGATGGGTCTGAGAGGCATAGGTCAGGAAGGGGAAAAGGCCTCCTGCAGGAAACCCCACACTGAGACACCCCAGTGGTGCATATGCTCACGGGGAGACGGGGCTGTTTGAAGTGGAAGAGGCAAAGGCTTTTATTACATTTCATATTCCGGCAGGCAGACATGTGGGAAATGCAGCCTCTCTACTCCTCCTCTGCCCACAGAGGGACTCCGCTTTGGAACACCCCTCCAGCCTTTAGCTATTTCTAGCCAGGAAGAGCCCTTCCTATGGATACACCACAAATAGGCTGCAAAGCTATGCCAAATATCTAACTTGACTTCATTACAGGGAAGCCTGTCAGGATGCTGCTAATGGTTCCCGCTGCTGTGGGAATACACTCCTGTGCCTCTGAATCAGGCTCCAAACCCAGTCCTGTCTAAGAGAGACGGAGCTTTCAGGGAATGGAGAGGTCACATTTCAGCTTATCTGCAGGACTGCAGTACAACGTGAAATTGCTGCAAGGGAAGGCTTTAAAACACAAAGGAGCAGAGGCTGCTGCAACACTGGAGCTGTGGATTCAACATCTAACGTTCCTATCGAGCGTCTTTTTGGGCCAGATTGCATTCCTGGTGACACGGGAGGTGACGGAGATCCCTGTGAAGCATTTTGCATGCAGCTCACATCTCCAGCTAGTTGCAAGAAATATTTAAAGTCGCAATGGGCTGGCAGACAGTCAACACCTGTGGGCTTTTCAACGACCATTTTACTGCACAAAAGTGAATACAAGAAACACTGCTCTTGATTGTTGGTTCTTTGCTCTTGGAAAAAAATACCGCACTTTTGATTTACTACGTGTTTTAAAAAGTTGCATCATCTCCAAAATTAAAGCATGGGAGTCAGCTATAAAGCCTTAAGATCTATAAACCCTCGTAAAACAGGGCTTAGCAAAAGGTCCTCCGAGTGATCTGAGAATATTCCACAGTTAAATTAAACCAACAGTAACTCTGCCAATTTTTAAGCTGCAACCTAAAATACAGCATTTGTTTGCTTCTAACAGGAAATGGGGGAAGGGAGAGACAGCAAGGGAAACGCTTTTTCCAGGCTGCAAGTCTAGCTCGAAAGAGGCAATCGAGTTACTAACACGTTATGGGGCTAAAATGACTGATATTTTTCCCAAATAGCTGAAGGCTCAGTCACCTTTATCTAATCACTTTAGAATATATTCCACTGGACTCAATTTCCTCTTTTTTACAGAGGTTTGAAAAGGCTCTCAGTGATAGGGCTGGGCATTTAAAAAAAGAGATTTATTCCACAGGCACAAATATTAGTTACCTGACTGAAAAACTGAAAACCAGAGAGAAACCGGAGGAACATAATGAGCAGAAAAACCCCACAGGGTCACAACTGAAATCAGGTTCCACCATCTTCACTCCTACCTTGCCCCACCGACACAAAAACACGCAAGTTCCAGCCCTCTGGGTTATGAGCAGTAGCCTGTTAACTTAAACATGTAGCCTGTCACTTAAACATGTAGTCAAGCCCTAAAAGATATCTGTGGTATTTCCAGCTCCTTCCCTGAGCCTGGCATTGTTGGCAGCACCCGTAGCTCTGGCAGTCGGTGTGCTGGATGAGAGAAGAGGCGGTCTCACCGCAGCACAATCGCTCGGCAAGGGGCAGATTCCTCCAGCGAGAGCCACAGCGTCATGACTGGGCTCTACAAATCATCCCAGGGTAATCTTGGAATCAGACAATGCCTCGTGAGCACAGACAGCAGCTCTCAGCAGCTGCTGGGTCTGTCAGACAGCTGATTTTTTGCCTAGTTTCTCAAGGAAGACTTATGCAATTACTTTATTTGCCAGGCGCCCCTGTCCACCCTGTAACTGTTGAGCCTATTGATGAATTGCTGCAGGGACAGAGGTTCAAAAATCCCCACATTTTGTAGAGGTTTTGCTAATTAGATGACTAAATAGAAGAGGAGCTTATTGCTGCCTGCACCAAAGGAACAGCTACAGCACAATCTGCCCCTCCCCTTCTCTAGACAGCAGGAGAAGTTATCGTACATTCTCCAACAAAAGAAACAAACATCCAACCTTGTATCAAGTTCTTATCAAGCCCTAAGAAAGAAGTCTGTAGACATCCCTGGTCACCATGTTACCTGCTTGGAGACAGCCTTAGATGGGATGCAATATGTTTATGTCACTACACTTGCTGAAAAGGAATGCCACCAATTCTCAGTACTTAAAAATACTGTGACATGTCACATGCAAGCAGCACGTTGCTCCTGGAGGAGTCCCATGCCCAGATGTCCCCTTCACCAAAAATTATGTTTTCATACATTCAAATACTTCCTTCTTAATTCAATCCTGGGTTAATTTGATCCTTCATTTAACATGATCACAGGACTAAAAAGAAACACACGGGTCATCAAGTCCAGTTTCCAGTAGGCATCACATCATATAATCCCTTCCACATGAGCCTCTAACAACCAGTCAGCCCAGAATATTGGAATCCCACATCAATTAGTTCTACCACACGCAATGGTTAGTGAGTGGGACCATGACTTAAACCAGAGGCCTGTGTCCTTGGGGCCATGCATTCCTCCTACAAGGTCCTCATCATCTATATCAAAACTCAATTGTCTTACTCTGCTCATACCACCAAATGATCATGAATTTCATCACAGATGATTGAAGTTGCAATTCATAAGGTTAAAGAAAATGGAGCAAGTCTAAAAGGTGACCAGTGATGAGGCAGCTACAATTCTGTGCTCTACTGGTTACACTCTGCTGCTCTCAGGCATAAGACACTCTCACATTCTTAAGCAACCAGAGAGGATTTACCACCCTAACAGACTGTGGATGAGTTCATTGTGTCAACTTGGTTAGCAGAATTCAGGAAGCTGCTCCTTTACTTCCACAGATCCTTCCTTCACTTAGCCACTAAAAAACTTCTAAGCTCACCACTAAAACAAAACCACCTCCTCATCTCTTCAGTCCCCGGAAGAACGGCACAATAACCCTGAGAATGTTTATTTCTCTTCCCAGCAAGTGAAAACACAGATTAACTCACCATCATAATAAAACTTGACATTTTCAGGCAGAGGTTCATATGGTGGAGCAAATACAGGACCTTTGTGCTCTAGGAACTTCCATTTAATGCCTTCGGGGTAGCGCTCTTCTTCCCACCTTCAAGAAAGAAATATGAACCAATACAATTTTAAGCTCCTAATCTTCATTTTATTACTGTGTGGGTATAAGAGTATGCTAAAGAAAATCAGCAAGCAATCATTGCTTTGCCAGGCACAGAACAAGTACAAATATTCAATGCATTGTCACCATTTATTTCCTTTTTTTTCCCCCTTTTTTAAAGAAAGCACAGCCACGTCCATGAACAGAACACCTTGGGCTGTGAGTTATCTGATGACACTATAGTCCTCACCCTCCCACTTGCTGCTCTTTTCACAAAATTATACAGCTGAAAAAGCTCAGAATTTAGGAAAATGGAGAATTCAGTCTTGTAAAGCAGCGAGGCTCATGCCAAATTCGAGTCAGCTGTGATCTAACAGCAGCAGGCCCAGGATGCCTGCTCAGCAAAGGCAAACAATTGCAGCATATTCTGCAGCTGCTTTCAGATGTGGACAAGTGTGGCATTAAGGGCAGAGATAAAGAAACAGATGTTCATTTACGATCTCAACGAGAACAAACCTGCCTGGACAAGGAAGATTGAAACCTGCTTGGTTATTTGAAACTCATTACAATTCTTTGGGTAAGAAAAGCATAATTGAGGAAAACCAGGGTAGCACAGGGAAATTGCAAACCTGCCTTGGAGCACCTCTATGAAGCTATTTTGCAAATGGTGCATTAGGTATCACACCACAGCAAGGCAGGTTCCAACCAAACAGGGTCAGCAATTCATCTACAGAGAAAAGGGGTCCTGCAGGCAGTATCCTACCCCCAGTTCCCAGTGCCCAAGTCCCTGACTCCACACTCCTCCCCTCCCTTCTAACACTTTTTTCACTATTACCAGAACACTACTGCTACGTGCTGCTGGCACAGGATTCCCTGCTGAGAAAGGCTATTTTACCTCAGTGATTAATCAACTGGAAGACCATTAAACCTGTCACAGCACTCCAGACAACTTTGTTGAGCAGCCATGACAATAAAAAAAGAATTATTAAAGCTTCCCTCCAGTGCCAGCCCTATAGAGTAGTCCCATTCTGGGTGCAGCTGAGAAGCAGTGTGCATGTACTGCCAGCATCTCAGGAACTGTGAGGCACAAATCCAGATCCCTTCACTCCTAATGAGACAACAGGGTCACTGTACAGAAGGCAGGTGCTGTGTAGAGAAAAAAAGAGCTGCTGCTGCTCCTAGACACTCAAATTGCTTCACTGGTACCCGTACATCAGTAATTTAGGAACAATAACTGTACGGGACACAGTGCTTTGCTATAGTTAGAAAGGCACCATCTTCACCCACAGCACTAGACCTGATTTTTCCTTACAAGAAGCACAGTAACAGCAAAGCACCAAATCCCAGCTACCAGTGTAAAACCTGCATGTCAGATTTCAGTCCCTGGCTGGGAAGGAGGTTTATGTAAACTATGTTGATATAAGAAACTAATATTGACATTTGAAGTTGAGATCCCAAATATTTACATTCCTAATGATTGTTTTTTTAAAAATTAATTAGAAGCTAGAAATCTAAATATTTTGTCAAACATAGGCCAAGGTTCTTCCACCCAGAAGCTCCTTTCAGCAAAATAAATCTACTCAGCCAGAGAAAGGTTATACCCTCTGACAACGAGTATTTTTATTCCAGTAAGAAAAAATGAGGGGATCACTCACAGTAGCTACCACTTTGCAGGATAGCTTTGCCATTCTTGCTTTTCAGCCATGGCTTTTTAAATTTTATCACTTTGGTATTTCCTTGATGAGAAATTCTGTTCCTCTACCCATTGCCATTGTTTTATAAAGGATGCATGTGAAAGGAGTAGTTTAAATAGAGAGCTGAAGCACATGGTGCCTTTTGGGAGGGCTACAAGGGAGCATGGGATACACAGGATGGTCTCTAAGCCCAAAGTTCCCAGAAAGTTTGGCACAAAAAGATTACAAACCATTCCCTACCCTACCTCCACCTTTCTAAACCTCGGACACAAGTGTTAAGACAAAAGGTAAAAGTGATCCTCCTGAGGACAGCCAATTTTTCATCCTCCTTTGGTTTTAAACAACCCAAAAAAAGCAGCACTGTAACAACACTGCTCAAGGTAGCTCCTGGCCCTGAAGAAATATTCTACAGATGATTTTGTAGGAGCAAGGAAAATGCTGCCTCTTAGGGAAGCTGTCTTACTGATTTCAGCAGAAACTGCTAATTAGCCATACAGGTTCCTTGATTAAATCCCCTATCACACCTGTCTAAGAATGCCAGGGTGGCTCAGGAAGGTAGAGTTGGGGTGGGTTTTTCAAGTGGATTGGAAATAAATGATTCTTAGGTAAAAAAGCAGAATATACTTCAGGGATATGTTGTTTCAAGGAAATGAAGTTGCTATAACACAAGGTGGGAGAAGTACTCATAAGGTATGCTTCTGGATCACATATTCCTCACACACCGACAGGGTGTGAAAATGACCTCTAAAAGAGCTCCACATGGTGATGAACGAGGCCGATGCCTTGGGAGGGTCTAGCATCAAGTATTCACATAAGTGAGGATGAAAATGCTCAAGGCAGCAAGCCCTTGAGGAAGCAGCCAAAAAAAGATATCAGGCGTTCAGAAAATTGACTCAGATGGAACATAAAATGCCCTTAAGAGACACAATTGAAGTGCAGATGAAACCCCGTCCAGCAAAGAAAGCCACGCTATACAAAGCTGCAGATGGACGACAGGAACATCAGCAGAAGGATGCAGTTACCTACTGCCAAATTTTGCAAAACATGCTTTCAAAGGCAGTTTTTCTCAGCAGTAAGCACAAATTCCAGAGCTTAACATAGCTACCTGGGACCGTGCTGCCCAGGCAGGTGAGGAGAGAACAGGACAGCTTTCCAGCAAAGGTTGGCTGTTGAAGGATACAGACTACAATAAAAGGGAGCTGTGATAACAGAATATTAAGTTAGACAGAACCAGCAAGGGCAGCTGAGACAAAGCCAAAAAGACAACAGATCGTTAAGGCTTAAAGAGACCTTCTGTGGTTTCCTACTGCTTCGTGTCCCTGTAGTTTGTTAATGTCAAAGCACATTAAAAATACACTGTCAAAGGGATTGAGAAAAAAATGGATTGCTCAGGGGAAAAAAAAAAAAAAAAAAAAAATCAGGGTAGTTTTGGAGAGGAGCCTGAAAACCAAAGAAAATATGAATGAAAAAAACCCATACAAGTGCTGATGTCCTGAGGAAGCTGTGACAATCAAAGAGAAATGGGCAAAGACAAACACTACAGAAGATTTTTTTCATTTTAAAGGTGAATCAGTAAGAGTGACAACAAAGGGGTAAAAGACTGAACCTGAAAGGACTGAAGAAGACTGCAAAGGCATTCCCTGACATTACACATCTATTAAAAATAGCCAAATGATCTAAGAAAACACTCATAGAAACATCATCCCCAAAAGGTCACAAAAATACATTAGAGGAGTGCAGAAAACACACGTGCTTTTGAAAACTACATGTGCATTAAACTGAGGGAAGTACTAAGGCCCAAACTTCATAACACATGAGCAATAGCTCCTCAAATCTAGCAATAACAATAGCTTAAATTACTGTGGATAGTTAAAAAAATCCAGCAGGTTTCTTACAGAGAGCAGCACAGGCCTGTCTTTAAATGAACCACAAAATTCAGACTTATTTAGAAAAGATTCTAAAATAAATTTAAGAGTGAGTGAAAGCACAAATTCAGTCACTCAGCAATGTTACTCTAGGATCCTGGGCAAGACAAACTTATTTTCAAACCTTGTTTTCCAAACAGCCCAAGCTCAACTGGACATTTGACCAACCTTCACTTTCGTGCATGAGGCAGGAGCAGTTTTGAGAGGCACAGAGTTGACGCCCAGCTAGAATAAAAAGGCTGGACACCCACCCATGGTATACCCTCTATATAACACAGATAAGAACTAGAATACTGGTTAATACATCTGCACATATTCATATATTCCTGCTGATACACCCAAGCCTACAAATCGCTCTGAAGAGTGTCAGCAAGGAGCAGGGTTTGGGCACAAGAATACTGGTATCCAACCATGATGGGCAGCCCTATATTCTACAAACCAGAAAAAAGAAAAAAAAGGACAAACTCCCCCCACTTAATTCTTGTTTTAAGTATACCAAAAAAGGTATTTCACTTCTACTTCAGAGGATGAACACAGTGAAGGAGATATTTATTTAGAGCTTACCAGAAAGTAAGCCAGTTATTTAGATCAAGTCTTTGTGAATCAACAGCATAGAAAGCCAGATGTGCCTCTCCAGCCAGCATGGGAGGTGAGGGGAAGTGCAGGGTCAGAGGGGAGCCCACCTCATGACAGACACTCACCATTTCCATTTTTGCTCCTCTTCTTTTTTCGGCTTCTTTCTCTTGTCCGCTTCAGGGATTTTCTTATCTTTGCTCTTTGCTTTCTTTGCTTTGCTGTCCTGCAAAATGAGTAAGAACGTGTTAGAACAAGCTACTGGATTTCCCCCTTTCCTGAAAAGACGTTTTACTTACAGAGACTCTCTTTCTGGGGTATGTAAGTTTGACCACTGAATTGCTGTGGCCTCACTACATAAATGTGTTCTTAGATCATCCTGTAAGTTGAAGTCTGCTGATGGTCCCACTCATGTTTTAAGCCAAATTCTTTTACTTTACACTTGAGACGTGCTAAGTGCACACACAGCCCACTATTCTACCTCACCTGATAAATGGCAAGTCTGGGCCATAGTAACATAATTTCTTATTTATAGAAACACCCTCCTATCTAGTCTGGCAAATGCCACAGAGCACACTTACACCACTGTGAGGTGGCTTCTGGGACTGTACTGGCATTTGCTCACTGAAGAGACACTTTCAATGAATTGAAGAATTAACCACATTGCCAGGAGGTGCCTGCAACACGTGC